>NKYR01000006.1:478115-567381 GCA_003184365.1 Evernia prunastri
TATGCTCTATCTCGTTTCATTTCATTTCATTTCATTTCATTTCATTTCATTTCATTTCATTTCATTTCATTTCATTTCATTTCATTTCATTTCATTTCATTTCTACTCATTTCTACTCTACTCTACTCTACTCTACTCTACTCTGCTTATTTTATTCTTCACTTTATTCCGCTTGATTTCCTTTTACTCTTTTCTCCTCTCCTAGTTTCCATTCTTTCCTCTTCCTCTCTCCTCTCCTCTCAAATGGCCTGTACTTCTGCCGCGTAGATCTGGTGCGGTGATGCGGCGATACAGGCGTGGGAAGACGGCACAATCATGTACTGTGGCTCTGGGAGAGACGAGTTCGGAGGGGCGGCCGCGGGGTGGTGCGGGACTCGTCTAGCGCCTACGTGTATGCCTAGGCAGATCAAACGCCCCCTTCTCGGTTATGATTTAGGTAATCTAATAGGAAAGTTGTAAATCGTCTTTGGCACAGTATAGATCGGACTTACCTTGTTCGTCTTGCTTAAAGTAGCTGGTGCTTAAGCATTGGACTCTCTTGCATAGCCCCTGGTGTGACGGTCGCACTTCTTGCTAGAAGTTGGGCACCAAGAACGGATCTTCTGCGAGGAGGTCGCAATGCGATGTGTTATTCTGCTTTCTTGTTTTCCGGTCAAACAGGTTCAGGTTCCTTGGCTCTGCCCTTGTCATCGTCGGTCTGCATGGTTAGTCGTCTTCCGGTCTTTCTACTTCGTGACTTCCTATTGTAGAACATCCATGTCCTCGACGGCGGCAGCAGCTCTGCTCGACATCGCATCTTCACCTTCTGACACACCCCGATCCTGATCCTCCATCTATTGTTCACCCCACCCAGTCTCAGCTTTTCTCGAACTACTTCGTCTAATCCCATTGTTTCACTTACACGTAGGGAAATCATCCTTGGACCTTACACACAAAAGCATACAATGCTGCATCTCTCCCCTCAAGCTCTTTCAACCCCTCGTCTCTTCGTCACCGCTATCCCCACGTCCTTGGTCTAATCAGGAATCGTCAAAGCCACTCGTCTGCAAGATCTCGATACGCTCCTTGCAGCTCCGGAACGAGATAGCACTTCCCCATCTGACAGTCGTGGCGACCAGTCCAGCTTCTCCTCTCCTCCTTTCTTCGTTCGGAGACTTGGGATCCGTGTAGCAGAGCAAAAACAGCAACATCCTGCCATTTGCCCAGAGAATGATGCAAGATCAGTGCACGCCGTTTTTTTTTTTTTTTTTGAGAGCTCCGAGTTGAGATCATCATAAGTCTATCATCCACTGACGACGATATCCCTCTGACAGGACTTGCGTTTATCTTGTGAATGAAAACCAGCGAGACCGTGTTCGTCAGGTAGGAACCTCTGTCCGCCGGTGGTTACGGTGACTGGCAATTAAGAATTGATCTCTATGGCAACATGTGGAGGTGATGTGAAATACTACAGAGGAAGGGAATCCTGGGGACGGGGTCGGGCTTCTTTTTTAATTCCTCCGGAGGTGTTTTTTGGCGCCGCATCCTACATTACTCAGCTTCTGTTGACAACCAAAAAATTTCAATTGGTTTAGTTCATCGGCTCCACTTCCACCTTTTTTTCTCTCTCTTCGACCACCCTACTCAATCCCACGCAAATGAGGCCGTAAGTTGTCTTTCCATTGACACTTCAAAGATCATCCTGACACTCTCCAGCAGTCTTCACCAAGGAAGCGATCCAGGATCCTCCGAGCCCACGAAAGCAGCCAAGTCCATCCATCCAGCAGCACGTCCGGCCTGGAGCAAACAGTCACTGCCTGCAGTCCACGCGCAGTCACAAAAACAGCACTCGGTTCAACCTCCGCAAATAGCCAATTCGCCCCTATTCATCTACCACAGCACCACCTCGCTCGGCATGAGCTTCTACGACGGGGCATACGACGCTTCGTGGCTTCAAGTGTGCTGAGTGACGGGGAAGGAGGATATTGATTGAATCGACGAGCCGAGCTGTGTTGCCGGAGCTGGTATCCTTCCATACGAGCTTCCGTGCTTGTTCTGTGCATGCATCCTTCCGTTTCTTTGTGGTAGCTAATCTGTCTTCACCATGGGGTCTTCAACGCATGGCCTCCCTTCCATGCAATGAACGTGCTTTTCTATTCTTCCGCTGCAGCGTTGAGAAGCTGTGACGTGGCTACGTAATGAAGGACTGAGGATTCCGAGATGGAGAAGTATCGTTGTCGGATGATGCGGGGAAAGGGGTATGAAGGTGCATTCTTACTGTATCAAGCATTGCAGAGGATTTTGAATATGCTAAATGCATGGAATGTGGCCGAAAGAACCTTGTAGTATGAGACGGGTCCACTGGCTACCAGGCACACTCTGGCAATTATAGACCAGGCTCCTACAATCTCGTTCAGCTTTTTGACGGCAGCTGGCACCGCATGTTGCCCGTGAGGTGTTGGTACCCAGTTGTGGAGCAAAAGGTGGCAAAATTGGCCCTGTAAAGGCGAGGAGGAATTGTTAAAGATCACGCGGTGTCATGACTCTCGATCAGCGCAACCAACTCCTTATCGTCCGTTTGCTTCGCCAGCTTCAATGCCGTGATTCCACCTCGACCCGCGATCTTCACGTCTGAACCCTTCGCCCGCAGGAACTTGACCCGCTCGGTCATCCTCCCGCGAATGGCATAATGCAACGGCGTACCCAACGCTCGAAAGCCTCTGGACTCATCGGAGCCATTAATGTCAACACCGAGCTGCAGCAGATATTCCATCATATCGATGCTTTCACCATCACTTTTGGACGATGTAGCAGCAGCGGCATGCAGCGGCAAGCTGTTCTCAAGCTTGGCGCCGTGTTCCAGTAGAAGACGGAAGATCTCAGGACTGGCGGTGCTGGCTGCCGTGTCGAGTACAGCGCCGGAGTCCGTGAGGGGTAACGCAGCCGCTTGGAAGTTCAGCGGTGGACCGAGATTCGGATCGGCGCCATGAGCGAGAAGCCATCTGGTCAACGTCTCGTGGCGCAGGAGGTTCAGAAGAGCGGTCTGTCCGTCCAGAAAGGACGTGTTGACATCCCAGCCGTGCGAGAACAGGATCTCGAATGCGCGTAAGGAAGCGGCCTTGACGGCCATTGCAGTGACGCCGTTGTCGATGATGGCACCGCGGGAGAGCAGGTGGCGTACGATGTCGAATTGTCGGTGGAGGATGGCGGATTTGAGGCCGAAGTTGAGGTAGTAGGCGTTGTTCGGAGCGTGGTCGCCGGCGGAGAGAAGAATGACTGAGTCGAGATCGCCGGTTGAGCAGGCTTTGCTGAAGGTTTGGAGGCTGCGGTGGGTGGATGGCTCGATGATGGGTTGGGGGTGGGTTTGATTGGAGATCGGTTGCATGTGCTGGATGTAGCCTTGGACTGCAGGTTGTTGCATTTTTCTGCGGACGGATCTTGTGGGGCTCGTATGGAATGGGAAGGATGTGCGACCGTGCTATACAATGGTCGGCTGTAGATTTTTTTCAATCAGCTTTTAGACGTGTCGTGTATTTACAACATCTATGGTCTTTCGATGTAAGATTTCAAAGGTCAAATTTGTGATGAGGCAATCGAATCAGGCCATGGAGCCGCCGCTGGTTATTTTCGTCTTTTTTTTTAAAGAAATAACAGGACGCCAGGCGGTGTGCTCGTTCCCCGTGTGTGATGTTCGAGTTGTAGGTTATGGACTATGTTATTTGATTGAACATGATAGCAGAAAGATTCAAATACGAACTCACGCTCACACCAAATGTGATGACCACGGACTCAAGGTGGAGGGCGAAGGCGAGAGCGTGTCATGCCCAGCTTCATGATTTGCGGATGGGCAGCGTTTTTGGGGCTTCAGTGATGGAGAATGGTGGATTGGATGGAAGCAATGGCTGCATAGTGTTGTCGACGAAGAGAAGTGATGATTAATCTGTGGGATGGAATTTGAGCAATACGAGTTCTCGCACTGCCTAGGGTGCCTTAGTGCCCCCACGCCACGCCCTCTCTAAGGCGAGTACCCTAGTGTCTAGGTACCTTAGTTACCTTAATGTCTAAGTAGAGTACCTTAAATACTACCTTACCATACTCTATCTCATAATTAATTTCACATACTTCGCGCTATCAGCCTACCTATCAATAATCAATATACAAACCGCTCTGACATCTGTCCATCAGTCATCTCTCGGATTATTGATACAACAACGTATCGAATCTGCTTAGTTGCGGGAAGGAATCTTTAACTTACCAACAGAAGGATAGCGCAGAGGAGTAACCAGCATTGCAATGGCCAGAGCAATTGCATCTAGGTAGGGTACTCCGTACTACGTAATACTGTTGTACTCCGTACAATACCCGTACCCCGTGATAGCCCGGAATCCAAGCACTGCAGCGGGCGATAGGTGAACTCTTTTCCAGCTAAAGCTAGAGGGCACAGCCCCAAGTACCTTAAGGGACCTACCTACCTAAGTTCACCTTACCGCGCCTTTTTTTAGGTACGTCAGACCCTTTAAGGTCCCTAGTTGCTGTCAGGATTAACCCCGTTTCACCTATGACTTCGGCGTATGTCGGCTATATCATCATATCTCTATGGGTTACAAGAAAGGCTCCCACCAGAATTCTGACAGTTACCTCAGGGTACGTACTCGAACCTCGTAACCTGTGCCTAAGTCCTAGGCCACACATTTTATGACCTATGTTGCATTACGCTCTTTATCCCTGCCTTGTCATCCGTGGCAAAGCACTGCTAAATTCTTAGTGCTGATGGTCAACGCAAAGTTCAGAGGAACTAGTTATGATTCTCCAGTACACTAACGGCCGCAGAACTCTGGTCAAAGATTACCCTAGCAGGTGCACCTGCCATCCAGTCCTAGACAATGGGGTATCTTATTTACTACTGTTGTAAGTTCAACCTCATTCCCTTGATGCGCCCCCGTTTTTCCTTCACCACCGGTGCTCAACCCACCCATGGAGCGGACCTAGGAACAACACTAAATGTGTACCCTAGAACTAGAATGGAACCCTTGAGAATAGTGGCACTACTGCTAGCTAAATTACCTCATCGTCCTCTTTTCCACCCTGCAGGCCTTCACCCAGCGCATGGCTGTAAGGCTGGCATCCCCACTATTGTTTCACGTTATCCAGGTTGCAGGGTCTACCGGATGCGTCTTTCCCTCGAGATGGAAAGTACTACTCTAGATAAGCATGATAGGACACCTAACTCCCTCGCCGCAAGCTTGCCATCGTACCTTTTGGAAAGGCAATTTTTTCCGAAATAAGTTGATATGACAATTGACCAGCTCCTACCCTCAAGGAAATACTGTTTTTCCCCATTATCAGTGGACACTCTAGTAAGCTAAGAGATATTGCAACTAAGCTCAAGGGATATTGTTTTCTTCTTAGCTACGTTCAATTTCGCCGCCGTAAGAAGCAGATTCCTAGCATTGCAACTGGTAGCGCGGCAGTCTCCGTACTGCTAAGATGATCTCCCACTCGGCGTTCCATCGTTGGGGGGCCAAAAACCGGAGATCTGGGCTCAGCCGGATTCCATATCATAGATGGGTATGCAACAAAATACGAAAGCTTTGGTATTCTCCACAACGGCTCGTCGTCGGACGTTAGCGATGACTTGCTCATTTCGTGGGCCCCTAAACCTCGTGTTTACAAACAACAAAGGGGCGTAGTTACGAAATGGAACGCTTAGGAGTGGACCCATTGGCAGCAGAGAGCAAGGTATCTCCAAAACCCACGGCATGCTTCGACACTCGTATCGACAGAGGATATGCGCAGGCGACTCCAAGTCTCAATCTTGGAGAATTTTTGCTCGATATTTGTTTCTTTCTGCTTTTAACGCTGAATATCCGTGTTACTCTCTTTCCATCTTCGGAACATGTTACCCTTCGCTATGCACTTCACCATGGCAGAAACGTTCACTTTCATTTCCAAGTTGTCGCTCTTGTCTCTCTTTCTAATACATGGTCCAATGGCCACCGCTCAAATGACAACTACCTCTACAGCCAGCTCCCTCGCCAATCTGACTATGATCCCTGAATACATCTATCCGCCTCTCACAGTGACTGGCCAATTTCCATGCCTTACGGCAAACTCATATATGATCGTGACCAATTCGCAAAGCTTGGCAGCCACGTTTCCAGTCTGGTCATGCACTTCAGACTGTGGCGGTCTATCCAGTGGCGTGGGTCTCATGGTGTTCCCGGCCACCACGACCACAGGAACTTATGAAGTTCAAAACCCACCATCAGGCTACCCAGCTCTGGAAATTTCGAGCCTTGCTGTCATTACAGACAGTACCTTTTCAACGTATACATCCATCAATGTTCAGTGAGGCTCTTGTGACTCCACCTCCATCTTGCGTTTCACTAATTGTCGTCCTTAGGGGCCCTCTACCGACAACTACCAGCATTTTCACTTACTCAGCATTCCAAGGCCTTTCTTTAACCATCAAAACTACGACGCCAATCACAGCTGTACTCGCTACTCCAGTCTCGATCCCTGTCAACTGCCAAGGTGGCGCAGGCGCAAGTGGATCCACCTCAGCCAGCAGTACGCCAGCTTCAGTGTCACAGGCCTCGAATGCCTCATCTCCTCCGTCCTTCTCGACCTCTACGATCGGTATCACGAGCGGAGGCAACATAGCGGGGCAATCGTCCTCCTTTGTGTCAAGCAAGTCTACCTCTTCAGTGACCGAGAATTCGGCATCGGTCTCTGGGTCTGTTTCCACCGGAGCATGGTCTACAACCGCAACGCCTGCTTCGAGTTCATTCTCCAGCCCTGCGTCATCCAATCAGAACACAGCTCAGTCGTCGGTGTTCAGCCCTCAGGTTTCTCCGTCAGTATCCGCAACATCAAGTGGACTTGGGGCTGCGGGACCATCGAGCTTGGGGTCAAGTTCAGGGCCGTTGTCTTCACTTTCAAGCCCGTCTAGTGGATTTATCACCACCCTTGGCTCCTCTTCGACTTCAGCATCCAGCTTTACATCTTCTATCCAGGCCAGTCCCCCGGTTCCAAATGGCCCATCAAGCTCATCGTTTAATTCGGCATCGCTTGGCCAGGCTGGGACGTCCACATCTGGATCTAGTGGCCAGACGGGGATGGTTGCATCCATTTTCGCGTCAAACATGAACGCCGCCTCGGGTTCCGCTTCCAATTATGCATCTTCTGAAAGGTCGCCGTCAAGCTCCAGCAGCAGTTCTTGGTCTTCCCCTGCTTCAGTTTCTGCTTCATTGTCTGCATCAGGTTCTTCAAGTACTCCGGTGATACCTCCGGGCGCGATAGTCATCACCTCGACATTCAGCCCTTCGGGTTCTATTCCCACTTCTCGAATTATCTCAGAGACTTTCCTTCCAACGGTCTATAGTACATTGACCGGCTTGACTTCCACACTCACCACGTCAAGCATCATCAGTTTCGGCACTAGCAGTACCACTGTCATTCCAATTACGATATACCCTGGAGGAAGTGCGTGGGGCATACCAAGCGTTGGCCCTGGTACCCCTATTTTCCTAGCTCCATCAGTGGCACCGAGCGTTGGTCAGAAGTTGAGTTCCGCTTCGAGTCAGCAGAGCTCCTCATCGGGTTTCACGACCAGCTTCATTTCGGGTGGGTTGCCCAGTGACCTGCCAGCTTCTCTTACATCGGAGCCACCACCCCTCGATAACACCCCTGCATCCTCTCTCTTAGCAGGATTGACAACATTCTCCGGGACCACCACCCCAACAATACAGGAAATCAGTACTGGTGTCTCGAGCGATTCTCATTCACCCACAGACCATGCAGCTGGGTTTCCAATATTCTGGGGCCATAGTCATTTCTGCTTCGTGAGTACTCAAACAAAATCCCTAAAGCTCCTACTTACCTGCCCATACTGACCAAAGACTCTAGCTTTTTTGTCCATCGCATGGACATTGCCTCTTCTGTGGGTTCATGATCGCGCTTCTGCCGGGAATCTACCCTCCCGGCTCTATCGTATTCCCTCCAGGCTGGACAGTACCAGATATCACCATAACAATAGAACCGGATGGTACCCCCACATATGATGAAGATGAGGAACCCACGACCACAACTACTACCACTTCTACTAGCTCGACCACTACCAGCGAACCGTCCAACTCAGCAAGTAATTCCGCATCTCAGACTAGAAGTTCTTCTGTGAGTCAGACATCATCCGTATCGTCGGCAGTGTCTTCGGGGGCGTCCCTCTGCGGCTTCACATGCTCCTCTTGCGTAAACAACGATCTGCCATCATCTACACCCCCTCCTAAAGTCAAAAGGCATCGAGGAAGTGGCGTGGCTCTTAAGGAAAAGCGGATGCTGGATTGGCCTGGCAATGCTCCATATGACGGTGACCTGGACTTTTTCACATGGTCGCAATGGCAATGGAATCTCATGGGTCTCGTGGCTCATAGACAGGACTTCCAAAACCCTTCGTCGTCTTTTTTCCACCCTCTTACGAATTTTCGATTCAGTGTCGGGGTGGCAGGGCTGTACGGTTGTACTTCGTTGATTGTACTGTCTTCGAGAGGAGTTTGGATATCGCATCTTTGGGAAAATCCCACTTTCGATGACCCTACCATAAATGCAATCCAGCAGCAATCGCGGTTCCAGCAACAGGTTTTAGACATATTAGGCCCCGGCGATGGCACGTACGGTTTTCCTGGTCTGTCACAGTACATTGGGGAGGGTCAAGCATTTGGCCCCGACACTCACGCTCAAGCTATCATCATTACCCCCAGAAACAGATACAATCCTGTGCCTGGTGTTCTGCTCTATCCTGCTATGGCCCAGCAAATCGCCAAGACCGTTACCCAACTGTTCGGAGGTAATTGGGACACAGGCGCGACGGGGGACCTGGTGGACCCCGTCATTTTCGCCGACTATACCCCTCAGTCAGACGATTTTGCCCAGCAGTGGACTGCATCCGGCAAAGCCATATTTCAATACGACCCTGAACAAGGTCGATGCATCGACATGTGGACAGGCGAGCCGGCGCAGTTCGCGCAGTTACGACTTTGGTTGGAAGACCGCTCGAGCCAGGTGACGGATTATTTCTGGCCGGTTTGGCCCGATCAATTTGTTACGGACCCCAACCAACAGCAGGGTCCGACCCAGCAGACCTCGATGCCGATTAGTTCTCAGTCAGGTACGGCGCAAGAAGGACAGAACCTGAAGAAACGTCAGGAAACTTGGGTTGCGGGTGTGCAGCCTTCTCTCTATCCATCTTGCTTGGCTGCCGTAGAGAACACGGGGACTGGACCTGCGGAAGCAACCGCCGTACTGGTAGGGCCTAATGGCCATGTTAGTGGAAACGGTGATGGATCTGGCTTCACTACTTCTGCTACATTGCCTAGTAATGGTGCAGTATCAAGCCGAACCACCTTCGCCACAGCAACCACTCCCGGGAGCGGAGCAATATCTTCCGCAACTTCAGCATCTACAGCAAGCTACGCCATGATAACCTCGGACCCCCTTTGTACCCCCTTGTAAGTAACCCCTACCCCCCCCCCTCTTTCAATCCCCAAACACCCCGAATATCAGCGTCTGAACCCCATCCAGCCAAAATCCCGAAGGCGGCAACGGAGGCCCAGACAACTGCAACGTGGTCAACCTCTGCGAATGCATCAGCGGGACCTCAACCGGGTTCTACCCCACCATGTCCGGCCCTAACGCCTGCGCCTACACCGCAATCCCCACCTCGACCTGGGACGGCCAAGTCATCTGCACCGGCGGCGCATCCGCGTCCGCACCTTCCGTCACTCCGCCCCCGCCCGTCACAAGTGGGCAGATCATCTACACGGAGACCCTCGTCGCAACCGCGGGCGCCAGCACCGTCGTCTACGGCTGCACTTCCACCACAGTTAGATACGACATCGACCCGTACCCGTTCACCACCTGTCTGGGCGACATGACCCAGCTCACAACTCTGTTTGCCCCGACCTCGACGATCGCGACGCCAACCTCGACGACGACCACGCCGACCACGACGACCCCGTACGCGCCCCTCCCGACGTGCACTAACGATGCGATGTATGGCGATTCCGGCGACTGCAGGATCAACTGCGTCCCGGGGGTTTGCCAGAAGATCGACGGGGTCAAGGGGGTGAATTACCAGGTGTGGAAGTGTACGTGTATTTCGTGATGGGGTTGGAATGGGGAAGGGGGATTTGGGAATGGGGAATGAGGAATGGGGAAGGGTGAATGGGGGCTTGGAAGACGAGTGGAAGATGCTAGGATGATGCTGGGATGATACGATATGTATCTAGTGAAAAAGCGAGGTTGTTGGGTTCGGCGTGGTGGACAATATATATACCCCTTTTCGTATGTGTGATTGAAGGTTGAGTGGATGTCAGATATGCTCTGTGATCATAGCCGGATGAAAAATGAGTGAGAGCCATCCATCCAAAAACTCCCTTACTTCCTTTCGTTCGCTTTGTTCTGCACGTTGCATGATCACAACAAATTATGATAAGTTACAGAAAAACACACAAATTCGGCGCTGGTAGCCGGGCTAATCCTAGAAAGGTTCTCG
Source organism: Evernia prunastri (assembly GCA_003184365.1). Classification (NCBI taxonomy): domain Eukaryota; kingdom Fungi; phylum Ascomycota; class Lecanoromycetes; order Lecanorales; family Parmeliaceae; genus Evernia; species Evernia prunastri. Next base: position 488,647 of record NKYR01000006.1, read on the forward strand.
GTCGGAGAAGATTAATGTACCTTGATTGTTTGACAGTGGCAACTGCGTACCTAGGTAGGTAATTCAATAGTATCTCGTTTTAATGCTGTAGAATTTGGAGTGCGGACTTCAGGCGTAGCGTAGCCCTAACCCTCAGTGGCACTCTTTTTTAGGCTACAGCTTCCGGCAGCACACTTCCTCGGTGTAAAATCTCGTGCTGTCGCCACCACCTTTTCTGATTTACAACTGCCCTGCCGCTCGACAAAAATGTAATATGAATTCTCAAAAGTAGCAATGTGTGAGACGCGTACTGATTCCGTGCTAGATAGCAATCCCCGTATCATACTTACCGAGCAAACATGTCCACCCAACTGGCCACCTCCAGCACCACCAGCGCCTCCATGCCGCTGGACCGGGATTCCATCCACAAAAACGTGCAAACCCACTACGGCAGCGCCGCCGCAAAGGGCAGCGACGCCAGCTACAGCTCCGCCGTCGCCTCCGCCTTCGGCTACTCCGCCGACGAGCTCATGTCCGCCCCGTCCGAGTCCAACCTGGGCCTCAGCTGCGGCAACCCGTTCGCGATGGCGAAACTCCGCCCCGGCGAGACGGTCGTCGACCTCGGCAGCGGCGCCGGCTTCGACGTCTTCCAGGCCGCGGTAAAAGTCGGCCCGGAGGGAAAAGTGGTCGGGGGGGATATGAACGAGGTGAATGGGGGCACTTTTCGCGAAACCCCCCGAGCGGCACGTGGGTGGGACTGATTCTTTTTTCTGGGGCCTTTTAGGAAATGCTCGAGAGGGCTAGAGGGATTAAGCGGAAGGTCAAGGCGGATAATGTTTCGTTTGTCGAGTCGCGTATTACGAAGATCGATTATCCGGGTGCGACGGCGGACTGCGTCATTAGTAATTGCGTCGTTAATCTCGTCCCGGCGGCGGAGAAGCAGGCCGCGTTCGACGAGATGTTCCGCTTGCTCAAACCGGGAGGCCGTATTGCTATCAGCGATATCCTTCTCAAGCAAGACTTACCCGAGGAACTGAAGAGCAATGTAGCCCTGTATGTCGGCTGCGTCGCCGGCGCTAGCCGCGTGGACGCGTGCGAAAATTACATGAGGAAGGCTGGATTCAAAGGTAGGTATATTATGATAGACGCGGACCTTCCATCGGCGTTCTGTGGAACCGACAGGCTGATCCGATCCGTCGACGTGCAGACATCCTCACCGTGCCCGACCACAGCGACCTGAATGTCTACAAGACCGCAATGACGGACGGCACGCAGGTCGGATGCTGCGGCTCTGGGAAATCGTCCCGGTGCGCTGGTGATGATGCGAAGACGAGGGATCTCGATCTCAATGAGTGGGCCGGTAAGATGCTGTCTTTCACTGTGCGAATGGAAGCTTATGTGTGGTGCAGGCTCGTTCAAGATGTATGCGGTCAAGGCGGAGGGGTGAGAGCTCGGTTGCGGATCGGGATGGGTATCTTGGACTTTTTGGGGTTGGCTTGAAGATCAATCAGACTAGTTGCGTTGAATTATCAACTGCTCAGAATCGAAGCTGTAAATAAGCTAAAAACGTGAACTTCGTGGTGTATCCGCCTTCCCGTACATTTCACTGCCATAACCGACACGCATATCCTCGTCTCGTGCCCTGTGCTACGAAGAACCCCGCTCAATCCATCCCATCTCGACTAGCGGAAGTCGCTACGAATCTATACACACAAGCGTAGACTGGACTGCACGGACGGCACACCAAAAAGACACCGCTATGGCTCTCTTTTAAAGAGATGGAATCGAACCAGGCGTCAATCTACTGATGAGGGGACCCTCCTCTCTATATAAGACTCTCTGTACAGGACTTTTTCTCCCTAATGCACAGCTCATAGCTTACGTGATGATCGGGCCTGTTCCGCCTGTGTTGGCGGGGTGAAAAGGGCGAGGGGTATGAGAGGCGAGGTATGAGAGACGGTGTTTCAGCGCTGCGGGATGGAGGACGAGAGATGTGCGTTTGATTACGCAAGTAGAGGACGGGTTCAGCACCGGGGGCGGGAGAAGGGGAGGAAGAAAAGGTTGGAAGGTTTGGTGATGCGCGGAAGAAGGTGGGGAAGGCGGGTCTGTGTTGTTGTGGGAGTGGGTCTTGTTATTGTAGCTTTTGTGGGTAGATAACGTAGGTGAGGATGGTGATGCGCGTACGGGGGTCTGAGCCCTGGGGCCAGGGACGGGTTCACGGTTTATATAGTGGTGAGAAGGGGGGGTGGGAGTGTAGGTCCTGAGCATTAGGGAGTGGTGCATTGAAGAACACATTGGTATCAGAATTAAATTGGAAAAAACCCTCTTCCGTCATAGCCAGTAAGTGACAACATTCAGACCCCGTCACCAGATCCAACCAAACGAAAGAACGAACGCCCCGCCCAGCATTCGTGCATCGACGCCGCCTTGGAGCTACCCCGCACACTCACTTTTTTCAGCGACAGCCTGCGACAGCCTGCGACTGACCTCACTGCGGCGTACCGACAGAACGCCTACAATAAACCCATGTTGAGAATGCGGTGGGCAAGATCTTGCTCGATGCGTGTTTGCGATCCGGGCGGGACAATGGGCGTTGCGGAAGTCTACTCTTGTCTGGGGCGGTGTGTGCGATTGTGGGATTGATTTGATTGATTGGCCGTCTTGGCTGTTCTGGATGTCCGGACGGAGCTTCGAGCGAGATGTGGAGTATGACGAGATTGACGGTGTGCGAGTCGAGCGGTGGCTGGCTTGGCGATGCGATGCTGGTGCTGTTTCTTTCACTGGCTGGTTGCAAGTGGTGGTGCGGTTGATACGGGTAAAGGGGGATATATCGATGGCTTGGTTGGCTGTTTGATATGGCATGCGAGTTGTAATGATTGATGCTGGACGAAGGGAGTTTCTTCACGGAGATGGGTGATGGAGCGGAGGATGACGATTTGTGGACAGCGATTTTTTTTAGCGGACGGGCATTAATTCTCCCAATGTCCTTTGTTTTGTCTTGAACTGGTTCGCCGCACGGGATAGGTCCTCGCATATATTACCAAAGGAGTCAGATACTGTTATGTTAATGAATACAATCAGCCTTAAAGTGGGTTTGGTAGGTAGAGAGTGTGTGGGAGATACACAAGTGGTACTGTCTATGAGATAACCCTGCGTGCGATGGGAGCATGGGAAACGATTGTAATATACAGTAACCGCAGGTGGCTGGGATGATGTATATGTAAGAGAGAAGGTAAGGTGGGCCCGCCTTTCGTCGTAAATGACACCGTCCGAACGGCTTTTGGGGATGAGAAATGGCGGAAATGAGACTTGTGAGCGAGTGGATGACCTTATTGCTTCTTTCTAGTGTAATTAGGAGAGACGAAGAGCTAGGTGGGTGAACTGCTCCATCCCCACTATTTTCATTAGATATCTGATGAAATTTGCATTTTCTCTTGTCTTTTTATATAATATCTTTTTTCCTTCGTCTCTTGCTGCGTTCTTCCCGGAGGGAACAATTGCTCACCCGGGGTGGTAAATGTCTCGTTAGCAGTTTCCATCAATCGCTGTTGCGGGTTCTAGATTCCCTACAGACAGCCGTTCGACTACCGTGTCTTTGGACCTCCTCTTACATAAATATTCTCTTTTCCTTTCGTCATGCCACAGCGTCACGCTTCATTCTTACCATTACGCTATCACTGCGAACAATGAATGTAATACCTCATCACATCACATCTTCCCGCCCCACTTGACTACGTATTCACCGGCGCTCCCAATACGCGATTTCTTCATCGTGTCTTGACGCCTGCGACTCCCTGCAAAGCCACATCCTGACGGCCCTGTCTGGCGCACCGCTTGACATGTGGTCTGGGAGACGTAGGGAGGTTGGAGGGCAAGGGTGGGTTTGAAGCATGGGCGAAGTAGGGGAAAGAGTACGAGCTGGCATGTTAGTGTCGCTAGGAGCGTTGAGTTTGGATGTGGAGTGCGTACAGCCTATCCTTGCCCTTTCTACTTTCTATTTATGTTGAAAAAGGGGGTTGGGCGATGTCGCGAAAGAGTGTATTCGCATGATTCAGAGTAAGCTGCCTTTTTGATCTCATATTTTCGAGAGGTGGAATGCCGACGTAGACGCTGAATGGTTGCATCACCTGGTAAGAGTACCGGGAAGTGCGGGGGGTAGGCGACAGTGAGGAAGCAGGAGATGCTGGTGATTCATTTGAAGCATGGTGGGCGTGTGATTGGGGTTGGAGGGGAAAATGTGACAGTGCTGTGAGGTGAGGTACTTAAGCCCAGTTGCACTCGAAGGAAGGATCAACTTAAGAACGTAGAAAGAGCAGGTTTGAACATGTGCCATCTTGAGTACTTCCGGTCGAAGGAACGAGAGCACCCCATGAAGAGATTAAGGTAGATACTCGGAGTGGTCAATTGGAGAAACACTTTGAACTATCAATCGGCACCTGCACTGTATTGTAAGGGATGCTACTCTCGTATGTAGTATAACGATCGAGGTGCTAGCATCTTAGTATCGTTAGCTTGAAGTACGCGTCTTTGATTGAAGCTACTGACAATTTTTCATTGCGTAGACGAGAGCATCATTGGTACGGCTTGACGTGGTGATAGTAGAACTGCAAACTCATCCATAGAGGACACTCTCCCCCTCACCCGCTGGGTGTAATAGCATTACTACCTCTGCATGAGGAGATCCCAGGTTGAGAAGAGATTCGGGTTGAAGACATGATCAAAAGATACAAGCCTTAGGCCCCGCAATCGATTCTCGTTCCTTTCGGCATCACCATTTTCGCCTCCGTTGGTCCTTGGATTGAGGAGCATTCTTCGTAAGTCCACGACAAGTTGCTCTTCGATTTCGACTATCGGTCGTTTATCTCGGGGACGAATGTATGGCTTCTTCAAATTGATCTCGATTTCAGTCAACGGCAAGGTCGAGAGATTCTGCAGACCTTCAAAACATGGAACAGAAAAAAGAGGTTCGCCGTGTTCAGCGCGTGCCAAGCGTATAGGGTTGACTACGACGACGACTGAACAACGAAGCCTACTTGGTCCAGAGCGAGATTGAACAAGGGCCATGACGCGAGAGCTGCTCGATCTTGTATAATAAGGCGAGTCCATGGATAATCGAAGATTCTTGATTGAGTGCTTCTGTTCGATAGGCCGGATCATCATGAATTGATTGAATGTTTCCGCATCGGCAAAGGAGAAAGTATTCGTCGTCCACAGTACTGGGCTAGCTTCCATGTAGATCGAACTACACGATCGAAGCACGCTGAGGTCCATCATCATATCCTGATGGTCTGATATGCTCAACCCATCGTTAAGATATGACTCACAAGCGGAGTGTTGCCATCCTGGATGAATCCTTCCCTCCAACGTTGTGATTCTCGGCCCTTCCTGTTTATCCGGGCGATCTTCTTTGCAAAGCACATGTCTCCAGGCGCTTCGGTTCCGTAGATATTTAAGATGGACAAGACGGTCCCCGAGCATCTCTCTCCAAATCTCATTGCGGATCTCGAAGGGCAGTCGCAGCAGTGGGGAGGTCAGTGCATTTCGATCAATTCTGTTTTGGAGACATGTCAGTGACTGAGTGCGTTTCTTAAGCTAGGTGTCATACATTGCCCCGGCATCTGCATCCTTGGGAGCAGAGGAGGGAACCCGCTCCCTAGTTGTAGGCTCGCTGAAGAGCTGCTCTTCAGGACCCTTTTGCTCGTCCATGACACAGCCAGATTGATCGTCAGCCTTGCTTTGATGATAGGAGACAGAAGCTGAAGATAATGGGTGCCTCGATTCCCGTAGTTTGAAAGAGTAGGTCGTAGGACAGGTACCTACTTTGCTTTTGTAGACGCTGTCTCTGTTGCCTTGCTTGGAATCGGCTTGGCAAGGGGCTTGGCAGCGGTCTCGTTCCGCACTCATTAGAAGCTTCCTGTACTTTTAGACAGAGTATGCGACCATAGCGACGTAGTAGTATAGTCTGGGTCATTTCCAGAATGAAACGTATGAGCAGCAAATCCTATGCTACTACAGGAAGAACGAGTCAGTCAAGGAAAAGGCGCGGCAGAATCTAGGCAAGACCAATCATGAGAGGGAACTTCTGTCCGGCTAGGACAAAGCTATGCATGAATTCTACAACGCGGCCGTTATCACCGAGAATTGTAAGGGAAATGGGAAGAGTATTCCACAGTAAGTACCTAGCAACACCTCTAATCGTGTCACGCACTTGGCTCGTTCGTCGCCAACAACAACTCTCCTCCTAGACTAGTCCTGATCTGGACGAAACTCAAGGTACCTACCCTCCTGCACCGCCGCATCATGCCAAACACCCGGACCGAAGATCGGCTCCAATTCCTCCAACGCCATATCATAGACACGCTTGTTCCTTGCTCGTATGAACGCTTTCTGGATCCTCATATCGTCTTCGGAACCGGTCACGATAGCCGTAACGATGATCGTCTTGAACCCCGTTAGCCTCTTGATGACCACGAGCATCACTTCCGGTCTCCCAGTCCCTTGACAGATTCTGCTATCGAACGTAATATAACACGCGCCGCGCGGAACAGCTACTGCCGCATCTGTGAAAACGGCAAGGCAACCCATGTCAATACTGTCTGGCAGGTGACTGAAGCTTGTAAGGTAGCGATCAGAGATGACCTTGACTGCCACGAGGATTTCGATGTTCTGTATTGAACTGGATGGCTGGAAATCGGCCGCAGGTGTTCTGATGTTGTAGACATTCTCGAAGCTTTCCGTGCGGATTGTGAGTATCCCGGCTTTGCGCATGTATGGGGAGGCCTCATCATGGACGAAGTGAGATGCTCGGAGGATACCGGTGGTGCCGGATGCTATTGCGTCGCAGTAGATTTTGAAGCGCATTTCAGCAGGAAGATGGAGCAAGGGAAATGGATTGTGAGACAGAGTAGGCTGCTCGGAGTTGGGAGTCTCATTGGCTTGCCATAGTTCAGCCAGGGTGTTCGTGTTATCCGCGGTGGATTTATTGCTCATGGTTCCTTTGTCCGTAGCTGACTGTGCCATTATCAGAAAGATATGGGTATTGAACCTCGGGACAGATTGAATAGAACTGATCGAGGTGTAGAGTGGAACGGGCAGTTGAAGACGATCAGAGAGAAAAGGGTGGCAGATGTTATATTTATAACATACTTGTCCTGGAAAAGTGACAGCGACAGTTGCGACCCGGAGAAGAGCTTTAACACTGCTGACAGTCACATGATAAGGATTCACTCCGCACCTCGGTGGCGCACGGAGATTGATCGGGACCCCTTGTGTTAAGGCTTTGCTGTGGCAACGTGGACTTGTTCTATCATCTCTTTCGACATGAAGTCTTGGCCAAGTGGTACTAGGCCATCAGCACCGCAATATTCTTAGACAGCTTTTGCGCTTGCCAAGGCTTTCGCTGAACCCAAAGGCTGTGCTACCATCCTGAGCAAGAACTTATGAGGATAACGATTCTGCGTCTTGAAGTGAGCGAGGTCTCTTGTAAAAACAGAAATTGACGACGAAGGTTGATTACAACGGATGGCGCTCTTCGCGAGATAGAGCATGTTGACTCAAGACGAAAGGTTTCCCATGAGCCAATGATGGGCAGAGAGAATAGTATTTTAGCAGGGTCCGTGCACTCTTTCTCTGCTTTTCAACCCCCAGTCAAATGTGGGACCGGAGTTCTCAGCGGGGCACAGCAGTGGTGATAGAGTATGCATAGTGAGTCTAGCTATGGGGCCATCAGCCATATTTATGGCTAATGAGGACAAGGAGTGGCTAGCTACACGAATATAACAATCATGGACTATGCATGGAGTGCATGGAAGGCACTAGACACATAAGCAAACGCTGACAAGAGTCACTACGTGGATCGTGTCTCGAGTGCGATCAAGGAGGATCAACTGCTTCGCTTTCATGACGTGCTCATATGCTAATTAAAATCGCTTTTGACACAGTGCTGAGTGATCTTCGCGATGGGTACCCTCAGCAAGCTAAGAAATTTTGACTGTCTCTTGGCGTCGACGGAGTCGTAGGCTTCAGCAAATACGAAGGGATGCGTCTAGCGCGTTGAGCGAAAAAGGTCTCAAGAGCACACACACTGTTTGACGGAGCAGCTACGTACACTTCCTCTTTGCCATTGGCTTTGTCTTTGGATTGCTGATTCTCGTTATCTACATGGGGCAGTATCAAAAACAACAGTTACATTGATAAGTCCAATGGCACAATAAGTCACGGAGTACTATCTCATCTCTATCCCATCTCCGACGGTCCTAGGAACTGTTTTTTCTTTTCTCACACCGCCCTTCTGCTTCACCAAGGTGCACTACTACGATCCGCGAAGAGAATCATTCGCCGCACCGTTACCCACCGTCTGCAAACCCAATTTGAACGCCGAACTACCCAGTCTCAGCCATAGCTTCCAACCATTCGCGCCAAAGATAAGCTACATGATGAGGGGCCTCACTGCTTGCTCTTTGAGTCAACGGATGGGCGGGCTAAAATACTAGCGAGTGATTCTAGTCTATGGGTAGCCACTTCTTGAACGTGTTCCTCCAATGGAATTTCAATCAAGGTCCCCGCCCCAAGTGTTTACTCAAAAACGAAGTGGTCATCTACATAGCAACGCTAACTGTTGAGCATCGAGGACCGCAGTGCAGATCTGAACTCAGTCCGGAAGTCAGACTCATATGAAACGCGCCAAGCGTGACGGAAAGAGCGGTATTACAGGAGGGGACTACGTCCTGCACATAAGAAAGTGTGAAAGAATGTAGGCTTACCAATGCGATGTCCTTAGTGACCAATGAAAATGGACGAAAGACTCTTACGGCCGGAAAAATCGAGCGTTTGACATTGAGCCGGCGGCTGCATACATAGGAGCGGCGACGCTAAAGTGTACTTTTGCAAGACGGAAATAGGCGAGCTGCAGGTGGCCTTCTCCTGCTGGCCTTCATCACCACGGCCATTTTGGAAACATGGCGATCAATGACCGTTGGACTCCGTGCTTGCAGCAACTATTCCAAATACAAATATCGCAGAACGTTCATGTGCTAGACAGCAAAACTCTCGAACGTCAGTGCGGATTGACTGCGGCAAGGAAGCTTGCAGCATATTGCGTGGCTCTCGGGATGGATGTCATGATTGCTAGTTTCTGTTTTCGATGAAGAGGATTGTACTCCGCCTGTTCACAAATACATTCGCGCGTCTCGCACTCGTCTCTCGCAAGTTTCCTACCATGTCTGTTATCAAACTACAAGGCATAGATCTCACGGACGATCGTGGGCCTCAAGTCATCAAGGCCATCGTGGCTTGCTCGTGCTTCTCCGGTGTCTCGTTTGCTGGTCGCATTGTGTCAAGAAAATTGTTGAAAGCGAATCTTCTCGTGTCGGATTATCTCGTTGCGCTGGGGTTCCTCGGCGCATGGCTGTTGTCGGGTCTTGGTATCTGGGGTAAGCATCTTCCTGACTTGATGCCGCTTCGACAGAAGATATGGCTTCGAGGCCTTGCTCATGCTGTGCAGACCTGCACCTCGGGCTTGGAAAACATATTGAAGTGGTTCCGATGGACAATATCGGAAAATTCCTGAAGGTATGAGCGCCGAGTCAGGTCGTGCGCAGGCCGTTTGCTGATCGCCGAGCAGGTTATTTATGCCCAAGGTATCTGCTACATCGTCTCCTTGTCCCTCATCAAGATCTCGATCCTCCTCTACTACAGGGCAATCTTCCTCGGCAGACTCTTCGACTTGTTCACATATGCCATAGGCGCCTTCGTAATCGCCTGGGGAGTGGGCGTGCTCGTCGCTACCATCTTCAGCTGCTACCCTGTCAGCGGCTTCTGGGATCTCATGATGAAACCTGCACCTTTTTGCATCAATTACAGAGCCTTCTACATTGCCAACTCGGCTACGAACATCTTCGCCGATGTGATGATTCTGTGCCTGCCAATGGGAAAGATATGGAACCTGCACATGTCGCGCAAGTCCAAGGCTGCGGCTTCGGGCATGTTCCTGATGGGAGGGTTGTATGTGACAGCTGATTCAAACGAGACAGGAGTCTTGTCGCTAATTGACGCAGTGTGGTAGTTGCGAGTTGCCTTCGATTCAATTATCTCTTGTCTTTCGACCAGACAGACATGACATGTGAGACTCTCCGTATCTCCAACGACACGCGGACTTACTGTGCTAACGTGGTCCAGGGAGCTACACTAGCACCGGCACCTGGAGCTGCGTCGAAGTCAACGTCGCCGTCGTGAGCGCCTGTTTGCCCACCATGGGACCGGTACTGCAGGGCATCCTCCGGTCGCCGTTGCTCGTGAAGGTCTTGGGGACCCTGCAGACGGTGAGGATCGAACGTAACGGGGCTTTGTACACTTTCAGTCGATCTGCACGGACCGAACCAGACGAAGAACTCGCGAGACTCCCTGAGGATGCCGTTGCCCGTTCGTCTGGTCCTGGGTTGCAACATATGCGCTCTGCGATTCTGAATCAGTGATGTGAGGGTGGAGGAGGGGAGACGGGATGCTTTAAGATGACAACACTCCTGGTCAGCTTGGGCGACTGTGTTTGAAGGCATTGATGCTGGGCTCGAGGCGGGCTTCTCTCTCTATGGGCTTTTAACACTGGCCATCTCACGCTGCCATGCATACCCCACCTAGGCGTTATGGAAGCGGTGCATCCTCATTCGCTAGTTGCCTGCCCTTGCTGTTTGATCATGATCAGAATAGGATGACTGCGACCCGTGCGATAAATGTTTCTAGAATCACTCTCTGTTGAACAGTATGAAGCAAAATTCTTTGGCCCTGTGAAGCACAGTCATGACCGATCGACACGGTAGCAGTCTGTTATCAGTCTTCAAACCCACATTTTAGAACGAACTATCCCCTTCAAACTTTGATGATATGCATTTTCCGTCGACAAAGAAGATCAGACTCGGGGCTTTGAGAAGTAGCTCATTGGTCTAGGGGCTACTCGTTAGCACAAATCACGTAAAAAGGTGACAAAGCTTGATGGTTGAAGCGAGTTCTCAACGCATTTTTTCGACGGTGAAACAGACGACTTCGAGCAAATCTTCTCCACACTAATCGATGTTCGTATAAACCCTACCCCCTGTCCTTCTCGTCGAGTATCATACTGACTTCTCACTCCTAGTCCAACCTCCAGCCCCCGTTCACCTTCGACCTCTACGCCTTTGCCTTCCCCCCCGTCACTGAAACCCTCGAAAAAGAAGATTGAACTGCCAAAGAGGCCAAGGACCCTTCCGAACTATTAGTGCTCCACCTCCAAGCCGTATCCCTCCGCCACATAGCGCCTTTCCTCCCTGCCACGCGCTCCAGAGCAGCAAGAAGCCAAACGCAACGAAAGCTGCCTTACTAAACGGCGTCCAATTGCTTCTTTATGAGATTGTAGTAGTAGCGCCATGTCAGCGAACGATAGTGGTCAGTCATCGCGAATGCTGCTGAGTTTGCTTGGAAAGACTTATGGCAGAGTGCATTGTATAGATAGCATAGTGGGATACTGGAAGACAGGGTCCCCCAAGCCTCTAGATGCAAGTGCATTGAAAGCGGGAATTGATCAACCAGAATTTTCTGCTCGAGACAAATGTTCGAGCTTAACAGCACCTTTCTACGGACCTGGTGCCCGAAGAGACTAGGGATCGTTTGACGGATACAGATACAGGCGTTCTCTGGGTCTGCTAAAGTACAGATACAGGGAAGAATTTACATCCAATAAAAGTACTGAGGCCAAGAAGTTTTGGGGGAGGGTCTTGGCGCTGACATCCCGCTAGCCTTCTATTGGCTAGCTCCCGCTAAGCTCGAAGCTCAATCTCCTGGAAAAACTTGACAACCTTCCACCTCATCCATCTCCTCCAGCACCAACGCCATCAAACAACGTTGTCAAACACATCTCCACTCCTCAATTGACATCCCACACCTACAGCCATGTCTTCGGCACGTTTCATGGCCCCCAAGGTCGCCTCAATGCTCGGCTCCGCTTCTGCCGGTGCCGCACGCCCTGCGCTCCGTAGCACCGCTAAGCTGCAATTCAACAACCCCCAGCGAGCCATCTCAGGTACCTGTCTCCAAAGCCTCCACATCTGACTGCGGTCTTGTCGCTGTATAAAGCCCCAATGCTAATTGTCACGTTCCATACACCAGGTATGGGCCGCTCCCTCCAGCACAACAACGCCGCGAAATCTCCCTTCCAAACCCTTAAGCGTCAACAAGTCAACAACGCCTTCAAGGCTTCCTTCGCGCCTCAAATGGTCCGCCCATTCTCTTCCGAGCTCGCGGAAGCCATGGTTATCGCTGGTGGAAACATCGGTACCGGTCTCGCTACGATCGGTCTTGCTGGTGCCGGTGTGGGTATCGGAACGGTCTTTGGATCCTTAATCACTGGGGTGGCTCGCAACCCAAGTATGAGAGGACAACTGTTTGCGTACGCCATTTTGGGTTTCGCCTTTGCTGAAGCTACTGGGTTGTTCGCGCTCATGGTGGCATTCATGATCCGCTTCACTTAAAGAGTTGGGCTATACAATGGGACAAGGCCTGGAGATGATACAGTCGTGTTGTCATCAGGTGTATGCTCAAGTTTGCGGTTGCGGGTGCGTGGATGGACAGCGAGGAGGAAGGTGTGCAGATACTGTGGCAGGTCGAGCTTCAAATCATTGTAATTCTACTCATTAGACATAGATCCGCCAAGAAGATGTCAATGAAAAGCATGATCTTGTCATCAGCACTATGTATGATCCATGCTGGTAACATTGCAGTGTGTACTTGAAAAAGTGACGGTTCTCAATTCAAAGGACAGACCATAAAAACAAAACCTGCCAAGCCCGATCAAATTGTCCTCCGCCAAAACTCTTTCAGGTAGGACCAGGCAAAATCCCTCAGTTTTGTATGGGGTGAACCGTGGGCGTGGTCTACTCAGCGAGTTTGAAGATCGGCCAATCTACGCAGCTTCTTCATCACGTTGTATCGTTGTCAAACACCTCCTTATTACCGACAAAGCTTCTGGGCAATGGTTGACTGTGCCTGACAGAGAGGCTCTTCCAAACTGTTCAAGCACTCGAGGCAAACGCTGATTACGCTCAGTGTTTCTTGACTTCTGTGATACAACCGCTTTATTAGTGTACCCCCACCTGGAGAATTTATATGTCCGTAGATGGAGACCTTTTCTCAAGTCCAATCGAGGTCCCTATGTGAAGACCTCTCCGCGTTTAAGGCTGTCCGAGAAGCACTCGTGCCGCTACCAAAAGATCGTCCACGGCAAATAAAGGTCTTTATATGAAAGCTTGGACACTTTACCTGATCGATTGAGGTTCTTGCGCGTGGATCGCAACAGCAGTATACGCGGTTTCTCGTTCACCAACTCGCTTGAAGCGGGAAAACCATTACTATAGATTGTCGGCTATCACTTTACAATGTCCCATGTGTTCGTCTTGATTGTACTCAGTAAAAAGCTGTCAAGAAGAGCCTGAGCTGTGGTTCATCAAGCTATGTTTCTACAAAGTCCTCTCCTGTGGACGCTATCCTCGTGTCTTATTGCTTTAGCTATACCGCTTCAGTCCATCGAAGACAGCGCGTTGAAGCTCTCGCCAGTGCCTACCATCGTGAAACCAGAAACGCTGTTAAATGCGTCCGTTTCCCCACTTGAAACGTCCGGAGAGAATGCTCTCAACATTCAATGCGATGGCGATACGTATGGCTACAATCCCAGTATCCTCGACTGCGAAGACGCACAGGGTTATTTACCTTCAGGTACGCAGACATTCGCATTTAGTGAACGCCACGCCGGCCTTCCACTAGGGACGATACCTCTTCCGTTTAGAGTCATGGGTAGTCAAGCGCTCTGCTACTTTCAAACAGTTCTGATTGGGGACCCTGCGGGCGCCCGGGCGACCTTTGCTATGGTCCGCCGAGCCGCAACAGCTCTTGTGGGACGATGCGCGAAGGGTACCGTATCGCAAGGTGGTATTGCGACCAACATAGGTCAGAGTGAAGCCAAACTCCTGCCAAGTATTTCTTAACCCTAAATCTCATTGCTGACTCCTTCAGGTGGCGATAACAAATTAGCCGTAGTCCTGGGAAGATATTTTCGCCCAATCTCTTGCGGCAGAATTTTCCCCGGCTGGGAGTCCTGCGGAGATATCATATACAATATACCTGCCGACAAGTCGCCGCAGGTATTCGGTCCACATGGCGATCCCGCCGTTACGACAGAGCTTCCCTACAAAATCGACTCATGTAAGGGCACTGCCTCCCCTGACTTTCGAAATGCTGGCCCTGACCTTGGCACACCTAAAATTAGCCGACGTAAGATGTTCTGCGAACCTGTTGACTACCGGCAGATCTGATGTCTCTTCGTTCTACGACTTGTGGGAAGCCGTGACCGCAGTGTATTTTGTTTGCGCACAGCACGGTAGGACCGGTAGCGTCCGGGGACTTGGTATGACTTTGTGGAGCAACTCTGCCTTCCTTGACTGACATCCAGGTCCAGGTGAACACGGTGATATTTTTGTTACAATGACCTCTGGTGGGAGACTGGAGTCTCCGAACAATTCCTCCGATATGGCCTCCTCATGAAGGACATCGAGTGGCTCTGCTGTTTGAAGGAGCACTTGTAGCGATGCTTACGTGAGGGAAAAGTACGACAGCACTATACGACAGCACCACTGATTTTGCAGATACGTTTCGAAGATGACCTTCCCATATCAAAAACCAAATCTACCATGCGGTGCTTCTTACTAGAATAAGCTTATGATGGGTGACGTTTACTCACTAATCATGTCTTAACAGACACATAAGACCTGAGCCTGACGCAGGAACAATTTTGCCTAATCTACACCTGGCATAGTGCACTGAATACTCGCTTAGCTAGCATGCTAAGCAAGAACATCAGAATCCCTTAAACATATGTACTGAACACATCTGTAGACTGCTTATGGATGGTATTTGTCAACACCTGACGAATTTTTGTAATTCCGTCTCATGAGGAGCCGGGATGTTGAATGGAGAACGAATTCAGCAGCGCAACCCATTACCCCTGGGCCGAGGGCCGTGCCAGGGCGTGAAGTAATACGGCCGAGAGGGCTTATCTGTTGACATACGAGGCACCAAGATGTAATCAGTGTCTCTGGTCTAGACATGAGCATCAGCCCGGACCAGAATCCTAACGGCAGGACGCCTTATTGATGCAACCAATTGGCGGCCGACGCCGAACGTCGATACCCAAACGGAACTTGATGTTTCGAGTCCTCACTCAATTCAGCATTGCTTAGAGGTCGAACGGATTGATGAAACATCACCGTACGGTCAGCTTACCATCAGCTTACCATGGGACTGTTTGCTATCTAAACAAACCCGGACAAAGGACTTAGACTGAATGGCTCACTAAGTGGTCTATATATAAGTCAGTACAACCCCTTCATCCCATTCTAAAATCCCCAGTATTTTCAAGACATCAGTTCAATAGTAAACATGGCGTCCTTGACTACGCTTGCCGAGGAAACCCTCAAGCAGGCCAAGTTATTAGATGCGTATGCCTTAGCACAGGGCTGTCCACTCACTTCTTTTGACGAAGACACATTGCCAAACCTACCGCCGGATCTGGTTCAAGCCCGTGAGAATCTGGTCAATTCCACCCACACCTTGAAAAAGCTGGCTCTCGGGCCTGTGGAAGTTCTGACGGAGATCATGTGGGCTGTGTGTTATTCCCTGACTTCATTGTCGAAACTTTGCAAACCAATGTGACCTCATCAAGCTGACTGAGCGGGCTGTAATAGATTAATGACGAGATTTCCCTGTGCGCTGTCAACGACTTCAAGCTAGCCGAGTGCATCCCCATCGACGGTTCCGCAACCTTTGCCCAGATAGCAGAGAAAAGCGACCTGTCCGAGCGACTCGTCGAGCGTTTCTGCCGCCACGCAATGAGCAACCACATCTTCACGGAGGATCCTCCCGGTCACGTGCGCCACACCGCATCATCCCGCCTCCTGGCCACGGAACCCTACCTGCAAGACAGCATCGCAATGGCCGCCAAAGAGACGTGGCAAAGCGCCACAAGGGTCACGGACGCCCTGAGGCAATTCGGCGACAGCAGCGAGTCCACCGAGGCGCCGTACACGCTGGCCAACGAGCCGGGCGTCGCAATGTTCGAGCACCTGGCCAAGCATCCGGAACGAGCCAGACGGTTCGGAAGCGCCATGAAGTGGTTCGGCACGTTCGAGAGCTGGGATTTGAAACACCTGGTCAACGGATACGCGTGGGATCTGGTCGATCGGCCGGGCGCGGTCGTGGTCGATGTGGGCGGGGGCCAGGGCACGGTGGCGAAGGCTCTGGCTGCTGCTACGAAGCATGTCAGGTTCGTCGTGCAGGACCAGGAGGATGTCATCGCGCATGGGAAGAGACTGATGTCGGAAGACTTGAGTGGTCGGATCGAGTTCATGCGGCACGACTTCTTCACCGAGCAGCCGGTCAAAGGGGCGGATGTCTATTTCTTGCGGTGGATCTTGCACGACTGGAGCGATGCGTACGCGGTCCGCATTTTGAAAGCTCTGGTGCCGGCGATGAGGGATGGGTCTAAGGTCGTGCTGTTCGAGTGGTTGTTGAAAGATGGGCCGGAGACTAGATGGACGGAAAAATCGCCGCGGTGAGTGGAGGTGCCTTTTGAATGCTCGGAGTGGTTGGTGATCTAACGGGCGCGTTCCGAGTAGGAACACCGATCTCTCTATGCTCGTTCTGTTCAACAGCAATGAGAGGACAGCGAAGGCGTTTGAGAACCTGTTTCGGCAAGCGGATCCTCGGTTTCATGTTGTCGATGTGAGGAAGCCTAGGAGAGACGTGATGGCTATCATTGGGGTCGAGTGGAGGTCTTGAAAATCACAGTATTAAAGACGGATTGGCAATTTTCCTGGTTGTGGACAATTCGGGATACATGCGGCATGTAGGCGTATTGTTGTGAAAATATTAAAAGTTTCGGGCTCGGATAAAATTTCATATTTTGTTGGCCACCTGATGAGCACTCGAGAGTTCACACGCAGTCTATTGTCTTTGTGGTCTTGCAATCTTTTGCTTCCTTACCTGCTTATACCACAAGGTCTCCTCCCACATTGCCTTGATGGATTCGTGTTGAGGAGCCTGCTTATCAGTGCGATGGCCCGCCAGGAAGGACATGTTTATCCTTGTAACTGCACTGTTGGTTCTCCTTTGCTAATATGAATACGGTTCATCTTCTGGGGTCGGAGATGCTGACAGTCGGTTGTAGCGAAGAGCACAAGGTGTACGTAGATACTTCCGTAACGTTCTACGACTGTCACCATCTAGCTACGAGTACCTGAACGTGGAAGATCGCGCAAGAGCTCAGTACCCTTCGGTCTGAATATGTTAAATGGAGCTTGAACATTCTTCAGAAGGTGGACCGTACTAGCCCTCTACCTCTCTGACACTCTGAGGCTGTCAAGCGCTCACCGATAGTCTCAGAAATGTTTGCACTTCTGACACAACCATCTTCAAGCGCCTTCTAGACCACAACCAGGAGCATACTCTTATCGCGCTGTATGTCAGTTCCAATCGAGTGTTCAGTGCATTACTATTCAGTATTATAACCGCTCCTTTGGTCAGCCGTCAATTTCCGAAAAACAAGGATCCAATTCTGCGAACCTGGAGATGAGATTTCTCGCTCTCCTTCATTCGCACTATAGATCGACACGGAGACCACTGCTATCATTACGGGCACAGTATTGTTGCGCGGAGAGGAAACGGGAGTCTATTTTTAAGAGGATTGATCGTGAGCAATCATGTTTGCGGGTTCCGGGAGACCCGAGTTCTATCCGTTTATCGCCATCGGAATCACCTCAGCTTAATCCAGCAAGGCGCAACACCTCTCTGTAAAAATGTTGAACATCGGAAGTATCACGCGGCTTGTTTTCGGCTTCCTCTCCAAAATGCTACTGAAGGGTCATGTGACTCTCTTGGTAGAGGTGCATATCTTTAGCAACGTAAGAGAACATCATGAGATGAGTGCTCGAAAAGCTGACACTGTGAACTGGGCAAATGATCAGCGAAAAAGAGAGAAGCTTGGATGCCGACTTTGAAGCGCTATTTCCGCTACTCGGGTTTTGGTGCACAAGAAGCTAAGAGAACTCATTTCAACAAAATGGCCACCTTTCACATATCAGCTCTCATCTTATGCTCAAAGACTGCCCGAATCTGCGAAAAGAGCTCTGCCCTGGTCATTTCTCATTTCCCGGATTTATCGTCCGATCGGTATGATTTTAGGCGTTTGCGAAAACTGCGAGTGATTTGTTTGGGCAAACGCACGCCTACGAAAACACATGGATGTATGTCCCGGTTGCAGCTTCGGCTCTTTGACATTTCACCAGCCAATTGCTGGGTTCGTGATCTCCATAAATACTGGCGAAACCAGATATTGTAACCCAGAACCATCAATTTTCCTTTGATCACCACAACACCGACATCAAATCCATATCTAGTATCCTCCATATCTGACAATGTGCAACGACAGAAGATCAAACCCCCCAGCCGATGAATTGCAACCGGCGCGGCCACGCAATAACACCAATAGTGGAAATCAGGATCCTTTGGGCAGGGTGGACACACGGACCCTACCGCGAGGTGAAAGTCCTGATGGCGCAAGGAGGCCCATTGCTTCTCATGTCGGAAGAGGGAAGTTGAGACCTTGGTCTCAGTTGTTATTCGGTTAGTGGAATCTGTTTGCGGAGGAGTGGCCGTGTGTGTTAGAGCAATGATGGACTGGTGACCCATGCTGGGGAAGGTTTGGGAAGGGGCAAGGTTTGGGAGCGGGGGGTGGTGCTAGATTGTACATCGTGTTGGGATGGGTGTGTGGTCAGACTACTGTTTGCATGATCTGTTACTGTCATGAAAACATGCCGTGTAGTGATAGATAGAAGCTTCGCCGTCGTGGTGAAAAGAAACCTTGGAGATGAAAACGATCTGGACTAGGTTTGCAAATCGAAATGTCGATGCCTGCTCTCGACACAAGATTCTTTCCTGGCTCCAAGGAGCCTATTTCTTGTGATAACATGTCTGGCGATGTACCGCCTGATTGCTTCTTCCCTGTGCACATCCGGGAACAATCCATAGGATGGAAAGGCTTGGAGTACGAACTAGGTCTTTCAAATAGGGGATGGATTTGTCGACCTAGGACTATCTTTTGTTTCTGAACAGAATCATACCGTTGCCCATGAGACAAAATGAGAACCAAAATACGATGCATTCTTTCCGCAAAAGGCTTGAACGGAGCATGGGAAGGTATTGGAAAGTATAAGCCATCTTAGAGACCTGCAATGTCTCATTCGTGTAGCAACAAGATTGACTGCCTCCAGAAACCATATGTTTAGACAACTGTGATGGCTACTCCTCACCTATGTTACCATCTTCGATTAAAATCTGAAAGCCACCTAGATTCCAAGAGAACGTGATCGAGCTCTTCGTGTTCGATCTTTGGGGCGTGCTTGAAGCGAGTCGACGGGAAAAATTCCAAACGGATGGAAAAGGCCTACCTTATACGAAATGTAGACTCTGCCATGATGTATACCGCGCTTTCTAAAAACAGATGCGTTCAGGTTGTAACAAACGAAGCGGAGTTGGTATCTTTAAATCTTGCAGCTGGCTGGGCCATAGTCACTTTGTTGGTCATAGCATCATTGAACATAGGTAGAGCGTCCTCAATGGCTTTTCTATAAGTGACAGAGCTCAAATAGAGAAGACCAAGATGCTCTTGCTTGAGTTGCAACTAGGAAGGTAGTCGCCACTATGTTGTATCGGGACACAGGCTGGATCCTCGTGCCTAGATGTACCGCGTACTTTGTGGTCTTAGCTTTAAACTTGGCATCCGCTTGGCATTGAATCGAGCTTTTTTTTGGCACAGTCCGCCAGCAAATTCTACCATTACAGTACAGTTCTAATTATTAGGCGTACGTTTCAAGGTCAATAAGCCACCTTCTTAGACCTTGAGGGTGTAGGTGGCTCATCGGAGACCTTGAAAAAAGCCGTGCGCTATGCGTGAGGTGTGGTACCGCGGGGGTTTTCTCCGACAGTATCCGAAGTGGAACTGCTGCAATCAGCTGGAAGAGGTATTAGCATCATCAGGTGAGGAAACAGAACGCATTACGTGAGTTGCACGAGCTATTGGCTTTAGAGACGAAGAGTTGTGCCTTCCACTTGAGGCTTATCATGGTTGGGATTGGAAAGGAGGATATTTGGGAGGCAGATGGTTTCGTTCTTGATGTTGTAGTCGTCATGATGTCTCTTTCAGTCACTCATGTTGTACAGGCTCTTCTGGGGTGTGGCTGGCGTCAGTATTATGAACAGGCTGCTTATGCTATCTCAACGATGAGTCCCTAGCCTCTGCTTTTCACGCTAGTCGGACTGCCTCAGGAGTGGCCATGTTTCTGACAACAGAAGTGAAGATCCTGCGATTGTCAGGATCATCTAATTCATATACGTTCTAGGCGCCCGCATTGCTGACTGGATCTCGCAGAGTTTTCTACTGGCCCATCAGCCGAGGTCGCAATGAGTCTTAGCGCCGCATATGCATGGGGTCATCCTTTGCTGGTACCCCACCCCACCACACCTTTCGAAGAAGCAGCCAACGTGCCACAATCTGGTGAAATATGAGTAAAGATTATCAAATTATACAGCTGTCATATCAAATACGACGTTCGTTTTGCTGCATATCCTTGTCGGTCTGGACTTTCCGTCAGCTTTGGTGTGTATCGTATCAAGGCTGAGAACGCTTTATCGGTCCCGGCCGCAGAGCTAAAAATAGGCGCAGACGACATCTCGAGCTCTGTATCCTCGCCATGAGTCGTCGTCGCGAGAGCCGGGTCTACCGTGTTCGACAGCTGCCGCTTCATCTGGATCACCGCAGCGACGTCGCGTCTTTTCTAGCTAGGATTGTCCCGGCCCTTGGAACATTTGACAACATTCGCGTCTTCTCGCTAGCCCAGGAAAAACCGACTTCTAAGACTGCTACAGTTTCGTTCAAGACTCTTCCCTCCAAGTTTGACAATGATGAACAGCAATGGACCTTACAGGCTGAGGATGTCTGTGGGCAGAATATTATCGTTGACACCCATTTTCGAGATTTCACGGTCCTCAATGAGCCTCGGCACGGTGACCATACCGTAGAGTGTGTCCTCTTAAGTAATTCAAGACAGTATCGCGGGCTGACCTGGCTTGAACAGCTGTATCGCTATTTCAGGCCTTGCTAGTCATCCTTTTGGCTCGTGGAAACACAGAGAATCTGGTTCAGACTTCATGTGGCTCCGTGATCGGCTCCCGCAAGATGTGCCCCAGCTTCGTAGCCTTATCTATGGCTACGACACAACGCTTTTCAAGAGTCGCTCGTTTCAAGATCTCGATGACATTGCATTTTCGTTTATCGCAAGTCTTAAGGAGATACGTCGGTCTTTATCGCCTGCAAAACCCATGATCTTGTTGGCTCATAGCTTGGGTGGGATTGTGCTGAAAAGATCACTGGTTCTGTTGGCAGATGAGGAAAAGGAGACTCTAGAATCCGTGAGAGGCGTAGTCTTCTTTGGCGTTCCGCATAAGGGCATGATGAATTCTCATTTCCTTGTCATGGTCGCGAAGCAGCCAAACGAGGACCTAATTAGCAGAGCTCTATCTCCAGGTTCGACTCTTCTCCTAGAGTTGGATGCACAATTCTCAAAGATTGCTTCGAGCTTTAGTCACAATATCATGTTTGTGTATGAGACGGAACTGTCGCAGACGACAAAGGTAAGTGATCCAACTTATGTACACACGCAGATCTTGACAATCGGCTAGCAAACATCATCTGGGACGTGGGTTAGATCTGAGACTTTTGCAGTCCTTGTGGACAAAGAATCAGCAGTCCCGTCTAGAACCCCACGCCACAACGCTATACCTGTGAACAAGGATCATTCGAACATGGTGAAATTTGGCGAGGATGACCCGGACTATCGGAAAGTCGCGTCATTTATCTCAGATCTCAGCAAGAACTCGGACAGCGAGAGAAGTGGCCACGTAAATCCCATGTCACCGACCTCTATTCGAAAAGCCGCGAAGACTTTTTCGACCGTTCCATTCCCCCAAGACACTAGATTTGTTGGTCGCGAGGACGTGCTGGCACAGCTTGAGTCGGAGTTTGCAAGTCCAAACTCACAACGTTGGGCGTCATTGTACGGTCTTGGCGGCATAGGGTGAAACCCAGATCTCTTTACAATAGTCGATCTGGGAAGTTGAGCTGACTGTTGCTGCCAGGAAGTCTCAAATTGCCATTGAGTACTCTTATCGACAACAAGAGCGTTTTCCTCAGATCTCGACCTTTTGGGTTCATTCGAGTAGCAAAGCGAGGTTCGAGCAGTCATATACAGAGATTGCCGCGAAAGTAGGGCTTCTGGTAAATGGAGATGGCAAGGTCGACATCCTCCAAATGGTTTCAAGTTGGCTCGCAGATCCGGACAATGGTCCGTGGCTATTGATCCTCGACAACGCAGACGACGACAGCGTGTTACTGGATCTATCAACAGGTGCCACTGAACACGGCTCGGCTTCTATGCAGCGCTGCTTGCTTAAATTCTTGCCGCGAGTGCAGCACGGGGCGGTACTCATCACTACTCGGGATCGGACTTGTGCAATAAAAGTCAATGATCATCGTGGCACGCCCATAGAAGTTTTGTCTATGAATATTGATGATTCTATGCAACTGCTCCGAAACATATTGCCAGATGCCCTTGAAGAAGAGGCTGCTGAGCTTGTGAAAGAATTGGGGTATATGCCTCTTGCCATTTCTCAGGCTAGTGCATACATCAAGGCGGTCTCGCAGATCTCAATACGCAAATACCTCGAGGTTTTTCGTCGCAGCAACAAGGAGCAAACAGCTTTGCTGAATAAGGACAAAGGAGACTTAAGGCGAGATCGAGGGGTACCAAATGCGGTGATAACATCCTGGGAGCTATCTTTCAAGCAGATACGTGAGAATATTCCACGGTCGGCCAACTTGTTGTCACTCATGTCGTATTTCAATCGACAGGCTATTCCACAGTTTCTGATACAAGGAGACGACGACGACGCTGACGACATCTCCTTCTCTGAGGACATCGAACCACTGCTTAGCTTTTCCCTCATTCGAGCAGAAATTGGACAGAATACCTTTGAGATGCATAGACTGGTGCAAACAGCAACGCGGCACTGGCTTCGTGGCGAAGGCGATGAACAAGTGTGGAAAGAGAGTGCGATTGAGCGAGTGGCGTATCATTTCCCCTGGAATGACCAAGACCAACACTGGGCCGTCTGCGAGGAATTGATGTCTCATGCAGACGAGGTGATACTCCATGAGGCTAGCTCCAAAGAATCTCAACTATGTCTTGCGAAAATATTATCGGACACAGCATGGTATCTACTTCAAAGGAAAGGAAATGCCGTCCCTGCAGAAGAAAGATCGGAACGTGCGCTTAATATTCAGCGCCGATACCTTGATGATGACTCGGACGAAACCCTCGTTACATTGAGTATATTGGCCGAAGCTCAAGATAAAGTTTTCAAATTTACAGATGCGTTAAATCTTAGAGAACGCATATTGAAGCAAAGACTGGAAAAGCAGGGGCTGGAGCACCCAGATACCTTAATCGATATGCATAATCTCGCTTTGTCATATGGCAATTTAGGGCAATTTGAAAAGGCCGAGGATATGCTGAAACGCGTGGTTGAGGCGAAAGAAAGACTGCTCGGTTCGGAACATGCGTCATCCTTGAACACTAAAAACATTTTAGCGCAAATGCAAATTGACCAAGGCAAATACGAGGAAGCCGAGAAGCTAAGTAGTCATGTTCTGGAGATAAACACGCGATGTTTTGGACTCGAGCATACAAGAACTCTTGACGGGATGTACAATCTAGCCCTTGCATATTTGCAACAAAGTAAATTGAAAGATGCCGAGGTCACAATTGCTCAGGCTATTCCATTGCATACGAAAGTTTTCGGACACAGTCATTGGTGTACCCTTGAATGTAAAGTGCTCTTGGGTGAAACCTACTACAACCAAAGTAAGCTGGACGAGGCGGAAAATATCTGCAGATTGTGTCTCGAGACGGCGCAAGAAATCTACGGTCCGCAAAATAGAACAACATTAAATATTATGAATCTCCTCGCACTCATCTACCAAGATCAAGGGAGATTTGTTAATGCATCAGAACTCCTCGAAAAGGTTGTGGAGTCGAGCACGCAAGTTCTCGGGGCTGATCATCCGGTTACGTTGGTTACTATGCACAATCTTGCTGTCTGCTACTATGATATGGGGGAGAAGGACCGTGCAGTTCAATTGATGACTGAAGTGCTTCGCAAGCGAAGGGAGGTCCTTCGCGTAGATCATCCGGGCATTTCCAACTCTGCAAAGTGGTTGGCCTATTGGAAGAGTGAAGAAGGGAACAGGGAGTGAGCAGTAGGGGAGAGGGCAGTGAGAAAGAGAGGAGCAAAGAAGAGGATAGAGAGACAAACGAAAGTGAGGGGGAAGGGATCGAGTAAGACAGTAGCGAGGAAGAGACAAGTGAAGAAGGAACAGAAGGATTCGAGGAAAATATAAGTGAGGAGGAAGCGAGCATGGAAGACGTCATCATGGGAGAAGAGCTCGATGACGGCCATTTCTCTTCGCCAGCGGTTCAAGGAGCCGAACCAAGGCGGTCGCCAAGGAAGCGACGCCGCTTAGACCACTAAGGCAGGAGCATGGATGAAGGTATAGCTGAGAGTGTGGTGCTGGCTCGATGTGTGGGTTCTGTTATGCGCTCGCTGAAATCTTCGCACGGAGAGCTTCTGATTCTGCTTCTTTCTATTTCAACTTTGTTTCAAGTCTTCGTCGAATTAAATGAGAATCAATACAGTTTATGCTTCTAGATGGTACGTCCCTAACCTCTGACGTTGTTGGAATAAGTTTCGACGCCTTTCAAATTACTTGTGCAAGTGCTATCTAATCGTTGCAGCAAAACCCCCGACACAAGCTACAACCAAAGCATCCAGTGGACCGCTACAACTGCTCTCCGGATGCTTGGGACAAGGCCAGCAAGTTCAACTGAGAATCCGAAAGGTCTCTGTGTCAATAGCGATGACCGCCCCTGGCGCACATGCTCGTTTCGTTTCGCCACTGTTGCGCCCGCCTGGCGGTCGCACACAATTTCGCACGGCATGGTGGTTTCGCATAGCGAGGATTTACATGAAACTGTGAGGCATACCTTGGACGCGATGGACAGGGGACACGCTTTTTGAATGACCTCCATGTACATGGGCTTACCATCGGTGTTGAAGTCTGAAGTCGATTCTGGCTCTTTTAGAGTTATGGTTTTTTTTCCGCGCCCGCTCGCGCGCGCCTGTATGTAGCTTCTTTTCACTTCAGGTCTGTGCTGCGCAGGTATGGTTTAAAGCATCTACATACGGTGTTGAGAGCGTGGGAGTATAGCTAGGTGGTCCTAGGTGTTTTGGCGACTGCTCACGATGATTGGTGAAGACTGAATCGCGCCCCTGGCGAAATTGGCTCCGGATTCCACCACTGTCGACCACCTTCAAATCGGCAATCAACTTTGTTTCGGGATGGTGAGTCGATGGTGGACTCAGTTTGCTCCGTGTCAAAGGTAGGTCTTTGTCCTGGAGATTGTGATGAGCCAAAAGATGCAGGCAGCCGAGAACCGTCTGATTGTTTCCTGTCTGTCTTGGAACAACACACCGTAATTACCTACACCTCCTGGATCTTTGAAGTTGGACGAATATCATCGTCGTTTCATCTCTTTCTTCTAGAGTTAAAACATATCATCAACACTACGTTGCCCTTCTCAACATCACTCATCTTTGTGCGAACACATTGCACCTAAACTGGTACGCATTGCCAGTGACGTCCTCCACAACACAAAATTACAAACTATTGGAAACAATCAGCACTACTGTGTTGCAGCTACCCGGCACTGTGTGTCAAATGACGAATGGTGTCATGGTGCATGGTTTCCCTAGCCTACAAAAGTAGCCTTCAGATCACTGCATGGAAAATCAATCAACCTTTCATAACCAAACCCCAACACGAACCCAGCAACTTTCATCCCTCGCCCGCCGGAACCATCAAGACGAACAACAGCACCCCTCAGCCATGGCCGTCGACCTCAAAGCTCTTCTCAAAAAGACCAAACTGCTCCAGCCCAACGAAGTCGAAGACCAGACCTGTCACGTCTGCTGCGACGACTACCTGAAAGACTTATCGCAGGAGTTACCACGCAGATTACCTTGCGGACACATCATCGGGACAGAATGCCTGCTGCAATGGGCGTCTTCACAAGCCCACGCTACCGCTATCAACTGCCCTTGGTGTATGCGTCCGATTATCAAATCCATGCCTGCGCAGGTGAATCAGCCGGCGCAGATTATCCAGCCGCCAATGCCAGCACATGCAGAGACCGCTTTCGAGCGGATCGTGGCCCCATTGTTGAAGGGGATCCACGACGACGCCCGAGAGCTTACAACAGAACACCTTTTGGGCGTGCTCACTCTCGTCTTCGTCCTTCTGCTGCCGGCAATGTACTCTCACAACTTGCTGACCGTTCCCCCATCCGCCGGTCTATGTTACTACATGGAATGTGTCATTCAGTGTCGTCTAGAGGCTCGCCCCTATGGCGGGATGCTCTCCATCATTTATGGCCTCTGCGTAGAGACCTTCGTCGATACGTACATCAGCCGTGATTTTCTCTGTTTAGGGAAGGCCACTGTTTATTATACGATGATGGAAGCCCGCGCAAAACATGGTCGGCTCAGATTTCTTGTCGTACTGGCTGTGTTCGTGGCGCAGGCTGCTTTGGGACACGTGGCTAGTACAATGATAGCGATCGAAGCCATCGCGATTCTGATCTCGGTTCTGACGAGTGTGCTTCGCTTGGTGTTCTCCTCACGGGCACAAGGTTAGAGAACTTTGGCATGCTAGATCAGTTGGAAAAAGGTAGCAAATGGAGCGGACGACTTGGTTTCGGCTAGATTGACGGATTGACATGGTACAGATGAGTGAACTCATTGGGTGCAGCCGTGGGTTGTTCGATAGGTTAATGCAGTATTCTCTGCTCGTGTAGAAGTAGTATTAAATGAGAGCATTGCCGTGAACGATCAGCCACGGTTATATGGATCTACTTCACGCTTGCTAAAGTTTCACATGCAAGTATATTGTCGGTTTTGAAAGAGAAAGAAAGTTGAGGGTGAGTCAACAAATCTCTCGTCGCTTGTAAATAACGTACTTCGGTATCGAACATTAGGTTCTAGGAAGCTGTCCAGGTACACCTCCTGTAGCTGAAGATTTCAAACTTTCAAGCGAAGAGATCCGTTTGAAACCAGCTTGATCTACTCACCTTCGGGTTGCATCCTTCGAGTACAACCTTCCGAGTGCAGCGAGATACCTCAAGCTTTTCCTACTTGTCCTACTGCGTGAAAATCGCATCCACTGTGATGAACGTTGTCTCATGACAACGCTTATCGACTTTCTGAGAAGATTTGGTCTATGACTCGAGAGAATCGGCTCAAACTGAAGGTGAAGCCTTTGTTCGCAAGTCAGGCGAAGAGGAAAGGAATAATGAAACCAGGCGAGTCATGCCTGTTGCGCTTGGGCGGGCAACCAGATCGTTGACTTCTGATGCCTGCCGGGCCGGGGACCTAGCCGCGACACTTGGGTACAGGTACGTACCAGGTTCGTTCAAGCAATTTGGTAAGACGTTCGAGAGCTGGGTCCTCTTGCCGCACTGTTCACGCTTTGCGCCCAGGGTGTAAGTGAAAACGGAGATTCGAAGCTTCGGCGGACAGAATGTTGGAAGTAGACAGGTCGGCGCGCCCCCAACCTTGGGTACTTGCATGGTATTGTCTGGGAATTTGATAGCCCGATCGGGAAGACGTGAAATCTATAGCAAATCTATGGTGCATGGCAAAAAGACTGAAAGGAGGTGTGCATGAGCGACGTCGTGATTCTATGTGCAGGGGGAAGGATAAAGGATTGGGGGATATCTCTGATGCAGTGACATGAAATCCATCACTGCACCGTGCTACCCTTCTAGTCCCTATCACCTTGTGGGCCGATTAATTACACCCTTCGTAGAGCTACCAAAAACCACTCGGATATCGCACTCAAGGGTTACGCTTTCTGAAGACGTAGTTGTAGATGCGAGCATAGTTTCCGGATTCCCGTCGAAATCGATCGTCACAGTGGGACTGGGGTTTAGTCGGTCGCATAGCATGGTGTTTTTGCATTGCATGGTTTTTCGCATAACATGAGATATTCGCGCTACATATTCATCTCGCATAGGAGACCTACAAGGTCTGCAATATCGCATAGTAGGACGTGTTTCGTGTCAGGCACGCGTCTGTCAGGAGATTCATGGCTCGGTGGGAGCTCTATTTATATGGGCTGCCCACCAGTGTTGGGCTTCTCATTCGATTCCATCTCTTTCAGACCCATAGCATTCTTTTCCCGCCCACACACACCTGTATGTAGCTTCATTTTCACTTCAGATATAGCTGAACAAGCATTGGGAGTTTTTCTAGCACTGGGAGGTCTACATATGCCTCTTCAGGTAGCTAGCCTCGGTTTTGGGACCTCGCAACGCATTTGCACACGATTCCAGCTGTTTTGAAGTCTCTACATGATGGTAGGCGAAGACTAATGATGAGCTTCCTCGCAAAGGCAGGACGTGGTTACCCATACAGACATGCCCAATCCATGTCCCACAAGCATCCAGCCTGGGCACTTATCAAACCTCAATCTTGCCCTGCCACACCCTCATCTTGTTGCCCCAAATTTGCAAAGGCAGCACGAACACAATCACCGCGGCTTGGATTCCTGTTGGTAAGTACTTGGTACTGCAGTTACTGCTGTGAGACTGAATCACTAGATTTGGTATTCCTAATGATGTCTAAGGAAGAAGGATTCTATGTACAGGAAAGGCCTTCATATATCAATGTACTAGGCCGAAAGAGCGTTAGTGGAAGCGAGTGTTGAGTCGTTCCAACACGAATCGAACGTGATGGCCGCACCGCACCAGGCTGCTGTGCATATCGCGACGACAAGAAACCAAAAGAGCACAGGCAAGCGTCCAAAGTAGGTTGACAGTATAATGACAAAGATCCCTCCAGCCCCAAGCATGAATAGATTTCCGACTAAAGAGTGGTTAACGGTCGTCTGTGAAATGTCCCATTGACCATGGGGCCTCCAGAATCAACCTGTCAGTTACTGCATACGGACTTATGCATCATACTGGCGATGATGGATAGTACTCACAGCAAGTTTGACTGTACAACCGAAGTGACCGCGCCCATAGAACTGCCAAAATCGGCCAAAAACGCCGTCGCTGACACGATCAGGAGAATCGTGTTCTTTTTCGACTGGCTCCAATTTAGAGGGTCGTTAGGGTCGCCACCGGGCCGTGGAATCGGTATCCTTTGCCTATCTTTGGAGGTCTCCAAGGATTTGGAACGATCGAGGTCGGACCAAACATCAGTGCCGGTGCCGGAACGGATCTTATTGTCTGTGGGCTTGCCGCCCTTTTCGCAATCTGAGTTTTCGGCCATGGCCGCGTAAAGTCAATCGAGGAATCTCCCGTGAAGATTTGGCAGGAGAGTGGGCGAGAGAATGTGTGGAAGGGGAGAAATAGAGTGCAGTAGCTGCAGCGACAAGTTGCAGGAGACCGGTTCCTCGCGCTGGCTTGCATGAACTTAGCACAAAAGCCAAACCCGATTTTCGGGCATCATCGGGGCGTCAGCTCAGCTTTATAGAAAATGCATGAGTACGATAATTCTCATCGGCCGGCCTCGCCTCTTCTCGAGGATGCAATTGTTGAAAAAGCGTGTTATTTGCCGATGCTAGTAATCCAGTTCAGTGGGCGTGTGAACGACGTCAGGATATGCACCCAGACTCAGATGAGGGGTAGGTGTTGCATGCGCGATGACGGTCGGTATCGGTTTCCACTGCTGAGATGGTGATAAGGTATCCTGCATGTGCCCGGGTACGCATTCTTAGCGATTACGGTGCCACGGAATAATACACTGATAACACTGCGCATTACGCAAGGAGTGAACGAGGTGGTACAAAGTTTGATTATAAAAGAAGCAAATTTTTTCCAAGCATGACTGCACATCTTCAAACAAATTGTCCTCATTCTGGTTTCCAGTCACACATTTCATCTTTATACCATGTCCATCTTGAGCAATGTTATCGATGAGGTCGCTGCAGCAGCGCAAGCTGATGCTGATGGGAGTGACCCCAAGGCTCACGCGAAATTGTTACAAACTGTACAGAAATTGACCTTGGCTGCCGAAAAGCCCTCGGAAACCGTCAAGAGGATTTTGTATCAAGTGAGTATACCCTGTATAGTCGTGCAGAACAGCAGCAGGAAAAAATGGCACAACGGTCTAATCTATCGATCACAGCCACCCACCAACATGGCACTGCGCATAGCTGTCGAAGTGGGCTTGCTAGGAGCCGTGGGTGCGGTCGATGGTAGCCCAATCACGGCTCAAGATCTAGCTAAATCATGTCATGTGGAAGAGCTCCTCGTTGATAAGCAAATGTCACTCACGCTTGACATGGGGTAAACAGCTATCAACGGCATGTAGTACGTGTTATGCGTGCCCTTGTGGCCATGGGTATCTGTGACGAGCATGGTCCATACGAGTATTTGTCGAATGAAGTGTCCAGGGAATTGACTTCGGGAGGGTTTGAGGACGGGGTCAAGTGTCTGTTCGTAAACAATGTGATTTGGCGTATCTGCTGAGATCACCCCGCTGACGTTGAGATATAAGATATGATACCGTGATGCCCGCCGCCGCCGATATAGTAGATTACCTCAAGCATGTTGGCCCCCGCGTGCCCAAAGATCAGGATGAGGCACCATTTACTCATGCGGAGAATGCCACCTCCTTCGAGTGGATGAAGAAAAATCCAGAGCAACGATGGTACTTTGACAATTATATGGCTGGACGCCGGCGGGAGATGCTGAAATGGTTCGATATATATCCAGCAGCACAGAATCTTACATCTGGACTACGTGCTGGTCCGACAGATGTCTTGATTGTGGATATCGGTGGGAGCCACGGCCATGATTTGATCAGCTTCAAAGCGCGGCATGATAACCTTCCAGGCCGTTGCATACTTCAAGACCTCCCGGAAACAATTGAGTCTATACAAAATCCTCTCTCTGGAATTGAACCAATGGCCTACGATTTCTTTACCCCGCAGCCTATCATTGGTAAGTATCCACTCCCAGCATCTGCTACTCCAAATTTTCTGGGGAGAACAAACATGGCGATGTTTACAACAACTGTTAAGCAACAGCCTGTGAGATGCACCGTTCAGCTGTAGCCTTGAGAAAGAGCTGTGGATTTTTTTTTTCTCTTTTGGCGGATGTGCTTTTGTTGCTGCATCAGTGCTTTCTGGCGTTCGTACGCAACCTCTGGGTTCTGGACCTCGCCAGCCGTTGGGATAGTGCTGGGTGATGACTGACGATACACAACAGGCTCTCGCGTCTACTACCTAGGCACCGTGTGCCACGACTGGGCTGACGAACCCTGCATCAAATTCCTCACCAACACTGCGAAAGCGATGGAGAAGGACTACTCCACTCTGCTGATCTATGACTACGTTGTACCCGAGACCGGAGCGTCGATCCGCGCCGCTGCCATGGACCTGCAGATGATGTGTTTGCAGGCTGGGATCGAAAGGACGGAAAGTCAATGGAGGGCTATACTGCATGCGAGTGGACTTGAGTTGGTGCAGGTGTGGTGGTCCAAGACGCAGTTCGAGTCTGTTATAGAAGCTAGGCGGAAGTAGGTCTAGAGAGAACACTGAAAGAGCAAATTTTGCGGGAAGGATCATTGCAGAAGAATGTATTGCTCCAGTCAGAGTTGTCTTATAAGGAGCGGCTAGCCTTCTTAGAGTTCGCGACGGATGTATCAAGCCTAAAGATAAATTCGCACATTATGTTGTATGTTGTAAGTGCAAAGAACCGTAATCGCCTTGTTCGAACCCAAGCATGGATTGGCATGACTTCTATTTTGGTTCTGCTGCAGGCTTTTGCATCTCTCAAGCGCACAGCCGGGAAATTAAAATTACATGACAGCAAGACCCACAGCACTACCACGGAGTTGCGGATTAGTGAGTTTTTACGATACTCTATAAAGATAGCTAAGTTACCTTCAGCAGAGCAGATGGCTTCGGCTCTACAACAACGGTTTACAGCTTGAATCACAGACGATCGGACGTTTTCCAAAGCCTTTGGTTAGAAGACTCAATTGACGGAATAAAAATTCCTCGCTGTGAGTCCAGGAGCCACAAGGTCTTTATGCAAGCTCATGGAGAAATCTGCCTGTATTTACCCCTTCGCGGGAAATGATTACGAAGATGGACCATCGGGGCATTCTTCTTGGCGACCCAGATCAACGTTACGGGGAACGGGGACTCTGGGATTGCAGCCCTACGAGTGCCGTGAATGGGATGACTGCAGTAACTTTCGCCTCTCAATTAGTCGCTAGAGGGGAGGTCTGGCAAGAAAGTGCTATAGAAAAATTCCAAACAATTTGCTCGCAGGGTAAATGTGAAATCTAAGGATGTTTAGGGTCAAGCTTAACAAATGAGCTCCAAAATCGCTAAACTTCCAGCTTATCTCTTTTCTTCGACATTGATTGCATATATTTCCGATCAATTTTCGGAAAGTATACAATAAGATGCTCAGAACCGGTTACGGAAAAGAGCGCAATTTTGGATTTGATTTTGATGTTAAGAAAGTTTTATTATATTTGCTTTGAATCTATGAATTAAACGAAATCCGCAATCTAGTCTCGGTAGGACTGGGCGGTTCGGCCAGGGCCGTCCTATTGGCATAAGTAGTGCCCAGGGGGTAGGGATGCTTCCGTGGGGTTCAGTCACATCCTACCCCGGGACTACCGGGATGCCCCCCCCCTGAATGACCGACTAAGGTACCCCAGGAGGGGATACTTTAAGCGCTTCAATTGCGCAATGCGTTCTCGAGTCCAATCTTTTGACGACTGTTATATTGTGTTTATGCCATGATAAAATCTGAAAGTATCTTTGCAACTACTCCACACTTACAGGAACTCAATGCCTGCCAGCGCATTCACCAACTACCTACTTCGCTTCATCTCTCGATCGATTCCCTCAAGCCATAAACCTAGAGGATCGATTAACGTCGGCCTCCGATCGTCCAGTTTACAATTGCCATAGGGAGAAAACGGGCACCACACCATCATCAAGGCTTCCTCCTTGGATCTCCATACGGACACGGCCCGATAACCTAGCCACATGAGCAGGTCGAAAGTCAGTTTCGGCTATCTTGATAACTTCGGGAACGTGAAGATTCACAGGAGAGCTCGCTGCTTTTATCGAGAACGAATCAGCAGCAACGGGCCCCTGATCATTGCAATTTGAAGAAGCAAGCTTACATGCATACTGCAGAGGTTTCCACATCATACCATATCTCGAGACGAAACCTCATACTGGGTTATGGGTGGTCCTGATAGATGTGTAAGGCTGCGGTAGTGTCACTGTAAAGATTCGAAAGGAAAAGAATTACTATATCTTCGCCTTTATACGACCAACAACCGGAGAGGCACATATGAGTTGCAGGGAATGATAACCCTTTTCCCGCCACCTCTTCCCACCCACCCACATAATGCTGCTCTACGAAACACAAGATTATAGCGCTATAGCCATTTGCCTAGTAACGACGATATGAAAACAGATGGATGAGTTGTCGTATCTGCAAGGCTCGGATATGCAGCGCCGTCTTCAATGACGACCACCAACATATTTCCTAGTGGGTAAGCGGAGTAGATCGGGCTATCCGGTTGTCCGGCCCATACAAGATCTAACGCATGCACGTGCAATGCAATGCAATGCAATGCAATGTAACTTGCCTATCAATGTCTTGGCTCTTTCACTTCAAAGCAATACGCCAAGGTACATCTTATCTCGGTCTGACTTATTATATGTGTCTCCTTTTCATTATCCGTCAGAGTCGCTAACGTAACCTAGGGGAGCGTTGCAACTCTTGTGTTCGCGAGATCACGAAAGAGGAAGGTCCGAGCCTTTGGAGCCTGATGATTACATGTTTGAAATTCCTTAGGCAGGCCTTTCGACTCTAGCACCTGAGAAGCAAAGCCATCTGCCTAGCACTCAATGCGCTTTTCATGTTGTAGGTCACTACATCATGGATCCGATCGAAAGCTGGATTCTGCTTCCGCTTACCCCGCTCGCAAATTGATTCGAAGTGGAACTTGTTTGGAGCATTATTCTCTTGGCGGATCCAGTGCGGCGCTGTTAATGCAGCTTGCCGCGACAGTTAAATGCCGAATAGAGATATAGCTGGGGGCGCTTTCCGAGGGAAGGGTCTTGTTTCGGGTCAGCCTCCACATATCTTCATGACAATCACCCAAAAAACCGCTGGAATCGTGTAGTTGTTGTTGCGAGGTCTCAACGCCGGGGCTAGCTACTTGAAGAGGCATATGTAGATCCCCTCAGTGCTAATGCATGTCTAGCATAGATCAGGAGTGGAAGTGAAGCTATCTACGGGCGTGGCCTGGCGGGTAAGTGTGCTATGACTCCGAAAAAGATGGAATCGAACGAAGAGCCCAACACTGATGGTCAGCTCATATGTATGGAGCTTCCATCAAGACACGGAACCTGCTGGTCACCGCGTTCCTAACACGAGTCACGTCCCTCTACGCGATATTGCTCGGCTATGCGAAACGACCGTACTATGCGAGACTGCCATGCTATGCGACCGGCTAACTCCTAATCCTACTGGCGAGTAGGGTAGTGGGTTATTGCAAATGATTGCTGGCTTTCTGCCCATGCATGCCAGGTAGGTCTTATCACGTTGTAAGATACGACCACTACGTCATCTATACGATGCAGGCAATCTTGCTGTACTGCCCTTTCAGAAGCCTCTGAGTGTATACTCAATGCATCATCAGTGTTTGCGTTGGACAACTGTGCACCTATACTATGAACATCATCGCAGGATAAGGATCTGGGTTTATCTATTGTCATTCAACGGCTAAGCGTTAGATGATAGCGCGCTGGTACTATATATCAATTCCATAAATTATCGAACAGATAGATTTAGGATACTGTTCGATCTTTGAGTACTTCGACAAATCAAGAGAGATTGAA
This sequence comes from Evernia prunastri, assembly GCA_003184365.1. Taxonomy (NCBI): domain Eukaryota; kingdom Fungi; phylum Ascomycota; class Lecanoromycetes; order Lecanorales; family Parmeliaceae; genus Evernia; species Evernia prunastri. The sequence continues at coordinate 523,820 of NKYR01000006.1, forward strand.
CTCAGAGAAGTATTTACTGGTTCTATCTACTACGTATAGTTTGCCGAAGAACACTTACACTTGCGAAAAATGATTCTTCTATAGGGATGGGAGTGAAGGTTATAGCTTGTCATGAAGGTTTCTCACTTTTTGTAGACAAGTATTTTGAGTGAAGTCTTGTATTACTTTAAAAGTGAATGAGATGAGAAGTCCAAGCTTGTTACATTGTGTTCTCAAGTCAAGATACTCTGCAAGGTGAATAGATATAGAGCGCGGTTATGCGGAAGATTGCCGCGTGAGTATCACGCGTAAAAATATAAATATTCACGGTCGGTGACTTGACACAACAAAACAATGCTACGCACAACTCATTCTTGAGCTTAGCAACACAACAGCTATCAGACTCTGGTTCTTGAGAGGCTTAATTCTTGAGCCTTGAACACGAGAGTCTGCAGTCAGTTCATCCCAGGCTCGCAGAAGTGAGTTCAAGTCATTCAGGTGAGGGTTCGGTTGACGGCCAAGAGCCTTCCGCTGATCTCACTAAGAGTTCGCTGACATTTCCCAGAGCGTAGGATCATGGAGCAGAACCCTACTCCCAACAATGTCGTTATAGACTGGTTAGCAGACTATACTCATTTCATCTGCGACCGTTTCAGCTTTCCCCACGACCAAGCCAAGGAGCTCCTTCAGCAGTACCTTGATCTCATAGCAAGTGGTGATCCGTAACAATAAGTCACCCCATTAAACGAGCAGCTATCAAGCTATCCGGAACCACCAAGCCCTCACCAAGAGGCACATTTCCAGGAGCTGCCTTCAGACCCTCACGTTAGAACACAGGATTACCAGAACCAGCTCCTCATGGATTCAGCGCCTTTAAGGCCCCACTTCGAGGCAAATGCCAGGGATGAGGCCGATCATCTCTTCAACACCACGGCCTTCATGACTCCCAACACGACATCTCGAGATCACGCCTCACCTTATGATCAACAGTCTGACAGCATCATGACCGAGGATCAGGATTTCTCTGAGGCTGGCGCTGCATTTCAACAGCAACCTCAAACCTTGAACCAAAGTTTCATCGGCAGTATTTCAGACTATGATCCCCTATGGATCCAGAACAACAATGTGGACCCCCTTCTATTGCAGAAGTTCCAAAGCGCCATGAAATTCGTCACACTGTTCTCCCAAGGCGCCATCAAACTCGGCGATGTTCTCACTTTCCAGATCTCGATGAAGATCGATGGACAAAGCCAAGAGACAAAAGCGCATCTCAAGGTAAATGTCCACTCACTCCCGCTAGCCACTCATCACACTCACCCGATCAGATCACAGGCACGTCACGAAGCCTAGCCAGGCCCGGTAATTACCCCAACCTCTCGATCAGCGTCCCCAATACCCCGAGTGTTCAATACCCCGAGGCCAAGGCCTGCTGGTGTCCAACAGTCATGATCGAACACCTCCAAACCTGCAACATCACCGTCCTCAAGTCGAGCTGGCGATACATCTAGGTCTTTCGCGGACAGCAAGCTCTGGGGAACCTGCGGCGCTTCACGCAAGCTTTCTATATGTGGAGAGACAACAAAGACCGCGAGGCGCGGGAGAAGGGGCAGTATTTCCGTCGGCGTCGTGCGCGAGGTAAGGGAAAAGAAGGTGCCAAGCAATTCAATGGCGTTTTTGGTATGTGGCAGGATGGCGTGTTCTCGCCGGATCAGGACCAGGCTCGCTTTCGAAGTATGGGCTGAGCAAGAAACATAAGAGGAGAGCGGCGCGGTACCACCGGTTGTCGATAGGATTTATACACTGCCAAGCGGCGGGAGATGGCAGCTCCGAGGCTTACAGTGGTGGGAGCCATCTACCCACTCAAAGAGAATGCAGGCGGGCTCAAGCACGAGTTGTCTCTTCAATACGATGACTCCAGAACCATGCATTTCATAGGGTGGCAGTTTGGCCCAACGACTGTTTCGCTTCAACCCTGTTCGCATGGCACTGTTGGGCTCTACCAACTGAGTGTAGGAAGATGTGACGACTAGCCGTGAGCGAATGTCCTGAGTGTCACAAGTGGAGCGTCCTCTAGGCGTTCGGCGGAATGTAGCTGAAAGAAAGATTTACCTCGAACCTACGTTTCACGCGCCCACCAGTGTTAAGAAGCTCTAAATCCCTTTCACACATAGCCATCAATACCGCGCCTGAAGATTGAGCATCTCGTGTAGGTCGAGGTCAGCTCTTCAAGAGGGAAGCCGTAAAGCTACCCGACCCTCGTTCTACCTCAAGGCTTACGACTGTCTGCTCTCGCCCAAAACGCTGTGTCCTTTATCTAACAGCATATTTCTAGTGCATTTGAACGACTCCCCATCCTCCGCCCCATTCTAACACCATTCTGTGTATTCTAGCTCTTCCCTTAAATCGAATATAGCTTTGATGAAGCAGTAGCTTTCTCGGTGGCCCTAGGAGCATCTTTCAACTTTGTAGGCATGTGCTGCGCTCTCTAGCAGCCAATGTTTCCTTCTCTTCATTGTCCAGACTGTTCGCCAGGATCCTCCCTGGCTACATACTTTGCTCCATCCCATGTAAGATTCGTTGTGTAGGTATTCAATGAGGTGATTTTGTGCTGAAGTTCTGCGCAGAGCAAGTTAGCAATGTCGAGTTGAGTCTGTTCCTCCACTAGGGAAAGGCAGGAAGCGCTCGTCGTTTTGGACAAAGTACTTGCAGCTCAGTCATGGCAGATCCAGAAAACACTTAGGCATGAGGCCCAGCAACTTGCAAATAGGGTTTGGTCTTTGCCGCGCTCATCTCTGACTCGTTGGAAGGGAACGAAGAGGATGAAGTTGGTCACTGAGTGCCAAGGAGCTACTTGTAAACCTTGCTAAGCCACTTCGCGCTAATGTATTGTAAAGTAAATACCACCGTAAGGTAAACAATGTACCAAAACAGCAAAATAAACAATCCAATAAATTAGTCGACTTAATATCTCATTGCTCTCACAAAGAAAACTCGGCAAATATCATCAAGGCTTACAGAAGAGACCAAGTCAGCATCTCTCCGGCGAACGCAATCATCCACGATGTCTCTCCCACATCTACCCACCGAGCTCCAAGACCTTATAATCACCAACCTCCACCCCACAGCCGCCTTTGCTCTCAGCAAGACCAATCACTACTACCACTCCACCGTCTCCCTCCACAGTCTTGTTCCTGATACAGTCCGAAGATTTCTCTACGATCTCGAAGAGAGCTTATGCCCACCGAATGAGAACTGCCCGCCGAAAGAGAACGAACCGACACGTGAGCTATTTGCGTGCTTCCATTGTCTCTGCATAAAGCCCGGAACGCATTTTGGGTATATGCAAGTCTTCGGCAGCTGCTCGTCGGAATATCGCGGAGAATGGCACGACCGACAGTGCCTGGAGTGTGCTCTCACAGATGGCCTTGTGAAGCCCGGCCAGGTCTGTTTCTGTTGGTGTGAGCCTTCCCTGATTTGCAAAGAATGCTTGAAAACACAACCAGATTTTTGCAGAGGTTGTGGCACGTGTGCGGGCTGTTTGGAGAGGAAAGGCGCACAGCCTTGTGCAACTTGCCATTGGTGTGGTGCATGTGTGCAACTGAAATTGGAGGAATGGGAGAGCGAAAGAAAATTGTGCGGCGACGAGGATGGTAAAGAGGGCTTCGCCATGAAAGAGGCCTGCGAGCACCATGTTCAAGGATACTGGAAGGCATTGGAGATGAAACGCGAACGCGAGGAAAAGGAGAACGGGGAAGATGACGAGGAAGAAGGTGATGCAAGTGAGAATGAGCATAAGACAATCATTGCTATCGAGGAAGACGATGGAGAGGAGAGTGCTGAAATGGGATGTGCAAGTGATGAGTACGGTGGACAGATTTGATGGTCAAGAGGAAGATGAGCAAGTTTGCAACGAGGGCCAAGATGCTATCGGAGGTCAGAACGAAGAAATCAATGCTAGCCAGGCAGGTTGCCATAATGATGGTACCTGCACAGCTACCAAAACCCTCACGGAGCGTTGAAGAATAGAACAACTGGGACATGCTACGTCTTACGAAAAGCTGAGAGCATGTGTGACATCTATGAGGGCTCGGTGTCTCCGACGTCCTCTCAACTTCTTCTGCACGAGCTATGAACACGAAAAACTAGAGCAAAATCTGAGTCTCGATGAAATTGGCTTCGAGCTAAGCTACTATTCTATACCCATTTCCACCGTATGCATCCCCGTGACTGAAGCAGAAGGATTCACCTTCTACTTGACCTGTAAGTTCAAAGTGCGACACATTCATATCGAGGGTGAAGGTACGCTGCCCACTTCTCAAAGCCATGTCCTAATTCCACCAGAGTGTCCTCGCTGCTTATGGAGCAGCCCGAAACTTACTCGGCAATGGTGGCTAGGTTCGCATTCTGATCCTCATTCTCAGTGAGTGTAAAGATGGCGACGGAGAATGCGGGAAGACGCGAATCCAAAGCCGTTCGGCTTAACTGTTCGTCGCAGTATATAATGATTAGAGTTACGTCGAGTCCTGTTTTAATAAACGAATAATATTCCCACAGAACCACCCCATCCCTTGCATCCATCCCAAGACCCTCAACTCCACCCCGCCCGCCGCTTGATCTTGTCCATCATACGCTCCAAAAACCGCGTTTCACACTCATACTCCTGCTTCTCCTTCGCCCAATCCACCTCCGCCCCCCTTTCCACACCCCACCTTTCAGCGACCCACCTTAGCTCCTCCGCCAAACAGTCCAAGATCTCAGCCGCGACCTGCCCGTCAAGTTCGAAGCACGGAGCATATGCGCGGAAATCCGTCTTCTGGCACCCTGCAAAGGAACTGATATATCTCAAGGCGAGCCAGACGTCACGACGGATATTGGGCCTTAGCGCCACCCATTGATCGTATCCTTCTTCTTGTGCGAGCTCTTCCTTTTTCGCCGCTACGTCAACGTCCCAGCCGGTCTGCACCTCCCACTGCTCCACTGCCCACTTCAGCTCGCCTGCTATGAAATGCATGATGTCAGCAGCGAACGCCCCATCCCCTTCAAAGCAAGCAGCATAATCCCAGAAATCGACCGTCGTGCATAACTCAAACGTGCACAGATGTCGTAGAACGAAGGGTCTTAAGGAGGCGCTTTCCCAGGCCCAGGGGCTGTCATATCGTAGGGGAGCAGAATGCGAAAGGATTTCTTCGACGATGTTGGGAGTCAGCGGCATGAACTGATGAGATACTCTCGCTTCCTCAAGGACGGTATGCAGTTGCTCTTGAACAACATTCTGAAGAAAACTGGATTGAAAGAGAAGGCGCTCGCCGAGCATGTGCACTCGACATAACAAACGGCAGGTCTGTTCTTGCAGTTCGGCCTCACTTGGGTCCCAGTCCCATGGGAGAGGCCCATAGAACTCGAGCCTTCCCGTCTTGAGCCACAACCTCAAGTACTTGAACACGTTCGGATCGACATCCGGGAGCCAGATGGCGTTCGCTTCAGCTTCCGAGAAGCTGCCCTCCAGACAGCGTTCTGCGAACTTCGAGAAATGGCAGAGCAAGCGCTTTTCGATCGTGTAATGCTTCCCACGGGGGCCGACGTAGAGGTTCGTCGATGGCCCGGTCATCAGCCTTGAGAAGATGTCAGCGACTACGCTGGACGGCTTGGAAATTGCAGCATACGTACTTAGAGAGTAGTTCTAGACTCCAATGATAGTCGGTGATCGTTGGCTTGGTGTAGGGCTCATTGGTCCCGTACGTTTCGTACAGGTAACGTGGACTCGTTGCTTGTCCTTCACAGTCGTCATCATACGAATCGCTTTCGCAAGATCCGGAGACCGGGGACCAGTCGTTCTCAGAGTCGGTACGCTCCCAGGGATCTTGGATGCCTAATTGATTTTCCATACCGAAAGGAAATGAGAGTGGATAAGTTCGCTTTATATAGGAAAGCTTGAGGCTGTGGTAAAATAGAGAAAAGATGTCGGAAGACAGAGGTACAATGCTGATGGTTCACGGAGAAATTGTGTAGTGGGATTTTCTAAAGAGTCTGCAAAAGCAAGGTGAGCAGCGGGAACTGAACGGGCAAAGTGTTAATGGGATGAAAAGTGTTAACAGTGCGGCAATTTCCATATATATAGGTATAGCAGGTCAAATTTAATGCAATAATAAATTTGAAGAGTGGGGCAACTTCTATGGATATAGGTATACAGCATGTCAAATTTTAATGGAATAAAGAATGTTAACAGTGCTGCAAATTCCATATTCAGCATGACCGTAGAGTGAATGTTAAGAAGAAAGCACCGGGAATCTGTAAAATCATAACGCATAATCGTGTTTGCCTATAGTAATGTCGCTTCGCTCTGGTTGCTAGTAAATGTAGAGGCGTTGAGTGGAGACTAGATTTGGTCACGCACATCACATCTAGGTGGCTGCTTCAAGCCCCAGTGTCAGAAACCAACGTTGGATTTCCCGTCGGGGCACAGCAGTGGTAGTAACAAGTGCGTAGTGGGTCTAGCTATGGAGCCATCAGCCATCTTATGGCTGACGGGGACAAAGAGTGGCTAGGAACATGAATGCAACAATGATGGAATATGCATGGAATACATGGAAAAACGAACACGCTGACAAGAATGTGGAGTAAGATGAAGTCACCGAGTTGCTTCATTATTAGCTGTCTCAGACAGGAAGGGCAGTGAAGGATTGCCCTGGAGTGAATCACTTCAAGTGATAAGTAAGAGTAACTATCCATCAAAAGAAATACATAGAGGAAAGTTTTTGCGGGCGAAAATCTTAAAATTTCTAAGTCCTAACTTACTGAGAAGAAAAATAAAACCTTTTTTTAAAGTTCCACTGAGGCAAGTTTATCGGCTTCACTGTAAAACTTAGAGATTTTAAGATTCCCTCTATGCATTTACTTTTGATGGATATTCTTATGATACGGCTGTGTGCTTGCTGTAGTCACCCGTTTTGGGCTGGGAGCCATGGACTGACTTTTGCTGGCTGTGATTAAGATTCGATGTGGCATGTGAACCAATCTGACTCCCTCAATCGTACCACGTCTCAGCATCTGTGCGTGAACTTAGAGGGGAACGTTTATAACCAGCCAGCCTTTGAAGTCGACCTCACACCTATCGGCGTTCCACGCGACCTCTTCTTCAGGAAACAAGGTCTCCCTCCCTTGTGCAAAGCAGTGCTCTCGACGCTTTCGACTGTTTCTCCTAACCACAGCCTCTCATTCTTGGTCAGGACTGTACAGTCAACAGTAAATGAGCGGGCGGAGCTGTATGTTTTCTACCGCTACGGAAGGCTGAATGGCCGCGGTATGAGGGGGCAAGAGCGCACAGCTTTGTCAAATCGTGGTATCGGCCCATGGGCGTTGCGACATTAGGGTGAGATCACGCTCTAAAACAGAACACTATGAACACCCTGAATCTTTGGAGGGTCCTGCAGATGTTGGATGCATTACAGTGGCTACATTATGCCTATCTTCGCAAAGTCCTACCTTCAAAGGATTGGAACCTTACGCCAACGCTTTTCAATGGAAGTTGCTGCCTTTGAAGGTAGAAACGTCATTTTTCCTTACTTGGGGGCGAAGCTATCAAGGTGGTAGTTCCGAGGTAGTCCTTTAGAATCCTGTTCTTTCTTATATTCATGCTTCGCTATCGCTACCCAGAGGTGTATATCCGGGAATGGGCGTTGGCATGACACAGCTGCTTTTGGGACTGCCATGGTGTTCTTCAAGACGTTGGCTGTCGATTTTGGCTATGGCACTGAAGCCAAGAGAGACAAGTGAGATATCAATGCCGGCATGCAGTAGAGCTCTTGGGTGTAATCGGGACCCTGCGGACGCAGTCCTAGCTTTACTTGGCCGAGGAAGATGTATGACGCGACAGCCGCAGTTGAGTTTGGAATGGCAGAGTTGTTGATTGCTAGTTGCAGGTGCAACGGATGTAATCCTTGCCCTTTTGGTGTGTTCGGGTCTGCACGCGGCTGTGACCTGCACGCTGAGGTCATTGCACGTCTTTCTACATTGCGCGAAAGATCTGAAACCAGATCTCTCGTAGATCGCAAGTCGCGAGATCAAGATCGAATTTTCCAGTACTGTACACTTTTGTCGAATCAGAAACCCGGGTCACAAGTCCGAGCGTATGCCTCGAGGATGAGCTTTGACGGGGCTCTAGGGAGTAGTCAAGACATAAAGCTAGAAGCGATTCTTGTCAGCCCATCTCTACGGCCCCGTGTATCATTTCCTCGTCACCCATGTCTCAATCAAATTGCACTCATGATCTCTTCGTCTCACTCTTGATATCACTCCTCACCTTCACGCTACACATCTCAGCGGCAATACCACCACCCCTGATCGCGATCTCGAACCCTATCACCCTTCCAACGTCAAACAGCTCCGTCGGCGGCATCAACCCGCCCCAAATAGCCGTAGAAATCGACTCAACGCACAACATCTACTTCACGCAGTACCGTCACCTCGTACCCGAGCGCAATTACTTTGCTGCCGTCCTCTCCTTCCAGACGTCCTTGACCGCGGAGTTTTTCGAGCGCCGCGAGGAAACCCTGGAGACGGGAGGTGTAGGCCTGGACGTCTATGGTGCACATATCTACCTCGACAATCCGACGGGACGGTTGACGTATGTTGTGGCGAATCTAATGCTGGGCGAGCTGGGCGAGTTTCTGATGGAGAGGAATCTGTGCACGGCCAGATTTGAGCTTTGGGAAGTGCGGGGGAGGGATGTCAGACAGCTTAGCGAGGGAGGATTGGTGCCAGAGCGTTCTGCCAAGGCAGCTGTATGAGGGATGAGACTGATTGAAATGTGAAACATGTCACGCAGGAGGTATATAGATGAGCTGAGACTTTTTGAACCACCAAATCGAAAACAAATAATAAGATAGATGATGCGATATGACGCTGTTCATTGATGGGCAATCAATTCATCTCGCCTGAAGGCAACATGGATCTCAATTACTCATTCTCTAGCTTTCGAAAAACCGCCGAAGAACCGTCGTTTGACATCGTGCGGTGCGGCATTGTGCTGCGCGTGCTGTGCCTTTCTGCTCGGTAGCGTTATATTCAGGTCTATGTTTGACAATCAATACATCGGGTCGAATTAGTGGAACGAGGAGGCGTTAGTGCCAGAAAAAGGCAGAAAAGATACCAACAACAGAGTATTGGCTTTGATCTAGCTGTCAGCAGAGGTCAGGTTGCTGCTTGACAGTACAATGAGCTCTTCAATCTTCAATAGCTCGTCTTGGGCCCACTCGACGCAGGCAGGTAATTAGCCATTCAGTCACACGTGTCCTGTCTCCGACCTGGCACTTCTAGCGGCGGCATAAATAATGCTTGATCTTTATACGGAGCTCAAGCTTACTTCACTGCCTAGAATGGAAGTTGTCAGCGGTTTCGGAGTTAAAGGAGGTAGACCCACTCGAACCACCTGTCACTGCCTTTCTTCATGTCTAGGCCAGTATTGGGGCAATTTAGAGACCGCACTTCTACCATTATCTCACTCAGGCCCCTTCAGCGCTTCCATCTTGGCAAGTAGCTCCGACACTCTAAACGGCTTGGGCATAACATCGTCCTGTCCGCACATGAGATCGCGCAATGCCGTTTCGTACTTGAAAGTGACGGTCAACTTACCATTCCCGCTGCCATCGAAATTTCAATCTGCTCCATACGCGCATTTGCTGTGACAGCAATGAGCGGTACGTGTCTTATCAATGTATCTTGGCCCTGTAGCTCCCTGATCCGACGGGCACAGGTAAGCCCGTCCATCACTGGCATCTCTAGGTCCATAAGAATAACGTCAACAGGTTTGCCACTTGGGTTATCCCTCCACAATACGGAATGCTGTAGAAAGTCTAGCGCTTCTCGGCCATGATTTGCAACGTGCACGGTACATCCAGCTTTCTGGAGCTGTTTACTAAGGACTCTCTCTAATAATCTGTCAGTGCGAGTGGGGTCGAAGACTGATGGAAGATCCCTACGATTGACCAAATTATCTTCGACAAGAAGGACGTGAAACTTCGTCTGGTCCTCCTTGTCTCTCTGTTTGCTTTGTATTGTGGGCAGCCTTACTGGATTAGATGATCCGCTTGTCTGCGATCTTTGAACTTTGGTCGGAGATGTTCGTCGATAATTTCCAGTCTGCGTCTCACTCTGCTGCGTCATTTTCTCGAAGGGTGGAGATGCTCTTCTCCCTTTGACGTAGAACGCAAAGGTGCCTAATAAGGGTTCAGGTCCGAAACGCAATCCCGTCGAAAGCGCAAGATCACTTACTGCCTTTTCCAGCCTCAGAGGACAGACCAATCTCGCCACCATGCAGTTCTGTGAGCTCGCGTGAGATGAAAAGACCGAGTCCAGAACCTCCATACTTTACGTGAGTGCGTGGATTTGCTTGCTACACTATCGTTAGCTCGGAGCTCATTCGATCCTGTGCGGGTCAATTTACCGCGAAACGATGGAATAGGCGGGTTTTTTCCTCACTGGTCAAACCTTGGCCCGTGTCTTCTACGGCGAAGTAAACAAAGACGGGCTGCTCCTCTCCCCATTCATGATCGAGTGTCAGATCCTTTTTCGAGCCGATGCCTCTAGATGGGAACCACTCGAGCTCGACTCGCTCACCGTTGGGAGGCTTACTTACCGACCCTCCTATCGAGACTTTTATCTTGCGCTCTTCCCTGGATTGTGTGAATTTGATGGCGTTAGTCATAAGGTTGACGAGTATTTGTGTTACTCTAGACGGGTCGATCATCACCCAGTCAATACCGAAGCGCTTGTACGATGCCTCAAAACAGAACTCAAGTTCGATTCCATGAGACACAAGCTCCCCTTCGAACATCTTTAATGCCCCTTTAACAACCACTGGAGGCTGTGTCGGGATTGGTGATACCAGCAACATCGCCGAATCCAGCTTAGAAAGCGTCAAGACGTCATTGATGATTCGACCTTGGTGCTGTGCGCAAAGCTGTTGGTCACTTAGGTCAGCTGAAGACCTCCAACAACGCAAGAGGTGATGACGAACGGTGATAATTTGGATGGCTTCTAGGTTACCTTCCACAAGTTCATCTGAGACGACTTGAGTTTTCGATGAGGCTTGGAATTCTAGAAGTGAAGAGGCGATTCCATCCGCGCTCTGCAGAATAGCGCTCAAGGGATTTCGCATCTCATGGCTTGTGATGTCCATGAACTTTTCCATACTCTTTCTAGCCTCTTCTGCCTCTATCCTACTCCGTACTTGTATCTCGTTCGCCTCTTTTTGCGACTGAGCGAGCTTCTCTGAAAGGGCCGCGCGTACTAACGCGTCTTCTTGGGCTTGCTTCAGAAGACTTATGTCAGTGGTACTTCCCATCACGCTTTTGAGAGATCCATCTTCGCCCTCGTCTTGGCCGCAGGACGCGATGATCCACTTGTTTTTCCAGGTGCCGCTTTCCTTGTGGTGCCACTTGTGTATGAGGCGCACTTCAAAAGTGCGTTTAAGTCTTAGCTCGCTCATATTGTACCATTCTTGTTCCACGTAAGGACGATCTTCCTCCATGATCATATTCATGAACGCCCTACATGGTTGACGAACATCGTCAGCAAAGCTTTTTCTTTTCGAGAGTAACGACACAAAGTCAGTCAGATTGTGGGTTCGAATCGAGGGCACGAAACGACTAACATCTCAGAGTGCTCATCCTTGGAGAGGCCTATCATGCTGTACTATAGGGGACTCAGCATTCATGATAGATGTGGTTCTATTGTCTTCGAGTAGGATTCTTACCCCTGCGTCAAGTTAGACAACGACACTTAGCCATCGACCGCAGGTAGTAGGCAACGTACAGGTATCATTTGCATACAGGACCTCACCACGAGGGCTAATGTAGAACAGCCTAGAAGGCGATTAGCTACTCGAGATATGAGGAAAATTTGTGGGAGGCTACCCAGCAGTATTGAGCTCAGTTAAGGCTTTGAACCTGGATTCTCCCTCCGCTAAGTTCTTAGACAGCTCAGCCTGCTTGCGTTTAGCTTGCTCCATCAGCGCAGCTGATGTCAGAGACGTCGATAATTGTCGGTTCAGTAGCTGTACGAATCCGTCATAGTCTTCGTCATAAGCTCTTCGCGGGTTCAGCCCAATTAGCAGAAAGCCTAAGACTTCTTCCCCGGCAGTAAGAGGTAGGATAGCGAGAGCTGTAGAGGGTTCACCAAAGCCTCGCCACTCGATGTCTTGCATCAATGATTCGGGCAGACTCCCATCATCTCGTTGAAAGACAGTCGGACCATTGGCGAGAATGGTCCTCTGGAAAAGGGGCACAATCGCCTCGTTGCCTTCTATCAGATTCACACGCTTCAGTGCCAACGCATGGCCTTCGTCTACGCCTAGAGTTGCCTGTAGATAAATGATGGATTTTTGCGACTTGTCATGCATGTCAGTCTCAAAGGAATATATCGCTGCCAATGGTATATCACGTTCGTTTGATTCGAACCCTTTCAAGGCATCACGCCAATACGAAGCCATATCAGGGGCGCTAACGATAGAGAGGAGCCTAGTAATGATCAGCAGCAGCACCCAAGGGGCTGTGGGGCTTGCAATTTTCACGTAGAAGTCCTCCGTTCCCAAATTTTCTGTCTTGTCGTTTCAAAAGCAGTATTGTAGAACCCCCCCGTCTTCCCATTTTCTTCTCGAACAGGTATCATATTATAGGAGAAAAAGGTCTCCTCTAGATATCCGTGTCGTTGGAGGTAGAAAGGGGTGTCCTCCATGGACGTTGCGCGTCCCAATCGCTCGGCGTCAAGGAAGACCGGCTCAAGGTCGTCGGCGATTTCACTCCAGGCTCTCTCCAAAGTTGCGCCCATCAATCCAGGGTGCTTCCTACTTGCCACAGCTATGTATGGCTCATTGTACAATACTACCCTCTGTGGGCCCCTGGCATATCGTTCAGCAGGGTTCATGCGATTATTGGACAAGGTGCTTGTACCAGAACATGGAGGCAGCGCGCGAGTCAGACATGAGGAAGCGGGTCATCTGTCGAAGACAAACAGACCAACTGTCCAAAGGCCCAAGTGCGGTCGCCGACCAATCCGTGCTCTTAAAGAATTGTACGTGTTCACTTATTGGCAAGTCGTCGACCCATGTAGGATGTAGGCTTGCCTGAAGTTTCCCATTCTCTTTTCGGTCAAGGCGCTCCCTCGATCGAGTACTGATACCCCGATTCCCTTTCTGCGAATAGGCAAGAGGACTTGAGCCCGAGTCTGGAGAAGTTTCCTTGACACCAATTGTGAAACCACTGATTATTCGCCATCTCTTCCTCAGTGTTGAGCTTGTCCATGACAGACTCTGATAGCCATACGGAATAGGATAGATGTCGGCTGTATGATCATATGTAGGTGAGCTGGTTGCCCATTCCTTGAATTGCGAGTACTGTTCTAGCTCTTCGTCGTTCGCCGGATTGTCTCTTCTCGTTTTCGCCGGCTCTAATACGTGGGAGAGACGCTGAAGGGATGCATTAGAGAAGACCGGGTGCAGCTGCTTATCGTAGGGATCCCTGGGTTGCTCGAGGTCAAGGACGAATGTGGGCCTCGAATCGCATTCGAGCAGCTCGATCATGCCGACCTCAGCGAGTGCCGAAGGGGCCATTGATGTACCCACCGCCCTGCCCTGGCGGTTAGCCGATGACCGCCAACAGCCTTTCATCCTGTTGTATAGCGCATGGATGCGCAGTGCAAGTGGTCCATCCCGTAATGGTAGCGGGAGCCCCCAGCAGCGCGTTGTGTGATTGTACTGGCGAGGTTTGAGAATTAGAGATGAGGGAGTGAACCAATCTGGTGGTGCAGCAGATGATAGTGCTATGTAAGCCAAGGCTGTGGCAGTCCTTTGGGGAAGAGGCGTCTTGAAAACTAGGGTTGTTGTTGTTGTTGTTGTTGTTGTTGATCCTGTGTACTCTACACTTTCCAAGGACAGACTATGACGGCATCGGCTAAAGTTCGGGGAAGCCGACGCACCGCGACATACTGAGATTATTTTACTTAACCTTACAGCCAGGAAAGATCGGTAGGTAGGTGTGAGATTGCAATGATCTAAAGAGGTACAAGAAAATCTGGCCAGGAGACTGCACATTTCTATACTTCAAATTGTCATTGTATCCTCGCCTCTTCTTTCAGACCTGACTGGCAGCAGTTAACCGGCTGTGTAGAGGTAGAGCACACCAGTAGATGCTAGTGATGACTTATGTTACTCAATCTCTTCCGCTTCGGCCACCTAAGGATAGGCTTCAAGGCTCCGAAGAGCTGCATTTGGGTATAATTGATGGAATGTCGGATCACTCGACTCTGGGCGCAACTCTCATCGAATTATGCTATTTAGGACGTTACGGCATTCGTGAGAACTGTTGCTGCCCATGGGCTGACTGTCAGAAACCTCACAGGAACTACACGAATCTTTGTTCTACATTGACACTATCGGCATGCTGCGCCCTTTATACTCTACTAAAATCTCGATCGTTCTGGATCTGACCTTCTCAAATGCAGACCTCTGAACACAACAAGAGCGGAAACCAGTATTGCAGAATGTGTTCCCCTATCTTGAAAGAGACAAAGAGGACCTGCGCTCTGCCTGTCTTGAGACTTCTTGGTATCGTTGATCTTTTGGTCGGCAAAATTTGCGAGAAGAATTCAATTTCATCGTGAACTGTACCTAGCTTTTCGCCACCATCGTCATCAAGCATTGACAGTCTTTCTGAGCAGTGTATCTGCACCCAATAGGGATCCGCCCTTTATGGTCACTTCAAAGGCCAGCGTGAATCGCCCAGTCCCAGCCTACAACGCCACGCTACACTCTAGCACTAGCACGTCCGCCGGTACTGTTCATCAATTGAACATCTGCAACGTAGAAACGAAGCAATGCATCATCTGGATGCCTCTTAAAAGACTAGATGAGTGGATTAGTAGAGCGACAGCAGAAGGCGGAGGGCTCAATCCCCCCCTTCCCACGTTTCTTTTTTGGAGCCAAGAAGGATCGCGCGTCGAGTCTCGAGAAAGAAGAATCTCTACTGACGTAGCCTACGCGCTCTATCGAAACATTTCTTGTGCGAGGATAGGATCTGCGGTCACAGAGTGTAAACCTGGCTCTGTTTGTGACCCAAGGCCCTTGGCGACAACATCACATTGGGCGGTATGCTCGGACCCTGGGATCCACCTGTCGTCACCCTACTAGTTATGACTACCGCCGGAGCCTGAAGGGAGCCTAATTTGGGATCGGGTGCCTCGCACACGAATCCCGCCGGCGAGATGCAGCAAGCTTTTGAGACATAGTAGAATTGCATGGGCTCTCCGCGTACACTCCCCTTTAGCGGTCATCGCGAGATTAAGCTGTCCCTCCATTCCGTTGGAGTGACATCAGACGGCCGCCTCTCAATCTCTCCAGTATAAAACAGGTGAGGCTTTCGATCTTTGCTTTCCAGACCGCGGTTGCCATCTGTACGGTTATCGAAAAGAGTTCACGGCCAGTCGAAAGGCTGGGATTGCCGTAAATTCAGACGTCGCAGACGGTACCCGCGGAGGAGAGCGAGAGGGAAAGATTGTCCATGGCTTCTCACGCATACTCGCTAGATTCTTGCCGTTTAGGGGTAGTATCAATGGAACTGTAAGCTGAGCCAGCGCCAAGACGTTAACTGATGAATGAAGTTGTCTCAGATTGAGGACGTTGACAGTGCCGCTGGATTTGACTACAACGCTCCAAACAGTAGAGACGCGACGGCAAGAGCCACTTCTCCAGGAGGTTCGAGTGTATGCTGTAGCGGATGCTTATCATGACCTGGATCGAGATATTCGATACCAATCCGGAACCAATACATCACTTGCCCATTAGAACCATTATTTAATTCTCCTGCTCGACTCTCGATTCTCTTCACTGCAAGGTACCTGATAGGCCACCGTTGCGTACCAAACCATTCGGTCCACATAATATGCTCGACACTTTCTCCCCAACCGACCTAAAAGGGATGCTGTGGCCTGTCCGAGCCACTTTTACAAGCTTGAGTGTGACAACCGAGTCGATAATGTGGCCCTCTCGTTTGCAGTCAAGACTAGATCTCGTAGATTTCGTTCAGCTCAGAGATGTCGAAGATCCCCAGCCTCTTCTTCTTCCAAGACTAGTCAACCATGGGCGATAGAAGCGATGTATGAAGATTGCTGCCTGCATTCATGGAGAAGCTTAATGTGTGTAACGCAGTTCGTTGCGGTGCTGGAACACTAACAAGTCTGTACAGATCCGTTGAAGTCATTCGCAAGACCTGCTATATTCTACATATTTTTCTACACATTCCTCGACCACGAAGATTACCTCACATCCTGGCCTGGCGGCGAGTTATAGGCACCTGACTCTTTCCATGCCGCTTGTGCTTGACTATACGAGTCGACCACTCATAAAGCAATCCATTTTCCAAGGCTGACATCCGTTGATAACTTGGAAGTCATCTGCAGTGAGTATGAACTCGTGACTTGATGGTCACATGAGAAGCAGGAAAAAGAATTCGGAGACCAAGATTCCCTTAGAGGGGCTATTGAGAGTATCCATACATTGGGATTTCACACTGAGCTAGAACATGGTCTATAAGAACAGGTGCAATCTATTTGGAAAGGTCTATCATCGAACGCCGAGGTCTAGTTTGTCTCTTGTTATTACACGGTATTCGTCCTCAGCACGCCGTTCTATCAGTCCGCGAGCGCGCCCACAAAGACGCTTTCACTGTCGACCTAGAATCGACTGAAGGCGTCCGACCTCTTCAAACTGTCAATTCCAGATGGCTCTCCTTTGAAACTCTTATTCAGACTCATAAAAGTCACATTGTTTCTTCAGCCATTCATCTCGACTACCACAAAACTTCAGCTTGCAATTATATATTGAACTCTACAGAAACAACAGATCCATTGGTGTTCAATGCATTGCGCACTGTATTTCCAGCAGGGGAAGACGGGCAGCTGAAGCCTTGCAGCTAGTTTCGGGGAGCATGAAACAGGTCGACCACGACTCCTTTGCCGTGTAACTCCTCCCTACCACCCTCTTGCACTCAACGCACTTGCATCCTTCCTTAAGCATCCGAGCTACCAATGGATCATTGTTGTGATATTGATGGTAAAGATTTTTATTATGGATTTATACATACATTGAGATCCTTTACTTGGCAGAGGCACAGTTCAACATCTGATCAAGGCTAAAGACCAGCTTTTTGATCGAGGGGTGTGGGATCCCTTTGGATTGTACAAGATCACTTTCGAAGCACGACAGTATCCGCTCCCGTCCAGGGGCAACTGCGGAAGCTAGTCAGCATGTGCTTATTTGGCTAGTCCGATGTTTCCCATGTCTGCTCCACGACTTCGGTGTTGCGCCGTCCGAAACCATCAATCGGTCTGTGCGCGAGTAATGGTTCCAACTTCTACAGACGCAAATTGCCTCCCAGGCAAAGCTGAGCGAGAACAGTCGAGGGCGCTGGTACTTTCTATTGTTCCTCGCTTTTTCCGTCGACGGTCGTCCTTCGGTTGCAGCCGAGATTGGTGTGGCGGAGTTTCAACTTTGACGCAGGGTCGATCCCAACCCGACACTCTATTTCTGAAACCGTGTCCAGATCAAAGTACCTTCCGTGTATCAACTAAGATGTTACGGATTTTCCAAAGGTATATATTTTAGCAAACACTTCAAAAAATTCTTCAAGCTCCTCCACCTGAACTATTTGACCCATCACACCCTCCACCTTACACAGCCAACATCCATCCGTACCCCTTTAAGCATGAGACTCCTCTCCCTCCTCACCCCTCTCCTCTTCGCCCTCCCAACCACTCACTCCCTCTTCATCCTCCTTCCCCTCTACCTTTACCCCGATGACTCCGCCAGCGCCTGGACCAACGTCACCGCCGCCATCGCCGCCTACTCTACCGTGCAATGGCAAGTAATCGTAAACCCTGAAAACGGCCCCGGAACCACAGCCTCCCAACCCTCAGACCCGAATTACATCACGGCCATCTCGAAATTAAACGGCTACGCCAACGTGAAAACGCTCGGCTACGTGGACACGAAATACACGCAGCGCGCCTACTCCGCCGTCACATCCGACATCGATGTCTATGCGTCCTGGGCGAGCTATACCGACGCAGACATTAGCATAGACGGGATATTCTTCGACGACGTTAACAACACCGCCTCCAACCCCGCCATGGCCGCCGTGAGCACATACATGCGCAACGCGTCCGCCCACGCCTACGACACGTTGCCCTCGACCGTGACACCCGTGGTTTTCAACCCGGGCAGCCTGGCGCCAACGACGCTCTTCGACTACTGCGACACGATGGTCGAATTCGAGCGTGCGTTCGCCGACTACGACGACGACGCGACCATCGCGACGATTCCGAGCGGGTATCGGAACCGGAGCGCGATCGTCGTGTATAGCACCCCGGGCACGGCGGATGTGCAGAGTCTGGTGCACACGATGGCGGCGGATGGTTTGGAGGCGGTGTTTTTCGGAACGGATTGCTGCTACAATTCCTTCGATGCGGCGATGCTGATGCAGCTTGCGGCGGCTGTTAATGCCGGATAGTAACTACTGGAGCTAGCGGTGGTTTCGAAGTGACGGGAAGGGGAGGGGAGGAAAGGGGAGGGGAGGGACTTTGACCCTAGGGGGGTCATTTTCAGCTTCTCTCGATGTGTACTATACTGTCTAAGAATTTCCGCATCTTGTCTTATCAACGCTCTCTTTGGTCCTACAGGGTAAGAAGCTATGTTCTAAGCACCTCTTGCAGCCCTCCAGTACGTTTCATCGACGATCTACCAATGAAATGCGTGTGGATTTTGTAGTATCTGAAGTGAATTGTAGACTGTAACCCGATGCAAGGTTTTTATCCGGATTGACAAAAAGGGGTTGTGTATTCCCTGAGACTGGATCTGGGCGGCGAAGCCGTAGAATAGGAGCCTAAAAATATCCGTTAGACGTCCCGACGATGCGCAGAGTTCATCTACTAGCGCTTCGTTTTAGGTCTTGATCCCACTAAAGCGGCGACTTCCTTGCATTCTGTCCTGGCAGCTGAGTATGTGGACCCCTAGGTTAGTCAGCAAAGGCAGCGGAGCGTCACGAGGCTCTGTAATCTCCTGCATAAGTGCCTGAGTCATAATTGCGTAAGGATAGAATCACGAAGTTAGGAACATCACCTGGTCGAGCATACTCGACCGGCCGGGGTCCGTTGCTCATCTCCATTTCACTCCAGCATCCGCTTCCCATCTCACCCAGAACCTCTCCAACATCTCGTTGCTCATCATATCAGCGTTCGACGCCCTTCTTGTCATCCGATCCCAATATCCACCTCCCATTCCTTTCCCGACTACAACTCCCTCATTGGTGCTCGCAAGCCACACCCCCGTTGCCGCCCCCTGACTCACATCCACAGCTAGCACGCTTTCCTTGATCCCAGCGGTCATTGGTGTGTACGTAAGACCAGGGCTGAAAGCGTGCGCAATCCTGCGACTTTCAACACCGGCCTCCGCAGCTTTAGCGTCGAAGTGATTCTGAAGCAGTCTGGCGAAGGCGACTTGCATTCCCTTTGTTTGACAGTATAGGACGTCGTCAGAAGGTGATTTCCCAGCTTTTGATTTTGCCGTCGGGATATGAAAGCCGGGCTCTAAGCTCTGCCTGATGCTGTCTAGAGAAAACTTGGTGGAGAAGATTCCCCAGTACTGGCCGAAGCTGGAGGTCAGAATGATGCGGGCGTCTGCGGAGAGAACAGGCTCGAGTAGATATGTGAGTAAGAACGAGCCCAGAATGTTCGTTGCATAGAAAATCGGGAAGCCATCAGCTGAAAGAATGTCGTGTCCGGCTGGCACAGAGACATCTTTACCAGCGTTGTGGAAGAGGAGATCAACTTTGATGTTCAGTGATTCCCAAGTCTTTGCAAAGGCGCGGATCGAGGTGAGCGATGATGTGTCAAGGGTCA
Source organism: Evernia prunastri (assembly GCA_003184365.1). NCBI lineage: Eukaryota > Fungi > Ascomycota > Lecanoromycetes > Lecanorales > Parmeliaceae > Evernia > Evernia prunastri. The sequence continues at coordinate 543,743 of NKYR01000006.1, forward strand.
GCGACTCAACGCGCCCTTGCGACGTCGGGACTTCAGATTCGATTTGAGACACCGCCTTCTCTGCTTTGGAGGTGTTTCGGCATGCTAGGTAGACGGTGGCACCTTGTCTGGCCAAGTCGAGGCCAATCTGTAGACCAATACCGCTATTGCCGCCAGTGATGATGGCGGTCTTGCCTGTGAGGTCTACTGGCGGTGGCTTGAGAGTAGGTAGGAGGCGCCCGCATAAGAGGGTAAAAAGCCCTAGCAGTTTATCGCGACAGAGGTCTACCTGGGTGAAGGTCTTGGTAGACATGACAAGGAAGTTGTTTATAGTAATGGTACGCCTCTGGAGGACGTTGTCAAAGCTTAATGTATGATAGCAGATGATATAAGATGGTTGACGCTGAAATTTTCTCTTAAGTCTCAGGTCAGCTTGGGCGCATACGGTGGTCTCTCGAGTAGAAGTATAGATGAAAATGATGCTATCGAGAGAAATTTGGCAAGAGGTATCCAGTTGGCTAAATTCAGGTGGGCGTGGGCTTCAACAAGTCTGCAGAGACCCACAACCACGCAGATTGGTACTTATGCAGCCAGCTGTGTGGGTAGCAAAAGATCCGCGGCAGGATTGTGGTTGGAGGTACTTACTTTGTATTAGGTTCGTTTCCTAATGACGCTGGTTCAATGGTGAAGTGGGCTTCTTATTTTCTAGTATTAGCGTGTGCAGAAAACTCTGGAATCCTTGGCGCTGAGAAAATCGCCTCGCGCCCACTGTGGAGGTGGTCAGATCAATGATTATAGCATATGGAAAGGAAAGCTACGTAGATCATACATATTCTTAACATTGCGCTTCTAACACAGTTAAAAAAATAGAAAAATAATCAGTTTTGATAGAGATAGAAGAGATTCAAGAATTGATGCTTATAATTTAAAGTTTTGAATATAAATCTATAAGCTATGATATTTCTTTATATCTCTACGATCATATAATAAAATTTTGATATTCTTACTATCCTGAGATCACAGTATCGAGAGTATTTGTTTATGTATATAAAGCTTTTTTATATTAGCTGTATATGTCGATTTGACTATATCCACAGTCTGCGCGAGAAGATTTTCTCAGCACCAAGGATTCCAGAGTTATCTGCACACGCTAATATGACATACCCCTCTGCTAGACTATCTATCCGATAACCGCCGAGGCAAAGGCAACAAATTTATGACTTTCTCTCGTAATAAATACATCTATTATATACGATCGGTGTTAGATATGGACCCAAATAGGGTGTCTGGGCTGTCAAGTGCAGACACCCTCGAGGCCAGCTTTTTTAGCTGAGTGGCTAACAATCGGATACATTTTAAAATAATATCATGTTATCTTCTGATGTAGATTTATTTTTCAAGATTTTTATAGAATATTTTTAACCCTAAAATCTAGAGTAATATAGCAGTTTGATGTGGGTGAATTCTAGGAAATTTATATTTGTTGCCTCCCGGCGGTCCCGCTCGCTCACATCATAGCTAGCCAGTACTCCAGAACTATGTCTGTACTGGAGTTCCTTGACACTGGGGCATGCACAGGCGTCGATCTAGGCCTCATATCGCCGGTAGTCAGACCGCCCAAACATCATAGAAATTACATTTGTATGAGACATCCAACCTCATCGAAGTTTGTCTCGACACGGAGAGAACTCCACCTGATTTCTTAGGAAAGACGCCCCTTCAACTTCAAAAATGCATCCCGACCTCGGCTCAAGGTACGGAGGTACATTGTATCGCACTCCTATAGCGGGGAAATATTTTAGCTCACGATCGGGCTATTACGGTTCAGGAAGGTCGCCACAATAAATTGTTCCTACCATTTGACCTTTCTTAGCACTGATCAATGTGGAAAAGGTGCGACACCTTGTGTACAGTGTGATACACCAGGAACTGAGACGATTGGACAGATGTTATTGGTCGTCGAGTTGTAGGCGATGGCCGAACCTATAGTTTTATACTAGACACTCTCCTGAACGCCTCGATTGTCGAGAAGACCGACAAGTACTGCGTACTTATTCTCCATCTCTGTGGCCAAGACTGTGCGCCACCAAAATTAGGGCCGAGAGATAAGCATATCCTCCGTTTCAAACTTCTGACAACACTGGGAATGTAGGTGGCGCAAAAGCAGGCTTTCACCAAAACAGCATACATGAATAGTAAAATGTTCCATGTAGAATATAATACCCATCAGAGGCCTAGAAAGCCATGGACCCCCTCTAACGTGTTAATTATTTTCAAGGTACGCACCTACATCTCTTCCCGCACCCTCCTCAAAGGAATTACAATCATGATCAGCAGACCTCGATCAGCATACGAGGCGCCTCTTGTCGCTACCCGACCATTTTCAGGAACAACTTACCCAAACATTGTGTGAGTCTCCATCAATTTGAGTTTGTGGTATCTCTTATCATTGTGCTTCGTGGGGTACTGACCTCATCTTGCATGAAGAATCTACAGACGAGCCAGCAAGTACAGCCGGGGAATCGCCGGTGCAGGAAGCAAAGGAACATGAAAAGAAGTCAAAAGGATTCCATTTCTACCTCGTGATACAATTCTTTGTGTCCAGATCCGAGGGTATCTGTATCAAGTTGTTTTTCCAGCCTGTTCCATCACCAGAGCACCAAAAACGTCTTTCGCTGATAACTCAATCGATTCTGCCATGGACCACAAGGAGTCTTACTTGGGAGACGAAAAGCATCCTGCCGTTGATAAAGAAGCCGCCGAGGTTTCCGTGACCACAGACGATGGTGGAACAAAGACGGTGCTCTTGACGCCCGCGGCCGACCGCGCTTTAGTATGGAAGTTCGACCTGCGCATTCTGCCGGTGCTAGCATGCATGTATCTCTTCAACAGTCTCGACAAATCTAACCTCGGCAACGCAAAGACAGCCGGGCTCGAGAAGACACTGGGACTCAAGGGAACCCAGTACAACACTATCCTGAGCGTTTTCTTTGTCCCTTATGTATTGACGGCTCCATTTCTTGGAGTCTTGGGCAAGAAGCTAGGCCCGAACCGTGTGTTACCAGCTATGATGTTCTCTTTTGGATGTTTCACCGTTTTGGTCACTGCAGTGAAGAACTTTGGCGGACTAATGACCATCCGGTGGTTCTTGGGAATGTCCGAGAGTGCATTCTTCCCCTTGGTGATCTATTACCTTACCACGTACGTACCATTGCCACACTACCTCCACAAGCACTCAAAATAGTCTTTATCGGCATCTAATGTGCATTTTAGGTTCTACCGCCGCGACGAGCTAGCCCGCCGCCTTGCCCTGTTTTACGCAGCCCAGAGCATCGCCTCCGCCTTTTCAGGACTTCTCGCATTTGGCGTATTTCAAATTAAAACAGGATCTCTGGCAGATTGGCGCTACCTATTCATCGTGGAAGGCTGTTGCACAGTCGCATTCTCAATCTTCGCATTCTGGTACCTCCCGCAGTCCGCGTCGCATGCGCACTTCCTCACTCGAGAAGAAAAAGACCTCGCATACTACCGCATGCAAACCGATAGCTCCTCCATCGTCAATGAAAAGTTCAACCTCAAGGACTCACTTGCAATTTTCAAACAGCCCACGAGTTGGTTGATCCTAGGAATTGAGATTTGCCTCGGCGTTCCACTGCAGTCCGTACAACTATTCTTGCCTCAAATTATCGGCAGACTGGGGTTCGGGACGGTCAAGACAAACCTGTATACGGTGGCGCCCAATGTTTCCGGCGCTGTCATGCTTCTGGTACTTGCCTTCGCTAGCGATCTTACCAGATTGCGGTTCCCCTTTGTAGCGGCCGGGTTCTTGTTTACCTTCATCGGCTTTTGCATTTATGTGGCGATTGATGTGAAGCACCAGCTCCACGTGGCGTATTTCGCAGCTTTTATGATGACTTGGTAAGCATGACAGTATCTGCGACACCTATATCTGGATGTTAACATCGCGTACAGGGGAACATCGGCACCATCAGTACTCCTTGACGTCGTACGTGTACACCTCTGTATGGTGTAAACATGCTAGTACCGATGCTCACCAATTTTAGTGGTACAACAATAACATCGCCCACGAAGGCCGGCGCGTCCTCCTCACCTCTATCGCCGTGCCCCTCGCCAACCTCATGGGCGTGGTCAGCTCCAACATCTTCCAGAACAAAGACGCACCGAAGTATATACCAGCGCTCGCCACGACTGCCGCTTTCGGTGGGACTGGGTTCTTGCTGACTTTGATGCTGGGAGCATGGATGATCGTTGATAATAAGCGCAGGGATGCGAGGCAGGGAAAGGTAAATGTTCGCGATGTTTCAACGGAGGAGTTGAGGGATGGGCCTGCAGTGGAGAGATTCAGGTGGTTTTATTGAGCAGGCTGGAAGATTAGCACCTGTGCAGTGTCGAGCCTTTTAAGATCGTGTCTTGTTGGCTGTCAGCACCTCCTTCATCGCCTGCGATTGCTTTGTACGTTGCTGTAACTCTATGCTTTACCTTTAAAACAATCGGAAATTTGTTGCTGTTGGAACGCAATGTCGTGATTATTTCGCTTCGACAGCATCAATGAGACATTTCACTCAACTTACGCCACACTTCGGGGACTTTGATGAAGTACGTTTTAAGGGAATCTTCCACAGACAGAAACCATTTCACGCACGCCTAAGGTTCTCGACACTACAACGAGTCGTTGCAGTTGAGAAGCCTCAAATGGTCAGAGTCGACCGTGTGCACTATGCGTCTTTTCCTACAATAAAACAGGAGGTTTTCCGATCCTTCTTTTTGAGACCTACAGAGTAGGCAGCTCAGCTTTGCATCTCAGTGACGGATATATGTTCAAAACTCAGCTTGACGCCTCTTGCGTCGGTTTGACATATGACACAGCAGGCCATACCTGTACATGGCCTAGAGCTTGCATGTTCTTATTCAAAAGACAGACTGGCTTACAAAAATTGTGGCAACGAGCCGGTGTAAGTACGTGGCACGATCTTCGCGTCCTCTTCAAGCGCACCAATAGGAGAGGAGCTGATGTGTCAAGGGTTAATTAGCCTAGATCCGCGCTTGTCTTGTTCGATTTCATCTGTACCAATCTATGTGATTATTAACCTTCATTCGACGACAATCGAAACTTCCTCATAAATCTTTTTCTTTTTTAAAATTTAAGATGAGCTGGCATTGCCAAGGAGAATTGAGGAGGATTGTACAGCGTCCAAACATGTGGGCCTGCAAGGCTTTCCCACTGAAATACAAACAAGGGCGATTTGGCCAGCATCGGCTAACCATGGAAGCGTGTCAATCCATCTACTCATGCCTGCTAGCCTTATGCGAGGGAACAGTCCAGCGGTCAATAGTGCCGCTGCCAAGACCAGCGGAGAATCCTTCGAAAATCCTCGGATCCTCCATCAGTGAGAAAGACCTACCTACACCCATTCTAAGCCAGAGCTTCTCTTGCTGCAGTTCAAAGCACATCATGGGTTAGCTAAGCTAGTGTCTTGGGCATTGCTTCGACTATTATGGACCCCCGCCGCGGTTGAAGTCAGTGTCAGCGACCATCACTACTTAGACCAACCATCGTGCACTATAAGTTCAACATCCCATTGGCCAAAGGGTGAGTTGAGCGTGTGGCACGAGCAGAGGGCAACAAACGATAGCCTCTGCCGCTCCAGCTCGCGTCAGCAGGGTCACTCTTTCTTTTCCCCACCTTTCTTCCACGGCACAAACTACCTCAGCAAGCACTCATCACACACAAATCCCAAGAAGTATCTCGACATCAACCATGGATCTTCCTCTGAAGCTTAATACTATCAACGACATTGGCAAGGACAAGTCCGCGCAAACCGTGGAGACGGAGGTGCCTTCGGAGGAAGAGCGCGACGCGCAAGCATTAGCTCGCTTAGGAAAGAAGCCAGTACTCAAGGTATGCTGAGACCGCTAAACCCTGCGCACTTGAAGCACAGGCGTCTGATAAAGCTTAGCGACGGTTTTCATTCTTGTCTATGATGGGTTTTACATGCACCATTCTGATCACATGGGAAGCTGAGCTGATGTGAATCACCTCTTAGCGATAGGGGACCACAAATACATTGCTAACTAATGTCCTAGTGTCTTCACTCTGGGCTTAACCAAGTATGCAATTTCTCCGATGGATCGGTTGAGAGTCTATGTTGACTCTTCATGTACACCTGCAGTGGAGGTTCCGCCGGACTGATCTATAGCTATCTTTTCTCCTTCATCGGCAGCATAGCTATTTTCACAACCATGGGCGAATTGGCTTCGATGTTAGCTGATCTTCTATTTCAAGTCCAATCGAATCATCTAAAAAAGAGAGTAACATATGACAAAGGGCTCCCACATCTGGAGGACAGTATCATTGGGCGTCCATGCTGGCACCGCCTTTTTGCAGAAAGTTTGTCAGCTATATCATGGGTACGAAGCATGTCTTTCAGCCATTGGGACCAACATAAGACAGACTACTGAGGTGCTAATGTTGCTGAACAGGCTGGCTTGTCATCTGCGGCTGGCAGGCCATCCTCGCTGGGAGCGCGTACCTTGGTGGCAACATGATATTGGCTCTGGCTCAGCTTAACCATCCCAGCTACAACCCAGCATTGTGGCAGGGCACAATGGTTTTCTGGGGTGTCATGACAGTGGCTATCCTTTTCAATGCCTACGCTAGCAAGATACTGCCAAAACTTGAATCATTCATCCTCTTCATCCATATCCTGGGTTTCTTTGCAATTCTCATACCATTAGTTTCTGTAGGCGCCGGCGACAGGTCCCAGGTTCAGTTCCGGCTGCTGATTACAACCAGATGTCCTCCCGAAAGGTCTCAGCTCACGATGTTTTCACGGTGTTTCAGAATGGAGGTGGTTGGCCGACCACAACAGTGTCAGTCTTTGTAGGCCTCCTTGGAAGTGTTTTTGCCACATATGGTAGGGAAACTCCAAGAAGCAGGAGCGGACCTTAGAGCTGACCGGTCGATTCCATAGGCACTGATTGCGCTGTCCATGTAAGTGGACCCCATCTGCTCCTTCGATATTTGAACGCCTGACAAAGATTCACATGCAGATGGCCGAAGAGATCCGCAGCGCTAACGTGGTCATCCCCTGGTGCATTGTTTCAACGACGCTTCTCAACGGAATCTTAGGATTTGCCATGGTCATCGTTGTCTTGTTCGTCACCGTGGACATTGACGGAGTCCTGGCGAGTCCAACGGGCCTTCTGGGCTTTCCTTTCATGCAGATATTCTATGATACCACGGGCTCCCTCCCTGGGGCCTCTGCAATGATCTCTATTGTTATTATTATGGATATTTGTGCCGCAATTGCGTTCCTGGCTACCTCGTCGCGCATTGTTTTCGCCTTTGGTCGCGACAGAGGTCTGCCTTTCTGGCGAACTATGAGCAAGGTAGATTGTTCCTTGCTGTTTGCCATTTGGAAAACACCAGAACTGAAGCGGTCCTACAGGTCCAAGCAGAATCAGCTATTCCATTGTATTCAATAATTGTCATGGCCGCGGTTTCTTGTGCCATTGGCCTGATCAACATCGGCTCCGCAACCGCTTTCAACGATGTCATCTCGGTTGGCGTCAGCAGCCTCTACGCTTCCTACGTCATTACCGAAGCTCTCCTTCTCTGGCATCGCATCAGAGGCTCTGTTCGTCATCCAAGTCAAATGGCCGGTACCACGTGGCATGCAAACGAACTCGTCTGGGGCCCGTTTCACGTCCCTGGTATCTGCGGCATCCTCCTCAACGCTTTTGGTGTCGGTTATGGTATTATTGTCTTTATCTTCAGCTTCTTCCCTCAGATGGTCAATCCCGATGCCGCACATATGAATTTCAGCTGTCTTATGACAGGCACTGTCATGATTTTTGCCGTCGCTTATTATTACATCTATGCAAGGAAGATATACACTGGACCAGTGGTTGAAATTGCGCCCTATTAGGTGTCCTAAACGGTGGACTTGAAGTTGCTTCTTCTAGCCTAAATACGTGTTAGTAGAGCCTAGTCATAGGCTTTGCGAGATGTCTTAGACAGGAGACCCCAGAGAGTGAATATATGATACATGGGATTTAGTACATAGCAGTACGACGAGAAGACTAGCCTCAACACGTGCTTTTTCTAGGCTATCTCGAGCCTTACTACCCAAGCTTTGACTCGCATACCTCCTCTTTCGCCCCTTCTCCTATTTTCCCTACTTAGTCTTTCTACGACAGAATGGCCCTCTCCCCCATGAGACTTCCTTTCGCGGGCCTCCACATGAGATACGTGTGTATTGGCGTCTGCAGGTATCTTGAAAGCTCCATCCATTTCTCGCTCGGTTCCCGTTTCGTAGACTCCCAGTAGTTGGTTTCTATATACTCGAAGCCGCTCGCCTCGTAACATGGCTTGCCGTCGTCGGTGGCTTCAATGAAGATTCCGAGGTCTAATTCATCCGCTTCAGCTATGCCTATACGCGAACGAAGGTGTTAGCATTGCCGCCTGCTGATGTTTCTGATATGTGTCTTTAGACAGAGGGTGCTTCTGTTCCGGATATTTGTCTGACATCGAGCTCAAATGATATTCCGGACTTGAGAAGCATGTGTGGAAAGAAGGTGTTAACCCTATCTAATGAGATGCCAGGCTATGCACCACCGACGGTGCTCGGAGTGTACGCAGCGGAAGGCTGGAAATGGTAGGGCAGTTTTAAATCCGAGAACAAGATTAGCACGGAATGATTTCTCTCTATTGCTGCGGAGAATTTCCTGGAATGAAAGATTGGGAATTCGGAAGTGGAGGCACACGCGCAATGCTCCCAATGGTCCGCCCCCAAATTTACAACTATTCGGGATGTCCTGGGGGCGCAAGATAGGGGCGCAACGCAAGATTCGCTTATTTTACCTCCTTACCCAAATAAGTATGGTAACCCCACCAAAATGAGGGTAGCTGGGTAGGATATCTACAATATGATGTCGCAAACACGTCGCAATCACTCCATAAGGCCTATATGTAAAAATTTCTGGATGTATGACGTAATGAGTAGTTACTTCATGCTTATTCCTTGCTCCCAACGAGTTCCCCTAGCAAATAGCCCGCCTCTAGAATACGTCGCTGCTGAGACTCCCTCTCATCGACATCCTCACTGGGTATCAGATTCGACTTAGACTTCTTCTTATTGGGATGCATAGCAGGCTGGAGTGTAGCATTCAACGTAGGTCCTCGGGATCTTTTCTGCGAGAGACCTTTCTCTTGCTCCCACGCCTTCTTTTCCTTGATTTGACGGNGGTTAGGTCATTTAGATAGGGAACGTAATAGGTCTGGTGTCAACTGTCCTCGAAGGTTAGTAAGGTATACAACGCGGGATATTGCCGTAGGGAGTTAGATTTTGTTACTAACGAATTCGCTATATAATTCTACGCGTCGTAGTATATATTTCTAAGTGGTTTTGATGAGAATTGATGGATCTGTGATTGATTCAAAAATTTGTTGACACGAAGCTCGTTTTGGATAAAAACGGGGTTTCTGGAGCAGGCGTCCTACAACAAAAGTCCGCGAAGCGATCTAGACTTTTTTGAGCTTAGTTCCAGCGCTAACTTGTTAGCCTTTGGGACTAAGGTAGGACGCCGGCGCGAAGGAGGCAACGAAATAACGCGTCCACCGGGATGTCCTGGGGGCGCAAGATAGGGGCGCAACGCAAGATTCGCTTATTTTACCTCCTTACCCAAATAAGTATGGTAACCCCACCAAAATGAGGGTAGCTGGGTAGGATATCTACAATATGATGTCGCAAACACGTCGCAATCACTCCATAAGGCCTATATGTAAAAATTTCTGGATGTATGACGTAATGAGTAGTTACTTCATGCTTATTCCTTGCTCCCAACGAGTTCCCCTAGCAAATAGCCCGCCTCTAGAATACGTCGCTGCTGAGACTCCCTCTCATCGACATCCTCACTGGGTATCAGATTCGACTTAGACTTCTTCTTATTGGGCTGCATAGCAGGCTGGAGTGTAGCATTCAACGTAGGTCCTCGGGATCTTTTCTGCGAGAGACCTTTCTCTTGCTCCCACGCCTTCTTTTCCTNTTTCCTTGATTTGACGGCCTGAACTAGACTTCATAAGTACTGGTGGAGCGGAGGAGGAAGGCGGAGCAGTAGAGAACGTAGGCACACTGTTCTTGCTCCCTTTGGGCCGACCGCGAGGTTTCTGAGACTGTAGAACTGGCTGGGGAGGCTGTAGGAGTGGCTGAGTAGTTGGAGGAGCTAGCTGAACAGTAGGAGAGGACGGGGAAGGACGGGGAGGGGGGCGGAAGGCTGGTGGGGGTGGAATTTGATAGATAGGCTTTGATACCTGCTTCTCCTGCTTCTCTCGCCGTCGGGCCTCCTTTTCAGAGACCTCTGTAGCAAGTAACTTGCGCGCATTAGCCTTATCATGCTTTTTCCTCTCCTGCAGAGCTAACCAAGCTGCCTGCTTAGTAGGAGGGGGGNTAGCAGGCTGGAGTGTAGCATTCAACGTAGGTCCTCGGGATCTTTTCTGCGAGAGACCTTTCTCTTGCTCCCACGCCTTCTTTTCCTTGATTTGACGGCCTGAACTAGACTTCATAAGTACTGGTGGAGCGGAGGAGGAAGGCGGAGCAGTAGAGAACGTAGGCACACTGTTCTTGCTCCCTTTGGGCCGACCGCGAGGTTTCTGAGACTGTAGAACTGGCTGGGGAGGCTGTAGGAGTGGCTGAGTAGTTGGAGGAGCTAGCTGAACAGTAGGAGAAGACGGGGAAGGACGGGGAGGGGGGCGGAAGGCTGGTGGGGGTGGAATTTGATAGATAGGCTTTGATACCTGCTTCTCCTGCTTCTCTCGCCGTCGGGCCTCCTTTTCAGAGACGTCTGTAGCAAGTAACTTGCGCGCATTAGCCTTATCATGCTTTTTCCTCTCCTGCAGAGCTAACCAAGCTGCCTGCTTAGTAGGAGGGGGGCTGGGAGGGGGGGATGCGATCGATTGCACGTTGAAGGATAGGATGGAGGTCTTCTTCAAGGTAGGGATGGGGGACCCAGGTAGGCGTTGCGGCCGCGCTGGGAGGGCCGTTGACGGCGACGGTGAGGTCTGTAAGAAGGGAGGGAGGTGCGTCTATGGTGGGATCTATGGTGGGATCCATGGTTGCGATTGTTGTGGGGGGGTTGTGGATATTTGGTTGACTTGGTGTGGGATTGATTAGACTATTTGAATGATGCAATTGGGACTATCGGTGTGTGTTACCAAGGTACTTAAATTTTGGTGGGGCTACCATACTAATTTAAGTTACAACATAGTGGGTAAAATTAAGCGAATCTTGCGTTGCGCCCCTATCTTGCGCCCCCAGGACATCCCGACAAACATGGCTCCACCAATAACATCAAATGCATCTCAGACCATCACCACCATCATTTTCGGCATCGTCGCTACCTTGATAATCATCGTCACCATATGGCAGGGCTGCAGGAAGTGGAGAATACTCCACCAGCAGAGGGACCTTCCGGCCGATGAGTCCGGTCTCGAATCACGTGACTATCTCTCCCACATTTAGTGACGAGGTCAAGACAGGCACTGGCTAATCGGATTGCTAGAGATCGAACTTACCTCAATCCCTCCCTCCATCCCTCCCGCCAGCCCTCCCTCCGCCCCTCCCTCCGTCCCTAGTATTTTCGAGCTACCGGCCGGGGCCAGTACACCAGCCACGCCCACGCTGGCTGCGGCTGCCTCGGACTTTGATCCGCCTGTGGAGCGTGCAGTTGCCGCTAGAGCCGCAGCGTCATCGACAGCACCAGCCACGCCTGTGATGTCGCCAACTTAGGCTTTCCAATATGTGCAGATGGTATCCCGAAGCCTGCCAAAGGTCCGCTATAGTCAAAAGTGGTGGGATAGATGGGATGGTGACGAGACCCAGCAGAAAGTGTCAGCGTTTTTACTGTCCAGTGCCTTTCATGCATTTTCCATCTTTGTCATTCATGATCCCTCCACCAATCATTCATGTAGCTGGCGGCTCCTTGCCCCCATCGGCTGTTCTATAGCTGATGCCCCCCCCCCCCCTTTGCTAGAGTTATCATGCATCATCTATCACCAGTGCTGTGCGCCGCTGAAGGAAGGCATGGACGATTTCAGCTTTTGGGAAACACAATGCGAAGCCCTTGCAGCGGCTCGGAGGTACAAGGACGAAAGGACGAACGGACGGAATGTACTGCGATAGTCATTGTCATGTACCCTTTTTCTTCTGTAAACCTGTTACTCAAAAGATGATTTCAAAAGATGTAGGGATCACCGTGCAGCCGCCCATCATATTTAGTGAAAACAAAGGACCCTAGTCAGGCCTCTTAAAAAGTCGCCGTCAAGACTCATCGCGGCTCAAAGAACACGGCTGCATGTCCGAAAAGGATGAAGCAGCCGTACAAGCTGAGAACAAAAACCATTGAAGAAGCAAATATCAGTGTTGGTAAGAAGTCAAAGAGGCAGCGCAAAAAGTGTTCCGATGAAAACTGGCCAGACGGCGGGCCAGAAGATACGCTAGGTAGTTGAAGCTGACAAGGATTGAAGGGAAACACTGATCCTTAAAAGGAAATACATTAACCTTAGGAAGAGGAAAGCCTGATAGAATTGACTCGAGACACCTTTTATCAGTTCCTTCGTGGCTACTCAGACATGGATTCTCTCTCAAAGACGTTTAGACTTTTCATCTTCAGCTGAAATTGAAGAGACATCCTGTAGAGCGGTTGCAAACTTAATAAGACGATAAAAGGACACAGAGGCGATTGACAGCAGTCAAAGTCGTAAGCCATCGGACAATGCAAGCATTCGTTTATTTTGCATCCTTCTCCTCCTCCTCCTCCTCCTCCTTCTCCTGTTGCTCCGGGGCAGAAACCGGCAGTACGTCCATTTACTTGGTTCATGTCTGCTATAATCATGGACCGGGAGCACGCCAGACGGGCAAGACCAAGTGACATCAATGTTCAAACACCTGGAGATCCGAAATTTATGAGGCGCGAGTCTTGTTGTTCAACGTGTGACGAGAGTCGAGGCTGCAAGACTGTCTGTCTTTTTGACCATCGTCCGATCTCTACTCGATAGGACAGCATGTCCGCTCTTTCATATTCACCCTTGCGTACGAGTCCGAGGCACAGGTGGACAGATCAGTTTGCCAAGCAATCCAATTGACTTCATAAAGGAAAGTACTTCTCGAGGCTATTGCACGCGGCAAGGCTGAAGATGCCCGGATAGAGTAAGCGAAATGGCAAAGTACCTTTTTGCCACTGCGGGGCACCAAACGACGTAAGCGTCTATGAAAACGCCATGCGCTCGGAATGCGGACGTCTTCGTGGCGGTCCGACCTTTGGTTTTGAGGCATATCAGGCGTAAGGACGCTTACCCAGATCAGTCTGGCTTGGCGATCCCCCCATCGGGAAACCGAAGAGGTTACATCGTGGATATGCATGGTGGGCTGGTAGTGTGGTGGCAAAGAAGAGCATGCGCGCTGCCAGCGGCTTAGACCGGGCTTGATGAGGATCTAAGCGTCTCCATTTCCTTCAAGTACCTACGTACCTGCCTCAGAGTATTGGTGTGACTGGCTCGTTAAACTGGGTCAACCTCGGAGATTAAAGAGCTGCAAGCGCAAGTGCATGTGCATGACTGCATGCTTGGCATATCCACGGCATCGTTATTAGCATCGTTATTAGTTATCATCAATGTAAGCTTGGTAGATGTCAAAAGGTAATAAAGAAGGGCCTCCCTTTGTCTATAAGAATGCCCTTGCTTCAGACTTTCTAGATTTCTCTCACTCCAAGCTTGAGTGTACATCATTGTCTTGCATTGCCAGGCCTCAACCCGCAGCCTCGTCCCGGTTTAAGCCTTGCTTGGTCGGCTGACAAACATGACTCCACCAATGGCATCAGCCGGCACCCAGACCATCGCCACCATCGCCTATGGCACCGTCGCTACACTCATCAGTGCCCTCACCGTCTGGCAAGGTCGTAGAGCCTGGCGCAAACTGTACGGACGCCACAGCGGCTCCGACATCGAGTCCCGTGACTATATTCTACGATGATCGGGCAACAGATGATGACGCTGACCGACGCCCGTGCAGAACTGTCCGAACGCAGCTTCGAGCTCGAAGCGTGTCCCTCCTCGGCTCTTATTTTCGAGCTTCCGGCAGCGCCATATCCACGAACTCCGTCGTTGACCGCGGCTGCGTCAGCTATGCCGGAAGAGGACCATCTGCTGGCGGTTTCCGCTCACTCCACAGTACCAGCCACGGGAACGACTCCGGCAGCTTAGATCCGCTTGCACGAGGGGAGGGGACGGTGTCCCGCGGGCTTCGGACCCTGGATCTGGCACGGATGGAGTATTTGATCAGTTCTTGAGCCAAATGGTTCCGAACGTTTCACGACTTTATGACATGAGGTAATGGCGTTCAGCTCCATAAATGTGAGCACGTGTATGTTGTACGGAATAGATATCTTGTAGCCGAGCAACTCGGCGCACAGCTCGCTGCGATGGCGAAGGAGCGACGACGAGGTGGGAGAGACTTCGATGATATGTATATATAGATATGTTCAGCAATGCATCGTGATGGGTTCAAATTCCATCTGAAAATCTCCCTCCGACGAATGAAATCTCCTCTGTTGACGGAATGAGAAAGAACACTTTCTTATCACCTTGTGGGGCAGTACTTTAAGTCATACCCTTCCTCGGTATGACCCGGAGAGCGCACCCGAGGAACATGATCCGGGTCAAGGAGTGACTTACGGAGTACTGACCCATAAGTTCTAGCCTGGATAATTAACGGTCGACTAGTACATACCAGCGGCGGTAAGTCACACCCTACCCCGGGGAATGCGCTATCCGGGTAGTCCCGGGGTAGGGTGTGACTTACTGCCGCACAAGCTGTTACTAATGAAGAAGTCTCGTAGCTCACAAGTTGCCCTTTTAGAACGCTCTCTGTGTTTCTTGTCACGTGCTATTTGCAAGTCGCCGTCGGTGTCCGTCTGCATCCAGGGCATGATGTGGCGGACGTATGGCACCGTCGGAGAGGGCGGCGAGGATGGCCGAGCAGCTGTATGGGCCTCTCGATGGCGCCGGCATAGTCGCAATTGTGTGTCTTCCTCTAGATAAAGACGATCCCTGACCTTTCCAACTTTAACGCAGGCGGCAGTTTTAGTAGCGTGCCTTTGTCAACATAAGCCGAGGGTCAGAATGAGAGAGAACGGAGCATGGGACTCCCAGGGGAAATTGACTGTCATATTCCCCCCATTCATCTTGCAAAAAAAAAAGAAAAAAAAGAAAAGCGACTTGGTCTACAACACATGAGATTAAAAAAGAGGGAGAAAAGTCACAGCGCCAATACTTCCCCAGGGAGTATGTACTTAACAACGAATCTTAGATCAAAAGACAGCAAGTACAATCCAACTCAAAACCCAACCCCCCCCGCCGCCATTCCTCCCCAAACCCAACCGCTCAAGCCCGTCCCCCGGCACCATTCGGCCCTGTGGGTCGCTCGTAGCCGGTGTCCTTCCACATGTCCAGCCACTGGTGGGAGTCGCAGTACAGCGGCGTGTAGTAGTAAGTGATGTCCGCGCGGCAGGGAAGGCCTTTTGCCCTCCTGTCGCACGGGGACGTGAGCTGGAGGGGGGTGACGGGACAGCGGCAGGAGTAGAGCTGTCGGATGTAGAAGCACATTGCGTTTGGTGGTGGTGATGGTTGAGTGTCTTTCGAGGGAACGTTTAAGTGTGGCGGTGGTGGGTTAGTGTTTTCGGTAGTAAGTCTATGTAATGGGTTGGAAGGTCATACTTGAGAAGAAGTGGAGTATCAAGGAGCCGTGTGTTTGATTGAGCGTAGCTTACCCTTGCAACCAGCACTCCGGCAAGGACATTGTTGTTCGTTGATCTCGTCTTTGTTATTCACCGTTGTCTTCATAGATTTCTTGTTGTATTCAGCCCGCATTGAACCGCATTGTTATGTGGACCTTAGCGTTCAATATTCATTTTTAGCACAAGGGTTCGCAGCATGTACGGCAGAACAATTCCTGTCAGGCTAGTTGGGGCATGGTGTTGTAGGTGCCCACAACTACCGTCCGCGAAAGTCGAAAATAGTACGGGTGGATGATAGTATCTGCCCGTTCTGAGTGCTTCATCTCGCTTCATCGATATCATGAATTGGGGAAGGGGTAGCTACGAGTGCCCGCTTCCCCACTGGTGTGTTTAATGCCTCTGCAGTGAAAGACGCAGGGCCTCATCAAGCACGCTCACTACTCGGTTGGTATATTACACTATCTGGTTGTTGATGACTCGAAAAAAGTGATAGCTGGGATGGACCTTTCTGCACTACAGACTTGGTGAGTTCGCACATCTTTCGTTAGGCGAGAACATGATCTTACCTTGATCAAATCCAGCAATTGATCTAACAATTCTTAAGCTTTCCCTCAATGTTTCCAGCCTCATTTATCTTGGGTACAGCCTTGATCCAGAAGCTCGGAAGAGACCAGCTCCTTGAATGCATTCTCGGGAACTATCCACCACTTTTCAGGCTTAAGGTCTTTGGCGAAGAAATTCAAGTAGAAGTACATTGGATTGAAGAGCTTCACTCAAATGATAATGATCTCAAATGTTGGAGAGGGTAAGCGCGACTATGCTATCAGCTTTGAAGATGACATGTCTCGGTCGTCAAATCGTATACTTTGGGTATGGGACTGGCTCTAATATGAAGATTCGCAAGTACTTATCTAGACCTTAGCTGAGCGACAGTCCTAATAAATCTCTGATTCAGATACTGACATCTCGCGTCACAATGTCTCGTGTTACTTCCAGTATGGTGGTGTTGAATCCTGATGCTCTATCAGCTACTCGAGATAACATTGAACACTGCTGTGGTCACGCCAGTTGAAACACCGTAGAGGAAACCTCGGCTTGAGGTGAGAAATGCAGTATATACCTGAGCCTGGTGCCGGGCACGACAAACAAGACTGTGAAAATGTTGGTGACTCATTGGGATGACAGGAGAGATTCTCCCACCAAGATGTTGAATGTAAGAGAAGATCTGACAGCAAGCGCGAGAAAAGCAAAGCGGACCCACTCTAGACAAAAGCCTATAGCGGTCGATTATTTTTTCACGCAACCCCACGCCGGGTCGGAAATTCCTGCGGCCCCACACCTGGTGAACCGACCAGCTCCCTCGAGTAGGCGGGTATTTCAGTCCCCTGGATTTCATGTATACCGTCTTTTTCTGGCCCCTGCGATTCACCGCTGTTCACAACATCGATCATATTTCTTCCATCCCTCCCTCTGGTCTCATCACCTTCATCAACGACAGGATACAGTCCGGCAGCCGCAATGGTGCCTTGATGTCTGAGACGCGAATCCTTCTTATACCTTTGGTGGCGGATTGTTAGGAAGGCGATGCCAGCCAGTGCGATCAAGCCGAAAGGCACGCCCACGCCAACCCCAATTTTAACGGAGGAGTGAGAGCCCGTAGATTTATCTGAAGACGTGGGTTTGGGGACGGATGTTGTCGAGGATGAGGTCGTGGTTGTGGAGGTTGTTGAAGATGATGAGGGAGAAGTGGATGTCGATGTTGAAGTGGAAGAAGGAGTGGATGTCGTTGTTGATGTGGAGGAAGGAGTGGATGCTATTGATGATGTGGGAGAAGAAGTAGATGTCGTTGGAGAGCTCTGTGGAAGAGTGGTTGTCGTTTCGACATTAGGAGTGGTTGCCTGGTTTGCGTGCGTCAATGCAGGGTTGCTGCTTGCAACAGCTTCTGCGGTCTGGACGAAGGGATTATCTAAGGACTGAAATACCCCAGGTACACTGGGTATGAAGACTTGAGCTAGACCGACATTGATGGAAAAGAGGGTAGCAAAGGTTAGATGACGGATGATGCTCATACTTCATCGAAGCCAAGCTGAAATGAAACCATGCCCTAACATGGGAAGAGTGAAGAGGGTAGGGAGAGAAAGTTGGGAAAGATGAGGAAGAGCAGGGTAATCGAGCAAGGCCATGAGTAGGGGCTATTCTTGACCTCACTCTCATATTCTATGCAGCAAGCCTTCTAGGCCTCCAGCCTTTGAGTAGCTCGACAGGGTGTAATGGTGTAGACGTAAGTAAGGTAGGTAGATGATCCTTGGAAAAGACGCCTAACGGAATAATGCATTGCTTGCACGAAATATGCGGAAGACTGGCTAAGGAAGTGTGCTTTGTGGTCATTATGTCATTATGTCAGAGTACTCTTATGATCGACCTGAATGGCGCATGATTCATGAAGGGTATTGATGCACGATTAGATGGTCCAATGAAAAGCAGCTTGTCAGCGTCGTGGATCAAGTTCGACCCTTAGACTTTGATACCACGAGCCCCAAGTGCAGGCGAAGCTGACGTTGAAATGCAGCTTTAGTCTACCTAATCCTTGCTCGCTTGGCCGAGCTCGGGCTCTATCTTCCGCCGGGCGGGGGCCGAGACCTTAT
Organism: Evernia prunastri; assembly: GCA_003184365.1. Taxonomy (NCBI): domain Eukaryota; kingdom Fungi; phylum Ascomycota; class Lecanoromycetes; order Lecanorales; family Parmeliaceae; genus Evernia; species Evernia prunastri. The sequence continues at coordinate 562,177 of NKYR01000006.1, forward strand.
CGACTGTACCTTAACTTCCTTAAGGCTTTTGGTAGAAATAAAAATAGCTACTATTTGGCCAAGGCTATCTAGCGGGACCGAGGGCCGCCGAAGATGAAACAAAATGATTGGCAGTGATGGGGTCCAGGGCTAGGCTTAGCGCGTGGGATCTGCATCAAAGAGCGCACGCCGGAGGATTTAGCAAAGTAATTATTTTGGTGGGCCGGCCGCCGGATTGACTATCTTTCACTCTTTCGCAAGTTCAAGATACTTGGACTCCCTTCCTCAACGCATTAATTCTCGATTGAGTTGTGCTCTTTTTCATTGCGCGGCAATGAAGGTCTCTCTGGCCAACTGTCTCTGTCTCTCGTCGAAACATGCCGTAAGCAGATCAGGCGCGGCGAAGCAATGGCAATGATACATATGGCGCGCGCAGAAGTGCATCTTTATGGATGTGATACGAAGGCAATAGTGTGTCCTGGTCAGAGACAAAACACTGTCTGGGTGACCTTCAGAGTTGATTTGTTGGAAGTGTTTTCGGAAATTGTCTTTTGGCTTTAGATGTGAGTGGATGCGAGTGAAGAAATGACAAGCATCATCCAACCCGCGTTTGGGCAGAGCCATGGCCATTGAATTTGCCTTTGTTGGGGTAGAGCAACTTTGTGCCCTGCAAGTTTACATTCATCTCTTCGTCGCTTGGAGTCTAAGAGACGATTGACACTGCTAGTTCGAAGCTCCTGCTGAAAATCGCTAAGTCGTTGATCAAGTCTCTGCGTCAAAGTGGGGACAGGGACCACCTACATTCGCGTCAGTAGGAGGGTAAGCGGTTATTGCGGGAGGTAGCCTGAGGCGCAGACTCCTTAGCCTCAGGACGATTTTCCAGCTCTTCGCAAAGTTGAGAATTCTACTTGACCACGCGTCAATATGGAGCTGACGATCTCACCATCGCTCCAAATCGGATGGCTTGGCTGGAGGCACATGGTCGCGGTGCCTACGCCGATGCGTATCTCGGTATACTGGAGAAGCTTGTTAAGCACAGAGGGCTGGAGAACGGGAAGGGTCTGCATGCTTACATCAGCTACCAATGTACCGAGAAGGGAGAGACAGACGTTAAGTCGTATACTTCTCCCAAATTATAATACAGAGCGCGAGATGCTGCAGTTTCGAATGGTCATGCTGGCGAAACCTCAGGATCAGGCAACTCCAAGCCTCGTTGAACGAATCATATAATCTGCTTAAGTGACGCGTACATGTGTTACTTGATTGACCACCAAGTAGGGTGAGGCCTACCAGGATCAAGCTTCTAGTTGCAGAAACTCTCGTCGAACCTCAAGGCTCCTGCGCTGGGCATTCTCCCACAGGCATTGGCCGGGAACGTCGTGCAGCGTGTGTATCCAGGGAAACTCACACAGCTGACGACAGACAGCTGGCCAACCATATAGACCCAGTCGTTCACAAGTCTCCAAGATCAAACACCGATGGTCCTTGCGTCTCAAAGTTGAGATGCCGCCAATAAACAGAGTCCACAGAAGTAGTGAGAGCCAGCTGTCCTGGGTGTCTGCGGGTGTGACACGGAGATCCTGAATAGCTTTCTCCAGACGATCGGCAAGAAGAGGACCGTAGTCATCATGGCCGTACTTCGGAAGTAGGGTGGTCATGAATACCAGCGTTGCCAGATGTGCCACGTCAACATAGAGCCCTCCGGAGATGAAATGTGGTTGCCCCAGAGGAGAGACCTCTACCAGACGATAGAGGAGCCATACTAGTGTTTCCGTGTAACTCAGCGGGTCGAGCTTCGCCCGCCCCTCCCTCTCCCTGCCATTGAGGACGCTGGCGAAGCTGACGACACTGAGCAAGATACTCGAAAGCTTAGAGGCGGTGCTGAGGGGCTGTTCTTTAATAATGGGAGAATCGCTTGAGACACCATTCGCTGGTACTACTGCATCGCTGCTAAACAGAGCAGGTAACCCGGTTTGCAGCGCCAATTCGACGTCGAGCCTGGTAATGGTAAGACTTCCCGCTTCGAGAAAAAGTAAAAGAGGTAGTAAAGAGTGCCTCGAAGGCAAGCGAATGCACGGACCTCAATGCTTTCAGCGCCAATGCACGGTTCTCTTGCATCAGTCTGGCGATTCCTCCCCGCAGCTGGATCATTCGATAGAGCCCGTTGAGGTGTATCAAGCCAGTAGAGTGCAGATGATGTATCTGCTGGTAGATGGTAAGAGCAATCACAGCAGCTATGGCGCTGTCCGAAACAGACTCAAGGCCCGACAGCTTTAGATTGACCAACGTGTACGCCTGTGAGATGTGATATAAGGTTCTGTGGGATATTCCAGGCTTACGCTCGAAGAAGTCGACGTAGGATGCTGATATAGCCAATGTAGAGTGGAAGTCTAGGATTAAAGGTATCAACGTCGCCGATCCAACGTGACGTTTACGTTACTCACACGCTTCATCTGCCAGGATGAAATTCACCCAAATCGACTTGATCATATCGAACTTCGAGCAGAACTGAGGGGGAAACAGCGCATCACTAACGTCAAAGAACCCTGATAGAAATATATAAGCGAAGAGAAAGGAAGTAGTTGATGGGCTGAAAATAAAACGCGGTACGTACATCGATGCATGAGTTTGATAGACTCAGAGTCAAGTTGTTGAGGGAATGATGTTAGACACAGATCGTTCCAGAGCAGCTGTCGTCCGGGTTTCGAGTATGCGGCTTCTGGTGTACCGGTGGAGTTCTGAATGGGTTGGACATGAGCAGTGGTTATTTGTTTCCTGGTCGACTGACGTAGTCTGCCAGCATTCTTGCCTCTCATGACATGAGAACGAATGATACGCCGGTCAGACTCAGACGGACCTGTCCCTATCGCGCCCTGATTGATGAATTGCAGCGTCATGCCCGTCATATTGAGCTATTCTTGTGGCACCGTGAGTATGATATAGCAATTTTACGGGTAAAAGCTGAAAGTGCTGTCAGCTGCCCGGACCCTCAGGGGGTCTTGATTAATAGGGCAACATAGATGCTGACCAGGATTTGATTTTTGAGACCTCATTTTCGTAACATTACAAGTAATATTGACACAAATTAGATATGTATAAACATCTTGACAATACAAAGGAAAACTTAATCAAGCTCTTCAGATGATACTATGTTTAATAAATCGATGTAGCGATACAGTAGATCTGGTAATACGGCGGTTTCTTCTGCTCGCGAGTAAACGAAATATCAGATTATAGCGAAGTAAGGAACCCGAGCTTATAAGCCTTTGTCATGTAGAAAGGTAGGCATATAGTGGAGTTAGTATATAGTTGATAGTGATTTTAGCCTTATCAATTAATTCGGTCATGCGGTCATTGCAGTTAGAAGACTTCTACTTTTTTAGTCGATTTAGTCAATTCCGCTCTGTGAGTACGCCTTGAAAAGGTTTGAGAGATCTGACGAAGAATCTCATATCATCTCGTTTTATATCGTATCATAATATAAAAGAAAGACCCTTTATTTCAGATCTCTTAGTTTGAGATAATCTGAAAAATAAAAGATATCATAAAATAATATGAGATATTTGTGAAATACATCTTTTGAAAAGATATATTTCATATTATATGGCGAATAAAATAAGAAAATGTCATATTTAACTGTTATATTTGACTGAGATATATAAATGTGTATATAAATAACATGTAAATAAATATGTAAATAGATATATAAATGATATACGCGTGACAGAGATATTTTCATCGCTTTAGTGACTTTAAAAGGCTGCGAAAGACTGTAAAGACTATAGAGGCTATAGAGGCTGAAGACTCTTCAAGGCTAACATGACTGCATAACTACAATAAGTATATTATCTAATTATCGCATATGACCATAGAATAACTATATTTTAGTTGTTATTCTATTTATTATTTTTATACGCATGCGTATTAGCATGTATATTTATATCTATACTTATATTTATACTGTCACGGTGTGAAGTCAGCCCTACCCTAGCCCCGATCTAGCCCAGTCAGCCAAGGGTCGCTAGGACCTCATTCCAACAGTTGGATGCGAGCATCTATGCGATAGATGCGATAAGCTAGTCTAGCGTGTCATCTGTTCTCATATAGGGGCGCTGGTCGCCCACTTCCTGTTTTCCTTCTTCGTCTTTCGTCTTGTAAATAGACCTGACCCTACCAGACCAAGTATACCAAGTGGTAGTCCTAGCCTAGCCTCGTTCCTTGACATATACTTATATCTATATCGAATTATACGATAGTTAAATATTCGTTATAAAATATAAAATATATATTTTTAAAGGATCTCTCTTATAAATATTTTACATTATTTTATAATATCGATAAAAATATTAGATTATTTCGAAAAACTAAATGATATGATTTCAATATCATATCATATCATATCATATCATGATATAAGAGGAACCCCTCAAATATTATATTATTCTACACCTTTTCGAGGCGTATCTATAAGCAGGAGATTTTAGCCTCTTTAGACGATTCGACTATACGACCATACGTTTATTGCAGTCAAATTTTTTTTGCTTTCTCAGTCATTTCCGCCCTTTGAGCAGGAGATTTCAGTCTCGTTAGTTAATTAAGTTATACGATTATATAGTCATGTAGCTATTACAATCAGAAGACTTCAGCCTTCTTAGTCATTTCAGTTTTGTAAGCAGAAGATTTCGGTCTTGTTAGTTAATTGAACTATGTAATCATACAGTTATGCAGTCATACGGTCATTGCAGTCAGAAGATTTTAGCTTTTTTATTCATTTCAGCTCTGTGAGTAGGAGATTTCAGTCTTATCAGTCAATTAAGTTATACGATTATTACAGTCAGAAGATCTTTGCTGTCAAGGAACGAGGTATTGGCGAAGAATGTGCATTATTACTAGGCTATATTATACGTAGGTGAAAGGCCAAGACGAAAGATGTTACGAGTGTGTCAAGCAGGCACTTGGCAAGTAGCCCTATGGGCTAGGGTCTTGGCACACTCTCCCACTATATGTACCATAGTTCCTAGAGATAGCAAGTTCCTTCCTCATCAATAGAATCTTGGTCAACCACCTAGGTACACTCCTAACATTTTTAAGTTCGCAAAAAAAATTTAATTTAACATTTAGCGATTTATATAGACGATTCGAAACGATTTAAATTTAAACGATTCTTGTCAGAACCGTGCCCAGAGTCAAGTCTAATGGGGGTAAATTGAATAAGACAACTAGATA
>NKYR01000060.1:0-167110 GCA_003184365.1 Evernia prunastri
CTTTCCGCGATGCCCTCGGGGTGGAAGCAGCCCCGGAGCACCCTCTGAAGGCCAAAGACTGACCGCTAACACCATAGCTCCAGGGGAGCCATCCATGCTCTCGTTTTGGTCGGCAACTTGCCACTATTCAGGATTTCGGCCACTTAACCTTTGCCACCCGGATTTCGCACTAGCCTGTTTGAGGTTTCGGACTTCGCGAGCGTTGAAACTCGTGGATTTCAAAATCGCCTCTAGGGGGGGGTAGGGGGTGGGGGATCACCCTAGCTATCCGGCGCTAGTCTCACTTTGGCTACCCGGCACTAGGCTCACTTTGGTAACCCGGCGCTTGGAGCATGCGGGCGAAGGGGAGTGTTGAAATTGTAGGGTAGAGGACTGCCAAGGCCTCGGCCCGGCTAAAGACCGGGCCAAGGCCGGCCTTGGCACCGGCCCTACATAGGTCGCCCTTTGTACCATAGCACTCCATAGTTAATACAACTAAGTGTCCTACCACATAATCTTGACAGATTATTCGTATTAATAATATATACTTTATAAAGAAACGTTTTTTATACGTAAATTTCGAAGAAAAAATTAACATATATAAATCTTCTAATAAGCGATAACGTCTTAGAATATTAATATTCGCTATAGAACAAACACTAAATAAATAACGCATTATTAACATTTCGAATAAAATTATATCTATAATTTCTATATTAATTATTTCTTTAGTTTTAATATTAAAATCACGATTAAATTTTTTATAATCAGCGAAAAGACGTATATTTACGTTAGTATCTATTTATAAATCTACGTCGTTTATCTCTTTAAACTTTATTATAATAAAAATCATTCGAAAAGATTTTAAATTAAGCGCTATTTAAAAGATGCTTTTCAATTATTTTAATCTAACGATTTCGAATCTTCGCGATCTCTTATCTAATTCTCTTTAAAGTATATTTACGATATTCGTTTTATTAATACGTTATATTAATAAGTTTAACGTCTTTAAATCCAAAATTTATAAATAAATTATTTCGAATTCACTCGTTCGTATATATTCAAAACTCGTTATAAAAGACGAATACAAATCTCTTATAAATAACAATACTTAATATCTCGTTTAAACGTTTTTCGACGCTTATATTCTTCGAGAGCGTTAAGTCTATATTCTAAAGCGAGATTTTATTAAAAAAATCACTCGCTATAAAGCTCGCTGAATTATTCGTAAATTCGAATAGTAAAAAAATCGTAATTATTATAATACTTTCGTATCGATAATTAAATTTATAAATTATAAGATTATCTTCGCTTTAATGACGATTATAGATTAAAACATAAAATAAATAAATATCAAAATCGTTTTTCTCTATGATAACGTTTATAAAGAAATTTATATATAATAATTCGACGATTTTAATAAGAATAATAAAATTTATAAGCTAAATAAAGTTCTTTATAATTTTAAATAGTTCTTTCGAATCTAATATTAACACTTTTCGAAGTATATAAAAAAATTCGATCTCGTATTTATCGAATCGAATAATAGCGTATTTATAAATATCAAAAAAGATATTATCGTTATTCTCTATATAAATAATATTTTAATTATAAATTTTAATAAAGTCGATATTTAGCGTATTAAGAAATTTCTTAAGATCAAATTTCATATATTTAATTTAAGATCGATCGTTTATTATCTAGATATAATTATTAAACGAGATCGCGTCGTCGATATTATTCGTCTAAATTAAAAGACTTACGTTATTTACTTTCTTAATTATTTCAATTATTAAAATTCTAATTTAATTTCTATATCTTTAAAAATTAATCGTAAATTATAATCAATTAAAAAAAGATTATATAATTTTAAGAAAACTACGCGAGAATTATTAATTAGCTATAAAATCTCTTATATACGTTATACTCGAGACTCGCTCTGATATCGTTTATATTATTTCTCTCGTTAATCGCTATATAATTAATTCGACTTTAATACACTAAAATGCGATTATTTGAATCTTTCGATATCTTCGAAATACTATATATATTACGAATTAGTGTATAAAGATTTTCTCTAGAATTTTATCGACTATATTAATTCTAATTAAACTAACGATTTATTTCAAAGATTTATCTTCGACTATTTATTTAATATAAATAGTAACGTTATTAATTAATTATTTAAACGTCAAGTTATCGTGATATTATTTATTTATAAAATAAAATATATCGATTAAACGTAAATTATTAAGAAGATGATTTAATTAAAGAATCTATTTAATTAACTTCTTTATTTCAAAGATTCTAATTTAAAAATCACTATTATCTTCGACGATAATTAGAATATTATCGTTCTTGTAAAGAACGCTTAGTTTTATATTCATATCAAGCAAATCGATATTACTTATCATTTCGTGCGAGAAAAAGTTAATAATGATATTGTAAATACATAATTCGTTCTTATCGATAAACAGATGACTAACGATCTCATTAAGACTTTATATCTTAATAAGTTTATCGCTTTTCGCGATATTCTCGAGATAAAAGTAGTTTCTCTAAAGATTAAAGATTGATCGCTAATTTTATAACTTTAGAAGAGCTATTTTGATTATTCTTTATTATGTTTTCTTTTAGATGTTAATTTATTACTATTCGAAATCTCGCTTCAGAGGAACAATTTTATTAACTTTCGCATTTCGAGTAATTTATTGAATAATCGATCTACTCGAAAAATCTTCGAATAATATTATTTTATTCTTCGCAAACGCGTATCTCTTTTAGCGATTATTGTTTTTTTAATTATTAAACTTTCAGTGCTTATATAGAGTATCTATTATTATAAATTATTATTATTTACATCAAAATCTTCAGACGTATATCGATCAAAATTTTATCGAAAATCTTCGTATTATACGCGATGATCACTAATATTAAGTATTAAAACTTTATAATCGATCATCGAAGGTCTTACAATATATCGATTTTATATAATTAGAAATTTTTTATGTAGCTAGAAGAATTATTCTCATATATATTCTTCGATCTCGTTTTTGTCTAATTTTAATATATATCAAGTAATATAAAAATTTAATTTTTAGAAAATCGTTTTTTGATAAAAAGTGAAATCTTCGAAAAATTTATGTGAGATAGACGATTTAATATAGTCGTTTTCAGAATTTCGATTACTTTATCTTTGTCATTCGGATTTCGCATTAGTCTATTTGAGATTTCGAACTTCGCGAGCGTTAAAACTCGTGATTTTCAAAATCGCCTCTAGAGAGATATAGAGGGTGGGGGATATTGTTAAAAAGGTAGATTCTAGAAAGAGCTTAATCTAGATTATATTCATTTTCAACAGATATGGTGGGAGATCACCCTAGTTACCCGGCGCTAGTCTCACTCTGGCTACCCGGTTTCTAACTTTAGCTACCCGACGCTTGAAACATGCGGGCGAAGAAGAGTGTTGAAATTGTAGGGTAGAGGATCGCCAAAGCCTCGGCCCGGCTAAAGGCCGGGCCTTGGCGGCCTTGGCACCGCCCTATGGGCGGCCCTACATAGGTCGCCCTTTGTACCATAGCACTTCATAGTTAATACAACTAAGTGTTCTACTACATAATCTTGACAAAAGCGTCTTATATACGATAACTAAATAATACTTTTTAAGAAAAATTTTCTCGATATATATTTAAAACTTTAAGAGGTTTTTTCTCGATTATCAAAATAACGTAAAATAACGTAATGATCTTTTTAAGTTATTAAGTAAATTTAAATTAAATAATTTTCGATAGTACAAATATTTAATTCTTATAATTTAACGACGATAAGATATTAAGAGTTTCTTATAATTTCAAATTTGAATAAAAATCTACTCAACGCTTTTTAATCTAATTTCAACGTTCGCGAGCTTTATAAAATTAAATTTATTTTATATCTTTCTTTCGATTGAAATTTTAATCTTTTAATATTAATATAATTTCGCTTATAATATATAACGCTTATAATACTTTTACAATTATATAATTTATTAAAACTTTTAATTCTTTAAAAACATCTTAAATAAATTAATAGATCGTTTTAAAGATAACGTAATACTACTAAAAGAATACTCTGCGATTCGAATTATAATCTACTAAAAATAAATATGTAAAATACTTAATTAAGTTATATAAGATATAAGAAGATCGCTATATATAAAATCTATCAAGTTCGAACGCCGAATTATTAACGTGAAATCTGACTTGGGTGAATTTTGATATGACACTCGATGGGAGTTAATAAGCTTCTCTCGTATCGAAAAATAAATTATCTTATTAAATTATAGACCAAAGTAACGCTATTCGCGAAGCGAGTTTATGAAATATTTAAAGAATAGATAACGATAATCAAAGAGTATATGAAAGAAATATTAGAAAAAGATTACATTTGATTAAGTATCTCTTCGTATATCGCTTTCGTACTAATTATAAAGAAAGTCGAGGACGAATTACGTATTTGCGTTGACTATCGTACGCTTAACGCTTTAATTATTTAAAATCGAAATATATTCTCATTGATAAGAGATATTCTAATAAAGCTTTATATAATTAAATAATATTTCAAATTCGATATAATTGTCGTATTTAACGAAATTAGAATTAAGAAGAGATATAGAGAAAAAATAGCGTTTTTGATGAGATACGATCTACTCGAATACGTAGTAATATCTTTTAAACTATATAACGCGTTAAGCATCTTTCAGACTTTTATTGATAATATTTTAAAAAAATATCTAGATATATTCTACTCTATTTATTTAGATAATACTTTAATTTACAGCGATATAAAAGACGAATATATTAAATATATAGAAAAGATATCGAAAAAACTTTAATAAGCAGACTTATATTTAAATATTAATAGATGCGAATTTCATATAAAGTAGATAAAATATCTTAAACTTATTATTATTACTAAAGATCTTAAAATATATCTTTAAAAGATTAATATCGTTAAAGACTAAAAAGCGTCGCGATTTATTAAGAATATATTAATTTTTTTGAAATTTACAAATTTCTAAAGAAAATTTATATGAGATTATTTTCGATTTATAACCTCGCTTTTCAATCTTACACGCACGAAGTAAAAGAATTTTATATTTTTTTATGTTTTAAATAATACTAAATAAGACGCGTTTGAGCAGCTAAAGATAATATTTATAATTATATTAATATTTATTTATTTCGATTTTAATAAGAAAATATAATTTAAAATAGACGCTTTAAATTATATCGTAACGATTATACTCTCTCAAAAAGATAATATTAATATATTACGTTTTATCGTCTTTATATCGAAGAAGATATCGTCTTATAAATATAATGTTATGGTCTGGTCAGGCTTGGTCTGGAGGCTTGGTCTGGAAGGAGCTAGTCAGGCCTAGGCATGCTTGGCGGACAATGTATTTAAGCAGCAGGATTCTCGATAGTTCTTAGTTATCACGTATTTACACCTACCATGTGCATATGCATTGTGACGACCGTGACATATAACTACGAGATTTATAATAAAGAATTGCTCGCTATTATTCACGCATTTAAAAAGTAATATTTTAAATTAATTAAGATTTCGATAAAAAACTTGATAAAGATTTTTATCGATTATAAGAATTTAAAATACTTTATATTTATCAAACAGCTTAATCGTCGATAAACGCGTTAAGCGAAGTTGTTATTTAAATTTAATTTTCGTATTACGTATAGACTTAAAAAGCAAAATACAAAATCAAATAACTTAATTTGTCGCTTCGACGATTTTTTACAAAAATAAAATAACGATAGAAAGTAATATCAATATCAAATTCTTTTAAAATCTAGATATCTAAAAACTGACGTATACTAGATTCTAAATCTCGCGTTTTTACTTCTCGATAAGATTATATAGATAATCTATAGTCTCGTAATTGTAATATACGACTTAGATGAAAAAGACGTCGATAAAGAGAAGCTATTGAAAGAATTTTTATCGATGATCTTAAAGTTATCTAAAGAGAAGTTAATAAAAGAATCGATAAATAACTTTATTATCGAGTCGAATATTATATTCAAAATAAGAAATAATTATAATTAAGATAAATATTTATAACGTATTATACTTATCAAGAAGAATAGATAAAGAAGAATATTTTAAAATTTGATTAAGAAAGATTTTAAATTGAAATTAAACGACTATTAAATTAAAGACGATTTATTATACGTACGCAAAAGACTATACGTATCGAATAACGTCGAATTAAAGACTCGCCTTATTAAGACTATATACGATTTATTATTAAAAAACTATATCGAGCGTGCGATAACGTATAATAGAGTGAATATTTGCTATCATTAATCACGAATAATAAGTATTATCGTTAAATTTATATAGAAATATTATACGTATAAGAGATTTAAGAATTACAGAGAAGATAAATAGAGATTTTTGAAATTTTTATCGATATCATAAAGATATTAAGAAAATATATCTATTGATTTTATAACATTTTTAATTATCTATCAAGAATATAAACGAAATTATCAACATATTATAATTATCGTCGATCGATTGACGAAGAAAAAGAAGTTTATATCTCTAAACTCTCTTAATATCGAAGTTATTATATAAATAGTTTTAAAATAAATCTAAAGAAAAGAAGAATATTATTTTACGATCATCTTCGATAAAGATATATAATTTATAATCTATTTTTAAAAGCGATTCTATAAGCGCGTCGAAATAAAATCGAAGCTATTTATAGTTTTTTATCTCAAAATCGATAATCAAATAAAAAATATAAATTCTACACTTAAGTAATATCTTCGCGCTTATATAAGCTATGATTAGAAAGATTAAATAAATTTTCTAATCATTATAAAGTTCGAGACGAATTCGAGTTTAAATACTTTTATGAATATCGTATTTTTTTTAATTACGAAGAGATATCTATCGAGAAGCGAAGTTATATCTTTAATATTTTAAGACTTTAATTTAATTCAAAGTGTTAAAAGAGATATAATTACTACGAACTCGTTTATCAAAAAGATCGAGAAGATACGAATTCACTTACGACGAGAGTTATTTTAAACTCGCGTAATTTAAGAAGAGTTTTTAAATAAATATCGTTTTTTAACTTTAAAACTTCGATTAAAAGATCTTATAATATTAAATAATAGAAATATCAAAACGACGAGATTAAATAAATCACTCGATTATAAGAATATAAAATTATATAAGATTATTAGAGCAATTAATAACTTCGCGTACGAATTAAAATTATTAGATTTATTAAACAAGATTTTCCTCGTTTTTTATTTATAACTACTTTATTTATGCTTTAATAATTTACTTTTAAATTGAAATTAATTTTTATTATCATCTATATATATAGACGAGAATAACGTAGATTATTTAGTAGAAAAAATATTAAACTTTAAAGTCGATATGAGAAGAAAAAATCTTATTATTAAGCGAAAGAATTATTTTATATATAAAACTAAATATATAAAATACGACGATAACGAATTATTTTTGTAATAAATCTTCACTAACGCTACTGAATATTCGCACTAAATAATTAATTTTTATTATCGATATCTTATCTATACGAGATCACACGTTTCGTTTAAGACACTCGACGATTAAAAATCTCTTCTAATATTAATAATTTATTATTACGATTATAAAATAGAAGAACTTAATTTTTTTTAATCTATAAAGTTATAAGAAAAAGCAGCAATTGCGAGAGAATACGAATATTATTATTACTATTAAACGATATATTTCAAGACTTAAAGATTCACATTATAGAAAATCTTTGCGAGATTAATTACGACGCTTTACGCTATACTTATCTTTTCTTCTTTATCTTCTCTTTTCTTCTTTATTAATATAGAAGCGTCTAATTGAAAAGAGAGAGAATAGTGTTATAAATTCAAATTCACAATTAGATATAGTGATTTATTTTCACTGACAAGACTAATTTATATCAAGCAAGGTTAGTTCTATAGCTTAGCCCTATATTAGCGCGTCGAGTCGTGACCTTATATTCCTATAAGTATATATTTGTACTTAGAAAACCTTATAACTAGAATTCTATTCACACTATATTCAAATGCTATTTAGTTCTACTTATAGTCTCTAATACTAAAGATAGTTCTTATATCTCTTTCGAATAATAATTCTCGAAAAAAAAAAAAAGTAATTTTCTCACGCTTTATTACTAAGCTATAAAATCGAAATATAAGAGATTATTATATTTTTCGCATATAAAGTAAATATAATAATTACGTCGATCTAAAGATTAAATTAATTTAAATAAAGCTATACGTGTTCTACTCTCAATTAATTATAACATTATTAATTATCGTTATTATTATTCAAATTCTTTATATAATTTATTTAAGTATAAAAATAGTATACTTTATAATGCGAAAGTAATATTAAAAAATTAAAAGAAGAATATAAATTATATACGAAGAGTGTTTTATAAACTTATTTAAATTTCTTTTTAAAAGTATTATTAGATATATACTTAAAATATATTCTTAATAATAGATTGAAAATACTATTAACATATCTAAGCATCTCGATTATTTGCGTTCGAATAAGTTATGTTAGAAAAATCGAATTTCGATATTTATAATCAATGTTTCTTAGTCAGACCTTTCCAGAAAATCGATACTTAATAGTGTGATAATGAATTATCGCTTGCAATAAATCGTTAATGGCGCAATAAGTTACATACCCATATAGTTCTACAATATATGCATATGCCTATATCTATATCTATATCTATGCCTATGTCTATGCTCTATATGAGTATTTCGTCATGTAGCTATTTAGTTATACAGTCACTAAAGTATTGAAGATGCCTCGGTCATGCTTATGCTTCATGTCTATGCTTTTTGCAATCATTCAGTCATTCGATCACTCAGCTATTGAGTTATTGCAGCCATTACAGCCATGACAGCCATATAGTCAATGTAGCAATGGAGATGTCTCGGTGACGCTCATACTCCATGCTCTATGCCCATGCTATATTCATGTTTATGCTTTTTGCAATCATTCAATTATTGAGTCATTTGAGTCATTTGAGTCATTTGAGTCATTGCAACCATGGAGATATCTCAGTTACGCTTATACTTCATGCTTATACTTCTTGCAATCATTTGATTATTCAGTCATTCAGCTATACAGCTATGCAGCCATTGCAGCCATTGCAGTCATTGCAATTATTGCAGTCATAGAGTCATGCGGAGAAGTTTCAGCATGCCTATGCCCATGTTCATGCCCATGCCCATGCCCATTGCAGTCATTTAATCATGCAGCTATGCAGCCATAGAGTCATGCGGAGAAGTCTCAGCATATCTATGTCTATGCCCATGCCCATGTCCATTGCAGCCATTCAGCTATGCAGCTATGCGGAGATTTCTCAGCATACCTATGCCTATTGTTACGGACATGCCATGGGCATGCCAAGGCCTCGCCCGATTGGGCCTAGCGCGCCCGTCTTCGCACCGCACAATAGCTTCGTAGCAACCATAGTTGCAATGCAGACAGTACAACTCCACCATATTCGTGACAATTGATAGCAACACCTCGATTCTGATTCGTGACATATCGTCATATATGTCATCGTCCTTATAGCATAATGAAAATGCGCCAGACTCATAATCTGAAGACTTCGGAGTTCGATTCCCATCTGGGCTTCACAGTACACCACGAGACCAGCTGAGACGACAGCTCTCGCCTCACTATATTCGCCCCGATATAATTATAACGAACCACCTGCGATCTCGAACGAGTTATCTGCGACTAACAGATAAGCAGAGAGTGCCTTAAAGAGCTCACGAATTGCGAAAAGAAGATAAATAACTCTCATAGAAGAGAGTGAAGGATATGCGATGATTTGATAGAATTCTTTGAAGCCTATTTGAAACAGTTAATGAGAATACAGCATAGATCAATGCACCCTACACATGCTCAGAATCATGGCCATGGTCATAGCAACGAGGGCGTTGCCTTTTTTCTGTTTTTGGTGACAACTGTTACGAACATATCATGAGCATACCAAGGCCTCGCTCGATTGGGTCTAGCGCGCCCGTCTTCGCACCGCACAATAGCTTCGCAGCAACCATAGTTGCAATGCAGGCAGTACAACTCCACCATATTCGTGACACCTATGCCCATGCCCATTGCAGTCATTTAGCTATGCAGCCATGCAGCCATGCGGAGATATCTCAGCATATCTATGCCCATGCCCATGCCATGGAAATTCAAATTCAAATTCATAGTGACGGAGATTTCTGGACTATTCAGCTCATAGTATAGTATTTAGCTAAAATTTCTATATATGTTAATAAATCTATTAGAGAGAGAATTTCTATACTTTGTAAAGTAAGATAAAAAAATTCTCTTAATTATATTCTCTTTATACTCGTAATCGAAACTCTAACGCGTTATATATTAATTAATATTATAATTAACCAAATAACGATTAAGAGTCGAATAGTCAAATTTCTAATATATACGAATAATATAATAATAATAATACGAATTCAAAAGAAAGCGAATATATTTATACGAATATTAAATCTATACTATTACGTTACGAAAGTTCGAGTTAATTAAGCGAAATTCTTGATGAAAATAAGAAATATATCGATTATTAATACTTTTAAAATAAAAGATATCTTTGAAGATATAATTTATAAATATTCAAATATATCGATAGAAATTAAAATTAAATAATCGCTTAAGAAATTTTAAGAAGTAATTGTTAAGATTATGTGATAGAACACTTAGTTATATTAACTATAGAGTGCTATGGTATAAAGGGCGACCTATGTAGGGCGGTGCCAAGGCCGGTCTTGGCCCGGCCTTTAGCCGGGCCGAGGCCTTGGCGGTCCTCTACCCTACAACTTCAACACTCTCCTTCGCCCGCATGTTCCAAGCGCCGGGTTATCAAAGTGAGCCTAGTGCCGAGTAGCCAAAGTAAGACTAGCGCCGAGTAGCTAGGGTGATCCCCCCCTACACTCCCCTAGAGGCGATTTTGAAATCCACGAGTGTCAACGCTCGCGAAGTTCGAAATTTCAAATAGACTAATACGAAATCCGGATGACAAAGGTGAAGTGATCGAGATTCTGAAAATGACTATAACAAATCGTCTATCTTATACGAATCTTTCGAAGATTTCACTTTTTATCAAAAAACGATTTTTTGAAAATAAAATTTTTATATCACTTAATATATACCAAAAATTCATTAAAATATAATCGAAGAATATATGTGACAGTAATCTTTTTAATTATATAAAATTCTTCGAGCTATATATAATTGCTGTAAGATCTTTAATAGTCGATTATAAAGTTTTAATACTTGATATTAGTGATTATCGCGTGTACTACGAAGATTTTCGATAAGATTTTAATAAATATATATTTAAAGATTGATTGATTGATTGATTGTTTTATACGCCTATGCTAGCTACTTGATGTAAGCTAATGAGGGTAACATTAACGCTGAACCAGCTTTACGGCTGGGCGTTGAAGAAACCTGAGGGCGAACCTCTGGACAAAAACTTCAACTAAACAGTACGCTCTCCCTTCTGCTGTGCTCCTTAGGAGCCCTATTACACCACCGCACATCTCTCTACTTCTTTGCGCCGACTCTTCTATTCTCTGACTTTTGTATCTCTGATCGCCCCCGCCTCTAGAGGCGGGTACGATCGCTTCTTCGTGCGCCCTTTTTGGGCTTAATGGTCTCCTCTACCCCGAGGGGTAGTCTTGACCGTTGGAGTTGTTCGCTGGCCAACTCGAAGCTGTTTAACCAGCCGGAGTTAACCATCCACCTTGCCGCTACCCGGATCCCTTTGGTCGTGGTCAGCATTGTCTGGNGCGGGGTGGGTACCTCGTAGAGCTTGGTGTTGCAATACCAGCTTGTCGAGTTGGTATTCCAGGGGGGCTATAGAAGCCTCCGCCTCTAGGACCGGGATGGGAGTTGCCTTATATGCTCCGGTCACCCTGCGAAGACACTCATTTTGTATCTTGGTTAGCTTCTCGGAGGGCTTCCGGGAGAATCCTTCTATCCCGCGAGGGTGGTGCCAAATCGGCGCTGCGAACGTTAACATCGGGCGTATTACCATACTATACACCGTGCGGCACTTGGCGAATGTCGCTCCCCACGTCGAGCCTGCTAGGCATTCTAGGGCCCGTTTCTGTCCTACGGCTCGGGCCGATTTAAAGATTTTAATGCGAATAATAATAATATATAATAAAAGATATTCTATATAGATATTAAAAATTTAATGATTATAGAGATAATAATCGTTGAAAGAAATACGCGATTGCGAAGAATAAAATAATATTATTCGAAGATTTTTCGAATAGATCGATTATTCGATAGATTATTCGAAGTGCGAGAATTAATAAACTTACTCTTTTGAAGTCGAATTCTAAATAGTGATAAGTTGATAATTTAAAGTAGATATAACAAACTCTTTTAAAGTTAGCGATTAATCTTTAATCTTTAGAAAATGCTTCGAGATTACTTTTACTTCGAGAGTATCGCGAAAAATAACGAATTTATTAAAATAGTGCGTTTTGATAAGATTATTAATTATCTATTTATTAGTGAAAACGAATTATATATTTATAATGTTATTATTAACTTTTTCGCGTACGAAATGATAATCGATATTAATATACTTAATATAAGTATAAAATTAAACGTTCTTTATAAAAGCGATAATATTTTAATTATTATTTAAAATAATAGTAATTTTTAAATTAGAGTTTTTAAATCGAAGAAGTTAATTAAATAGATTCTTTAGTTAGATCGCTTTTTTAATAACTTATATTTAATCGATATACTTTATTTTATAAATAGATAATATTACGATAATTTAACGTTTAGACGATTAATTAATAACGTTATTACTTATATTAAATAAATAATCGAAGATTAATAAATCTTCGCGATAAATTATTAATTTAATTAGAATTAATATAATCGATAAGATTTTAAAGAGAATCTTTATATATTAATTCGTAATATATAGTATCTCGAAGATATCGAAAGATTCGAATAATCGTATTTTAATATATTAAAGTCGAATTAACGACGTAGCGACTTACGAGAAAAACGATATAAATAATATTAAGACGAATATTAAGTATAATATGTCAAGATTATGTGGTAGGACACTTAGTTGTATTAACTATGAAGTGCTATGATACAAAGGGCGATCTATGTAGGGTCGTTTATAGGGCGATGCCAAGGCCGCCAAGGCCTTGGCGGTTCTCTACTCTACAATTTCAACACTTTTCTTCGTCCGCATGTTTTAAGCGTCGGATTACTAAAGTGAGTCTAGTGTCGAGTAGTCAAAGTAAGATTAGCGCCGGGTAACTAGGGTGATTTCTTATTCTCTTATCACTCTATATCTTTTTAAAGACGATTTTGAAATCCACGAATTTTAACGCTCGCGAAGTTCGAAATCTCAATCGAACTAGCGTGAAATTCGAATAACGAAAGTAAAGTGATCGAAATTCTGAAAACGACTATATCAAATCGTTTATCTTATACAAATTTTTCGAAGATTTTACTTTTTATCAAAAAACAATTTTTTGAAAATAAAATTTTTATATCACTTAATGTATATCAAAATTAAGCAAAAACGAGATCGAAGAATATATGTGAGAATAGCAGTGAAATGATTAAAAGAAATTCTTCTAACTGCATGTGGTTGCTATAACATCTTTGGTGATCGATTATAAAGTTTTAATGCTTGACACTAGTGATTATCGCGTGTAATGCGAAGATTTTCGACGAAGGTTTTCGATAAGATTTGAGCTGAGAAATGCCTGAAGAATTTGATTTATGACAAGTATATATGATAATAGATATTCTATATAAGTATTGAAAGTTTGGTGATTATAGAGATAATAATCATTGAAAGAGATGCGCGATTGCGAAGAATAGAATAATGAAATTGTTCGAAAGTTCGATGTCTCGAATAGATTCGATCGATTATTCGATCGAAATGTGAAGATTAATGAAATTGCTTCTTTGAAGCGAAATTCTAAATAATAATAAATTGACGTCTAAGAAGATATGATAAAGAATAATTAGAATAGCTTTTCTGAAGCTATAAGATTAGCGATTAATTCTTGATCTTTAAAAAATACTTCGAAATTACTTTTATTTTAAGAGTATCGCGAAAAGTTATAAACTTGTTAACATATAAAATCTTAGTAAGATCGTTAGTTATTTGCTTGTCGATGAGAACGAATTGTATATTTATAATGTTATTATTGACTTTTTCGCGCACGAAGTGATAAACGATATTAATATACTTAATGTGAGTATAAAACTAAGCGTTCTTTACAAGAACGATAATATTCTAATTATCGTCGAAGATAATAGTAATTTTTGAATTAGAGTCTTTAAGACGAAAAAGTTAATTAAGTAGATTTTTTAATTAGATCACTTTTTTAGTGACTTATGTTTGATCGATATACTCTATTTTATAGATAAATAATATTACTATAGCTTGACGTTTAGACGATTAATTAATAACGTTATTGTTTATATTGAATAGATAATCGAAGATAAATCTTCGAGATAAATCGTTAGTTTAATTAGAATCGATATAGTCGATAAGATTTTGAAGAAAATCTTTGTATACTAATTTATAATACATTATATCTTGAAGATATCGAAAGATTCGAATAATCGTATTTTAATATATTAAAGTCGAATTAACTACGTAGCGACTTATAAGAAAGACGATATAGACGATATTAAAACGAGTATCAAGTATAATATATATGAGAGATTTCACAGCTGATTGATAATTCTCGCGTAATTTTCTTAAAATTATATAATCTTCTTCGATTAACATTAATTTGCGATTAATCTTTAGAAAAACAGAGATCGAATTAAGATTTTAATAGTTGAAATAATTAAGAAAGCGAATGATATAGATCTTTTAACTTAGACGAATAATATCGACGACGCGATTTCTTTTAATAATTATATCTAAATAATAAATAATCGATTTTAAATTAGATATATAAAATTTAATCTTAAGAACTTTTTTAATACGCTGAATATCGACTTTATTAAGATCGATAATTAAAATATTATTCACATAGAGAGCGACGATAATATCTTTCTTAATATTTATAAATACGCTATTATTCGATTCGATAAATACGAGATTAAGTTCTTTTATATACTTTGAGAAGTGTTAATAGTAGATTTAAAAAGACTGTTTAAGATTATAGAGAGCTTTGTTTAGCTTATAGATTCTATTATTCTTATTAAAATCATCGAATTATTATATATAAATTTCTTTCTGAATATTATTATAAAGAAAAACGATTTTAATATTTATTTATTTTATATTTTAGTTTATAATCGTCGTTACAATAAAGATAATCTTATAATTTATAAATTTAATTATCGATACGAAAGTATTATAATAATCACGATTTTTCTATTATTCGAGTTTATGAACGATTTAGCGAGCTTTATAACGAATGACTTTTTTAACAAAATTTCGCTTTAGAGTGTAAATTTAGCGCTTTCGAAGAATATAAGCGTCGAAGAGCGTTTAAACGAAATATCAAATATTATTATTTATGAGAAATTTATATTCGTCTTTTATAACGAGTTCTTAATATATATGAGCGAGTGAGTTCGAGATAATCTACTTATAGATTTTAGACTCGAAGATATTAAACTTATTAATATAATATGTTAAAAGAACGAATATCGTAAATATATTTTGAAGAGAGTTAGATGAGAGATCGCGAAGATTCGAAATCGTTACATTAGAGTAATTCAAAAGAATCTTTTGAATAGCCTTTAGTTTAGAAATTTTCTCGAACGATTTTCACTGCGATAGAATTCGTATTTGAGCTGAATAATAACGTAGATTTGCGAGTAAATGCTGACGTAAACGTAGATCTTACAGTCGATTATAAGAAGTTTGATCGTGATTTTGATGCTGAGACTGCAGAAGAGAATAGAATATCAACTTTTGAAGTTATCGAAAACGAGAATAATGATATATTAATTCTTAAAATGATCGAAGATGATAAAGTATTCTCTCTGAGCGTTATCGAAGAATTATCTGAGATTATTGAAGAAATAGCTGCTTTAGATATAGATATTAATAATATAGATATATCGTTCGAGACGTTAGTAATGCGTTACTCGTTTAGTGTCTCTTCTATAACGAATATTAATATAATTAAAAGACGTTATCGCTTATTAAAGAATTAATAAACTTTAATCTTTTCTTCGAAGTTTACAACTAAAGCGCGTTTCTTTATAAAGTATATATTATTAATTCGAATAACTTTCTTTTTGATTAGATTATAAAATTAAAAAATAAATTTTTCTTTATAGTTTAAGAGAATGCACTTTTCGCTGCGATTTATAACTTTTTTTTAAATACGCTTTAGCGCGTAAGCGACGAAGTCGATAGTACGTAAATAAAATAAAATAGATTTTCGGTAATATATCGCTTCGAAGAGTATTGTTATAATTCGAATATTAGACGATCGCAATATAAGATAATTATTAATAATTACGATTTTTGATTAAAAGAATTTGTTAAGATTAAAATTTAAAAGAATAAGATATATTTGATATAATAGAGTCTAATCAAAACGCTTCGTTATATCGTTTATTTGAAAATTTTCAAATATAATAAATTTTTATTTAATATCACACTGTAAAAGATGAGTTAGAAAGATCTTAATAATATATTTATTATCATTATCGAGACGAATACGATAGATTTTAAAGTCTAAGAATTTTGGATAAACTTTGAATTTAAGAAATATAACGAAGATCTCACTTTTATAACGAATATAGTAAACTTTAAACTAGCAGATGAAATTATTTTTGAATATTATAAAGTATTCAGCGTTATTAAAATCTATAGAAAATAGAGATTTTACGAAATTACTATAAATAAATTTGTCTGAACGAATACTAGACGTAGTGAAATTATTATAAAAAAACGATCTTTTGACGCTTTATAACATAGTATTCGCAGATATATTTATTCGCGATATTCTTAATGAAATTTATTCTCATCGTTATACTAAAAAGTTTATTTAGATTTTGCTAATTTAAATAAATTATACGAATATATTATAATTAATAAATAAGATCGAAAAAAACACTATAGACGATAAGAGCATTATTAATTCATTATAAATTCAAGAAGAAAAGATCTCGATTGCGAGTGTCGATAAAAATAAGATTATTATCGATAGCGAGAATATAGTCGATCTTATGAAAAGCGACGACGATATCGACGTTTAAGAGTTTATCGATAGATAGAAGATTAATATTCATATTAGATATATATAATATATTTGATAGATTAATAATAATACGTTTATCGATTATCGTATAGTATAGAATAACGATTTCGCGAGTTATAGACTAAATCTAATTGCTTTTAATATTCTTAATAAAACGAAAATAAATCGTTTCGTAGATAATAAATATGAATCGATTCGTAAAGAAATGACGAGAGTAATCGAAATTTATTATTATATGAAATCTGAGCTTAATAATATCGATAATTATAAAAGTTATAAGTTTTTTATCAGACGCGATAAGAATATTGAAGTTATTATTATTCTCAGTGATAATAATTATAAGATTAATAATCTATTCGTTAGAGACGTCGAGAATATTATAATTATTCAGCTTCTCGAGAGTATAATTAATATTAAAATAGTCGTTCTTCTCTGAAGTTGAGATATTAAATAATATTTTTTTGATACGTTTTCGCTTATTGCTTAACGACTTATTTTTAAAAATAACGATAATCTTTATCTTTTTCTTCTTTTTCTTTTTAATTATAAACTTTTCAAATTTAAAATAAAAGAATTTGATTTAATATTTGACGAAAAGATATTTATATTTTCGATTAGTCGCTTTGTATAAAAAATAAGTTTCGCGATTATTATTATCGTTAACGCTTTTAATAAACTTGTCTTTATTTTTATTATTACGATAAATAAGTATAACGATATTAAAATCGTTCGATAAGATACGACGTTCTTCGTTTATGACAATTAAAATAATTTTATTAAATTTAACGTAATTCTTATTATAAAGCTTATAAATTTGAGTGAAAATTATAATAAAAGTCTTAAAGATATTATCGAGTTCGATGGAAAATAGATCGATTAGATAGATTTTCGAAAGAATAAGACTGTCGTCTAGATTAGCGATCTCGATATTAATTCTTCGAAATTTCTTCTCGTATTAATAAATTTTATCTTTAAAATTAAAGATAATAATACGAAGTTTCTTTATAAGCTATATATAAAGATTAAAGTCGATTAATTTATAATTTTCGATAATAAGATTAAGCGTTATTTCGAGATCTTCGACGTGTTTTTTAATAAATTAACGTTTATTATAATTTAGACGATTTCGAATTATCGCGAATATATAAGATTTTTCGACGTTGATAAAGAGAAAGAGAATGTTAATAATAAGTTAATTATCGATATTTCCGCGTTATAAGATATATTTAAAAAAAGATTTTAAAATTTTAATAAAGAATAAAGATATATTGTTATTGTCGACGGAGTCGAGCTGTTCGACGATAAGTTGATTATTTAATTATTTAGATATCGCTGAAATCGTTAAAAAAAAACGAAAACATAATACGTAAGATGTTAATAGGGATAATAATAGTAATATTAACGATAATAATTTAGCTATCGTTTTAGATAAGATATCGATCGAAGAGAATTTAGAGAATAATTTTGAAAATAATTATTTCGAAGAAGACGACGAAGTTTTCGCACGAAGATTAAATAATTCGATATCACTAATAGTGTTGAGAATATCTTCACTAACTTCGAAGTCGATATTATTATCGTCTAACGATATAATAAAAGTAAAATAGATACTCTGATTACTGTTAGAGTTTTCGAGAATCTTATCGATATCTAATAATTTTCGACGCTAATTTTCGAGTTTACGATAGATTCGAGCGACGTTATTTAAATAAAAGACACTTAAAGATAAAAATAATTTGATAATATAGATTAATTTTCGATGAAATTGTATTAAATATAATTATAAAAGACGTGTGAATCTTCTTCTTGAAGAAGATTTAACGCTTTTCTTATACTATTACTTTAATAAAGACTCGAATTTAAAATATTCGTCTTATAAATCGTCGTTATAAAATTAAGATTAATCTATTATAATCACAGCGATAAGATATTTACGAAAGTAACGAATTAAAAAATTCGATAATAGAGCTCAGTCTTCTTCTTTAAAGACTTTTAAGATCGAAATACTTTATAATAATAAAACACTCTTATTATTTTATTTTATAATAGACTTTTCTTAAGCGCTCTATAAAGAAATCGATTAGTATGGATTATTTTAAACGATTTTAGACTATAATTAGATAATTAATGCTATTAATTTCAGTTATCGTAGATTATTACTATTAACTCGATTTTAATAAACTCACTATTAATAAAGCGATATAGAAAATAATAAGATTTGAAAATCTCGTTAGCGTGTTTTACGTAGAAAAGCTAATAATGTTTTAAAGATTATTAATTCTTGATAATATAACGATTTAACGATCGCATAGCGCGATATTAGCAGTCGATAACTTCGACGTATTTTAATATGCTAACGAGAAACTAAAAAAGCTTTCAATTATCGATTTTCGATTAAAGAATTATTTTGTAGTAAATAATACTTACATTAAGAAGATTTATAAAGAGATCTATATAATTATAGCGACTCGTCGCGATAATTATATCGCAATGCGATAAATACCAAATACTTAGAGATTATCGTGGTTATAGCTGACAATAGATTATCACTGTAGATAAACAGCGTCGGGCAAGCTCGAGCTCATAATCTGTTAAGATTATGTGATAGAACACTTAGTTGTACTAACTATGGAGTGCTATGATACAAAGGGCGACCTATGTAGGACCGTTTATAGGGCGGTGCCAAGGCCGTCAAGGCCTTGGCGGTCCTCTATCCTACAATTTCAACATAATATATATAAGAAATTTTATAGCTAATCAATAATTCTCGCGTAATTTTCTTAAAATTTGATTTTAAGAACTTTCTTAATACGTTAAATATCGACTTTATTAAAATCGATAATTAAAATATTATTCATATAGAGAGCGACGATAATATTTTTCTTAATATTTATAAATATACTATTATTCGATTCAATAAATACGAGATCAAGTTTTTTTATATACTTTAAGAAGTGTTAATATTAAATTTAAAAAGATTATTTGAGATCGTAAAGAGTCTTATTTAATCTATAAAGTTTATTATTTTTATTAAAATTATCGAACTATTACACGTAGATCTTCTTCTAAATATTATTATAGAAAAAGACGATTTTAATATTTATTTATTTTATATTTTAATTTATAATCGTAATTAAAGCGAAGATAATTTTATAATTTATAGATTTAATTATCGATATGAAAGTATTATAATAATCACGATTTTTCTATTATTTGAATTTACGAACGACTTAGCGAGCTTTATAACGAATAACTTTTTCTATAAAATCTCGTTTTAAAATATAAATTTAATATTGTTATAGAATATAAGCGTTAAAGAATATCTAAACGAAATATTAGTATTATTATTTATAAGAAATTTATATTTATTTTTTATAACGAGCTTTTAATGCATATAAACGAATAAGTTTAAAATAATTTACTTATAAATTTTAAACTCGAAGATATTAAATTTATTAATATTGTCAGAACCGGTACAGATATGAGATCAATGTAGGTGTATTGAATAAGACAACTAGCTAAGGAGCGAATATCTACATGGCATGAGGCTGATATGTAGGAGAAGGCCTCTGCCAAGCCGCGCTAAGCCCTATGGGCCAAACAAAGGAGGAAGGTGCTGGGAGGCCCTGGTAGGGACCAGGGTACGGTCGTAACAAATATAATATATTAAAAAAGCGAATATTATAAATATTTTTTAAAAAGAATCAGATGAGAGATCGCGAAATCGTTAGATTAGAATAATTCAAAAGCATCTTTTGAATAGCGCTTAACTTAGAATCTTTTCGAACGATTTTCACTAAGACGAAGTTCGTATTTGAATTAAATAATAACGTAGATTCTCGTATTAATATAGATGCGAATCTTATAGTCGATTATAAAAAGTTTAATCGTGATTTTGAAGCTAAGATTATAAAAGATAATAATGTATCGATTCTTAAAATAATCGAAGATAATAAAATATTTTCTTTAGACGTTATCGAAGAATTATCTGAGATCGCTAAAGAAAAAGCTATTTTAAATACAAATATTAATAATATAAATATATCGTTCGAGACGTTAGTAATACGCTACTCGTTTAAAGTCTCTTCTATAACAAATATTAATACGATTAAAAAACGTTATTGCTTATTAAAAAATTGATAAACTTTAATTTCTTCTTCGAAATTTATAACTAGTAAACGTTTTTTTAAAAAGTATATATTATTAATTCAGATAATTCTCTTTTTGATTAGATTATAGAATCGAAAGATAAATTTCTCTTTATAGTTTAAGAAAACGTATTTTTCGTTACGATTTATAATTTTTTTTAAATACGCTTTAGCGCGTAAGCGACGAAGTCGATAATACGTAAATAAAATAAAATAGACTTTCGATAATATATCGCTTCGAAGAATATTATTATAGTTCGAATATTAGACGATCGTAATATAAGATAATTGCTGATAATTACGATTTCTAATTAAAAGAATTTATTAAGATTGAAATTTAGAAAAATAAGATATATTTAATATAATAGAGTCTAATCAAATCGCTTCGCTATATCATTTATTTGAAAATTACTCGATATAATAAATTCTTACTTAATATCACACTATATAAGATAAATTAAAAAGATTTTAATAATATATTTATTATTATTATCGAGACGAATATAATAGATTTTAAAGTTTAAAGATTTTAGATAGATTTTGAATCTAAGAAATATAACGAAGATCTTACTTTTATAACGAATATAATAAACTTTAAAATAGTAAATAAAATTATTTTTGAATATCATAAAATATCTAGCGTTATTGAAATGGATAGAGAATAGAGATTCTACGAGATTACTATAAACAAATTCGTTTAAACGAAAGTTAAACGCTATGAAATTATCTTTTAACGTTTCATAATATAATATTCGTAGATATATTTATTCGCGATATTCTTAATGAAATTTACTTTCATCGCTATACTAAAAAGTAAATCTAAATAATTTATGCGAGTATATTATAGTTAATTAATGAAATTGAAAGAGATATTATAGACGATAAGAATATTATTAATTTATTATAAATTCAAAAAGAAGAGATCTCGATTGCGAGTATCGATAAAAATAAAAATATTATCGATAGCGAAAATATAGTCGATCTTATAAAAAGCGACGACGATATCGACGTTTAAGAGTTTATCGATCAAAGGGACCCCCTTGTTGAAATTGTAGGGTAGAGGACTGCCAAGGCCTCGGCCCGGCTAAAGACCGGGCCAAGGCCGGCCTTGGCACCGGCCCTACATAGGTCGCCCTTTGTACCATAGCACTCCATAGTTAATACAACTAAGTGTCCTACCACATAATCTCGACAATTTTAATAAATAAAGATCTTTGATTCGTTGAAATGCGCGAATCGATATCGAGTCGTATCGAATCGAGTCTTATCGTTTATATTAGTTGACGTGATCGATGATCGTGAAAAAGAAAAGAACGATAGAGCGTATTCTTGATATATCTCTTCTGAATAGTCTTCGACTGATATATATAGTTTTCAAATTTTTGACAGAACTTCCTGTCAAGATTATGTGGTAGGACACTTAGTTGTATTAACTATGGAGTGCTATGGTACAAAGGGCGACCTATGTAGGGCCGGTGCCAAGGCCGGCTTTGGCCCGGTCTTTAGCCGGGCCGAGGCCTTGGCAGTCCTCTACCCTACAATTTCAACATATATAGTCGCTTAGACGATCTGAAAAGAATNACTTCCTGTCAAGATTATGTGGTAGGACACTTAGTTGTATTAACTATGGAGTGCTATGGTACAAAGGGCGACCTATGTAGGGCCGGTGCCAAGGCCGGTCTTGGCCCGGTCTTTAGCCGGGCCGAGGCCTTGGCAGTCCTCTACCCTACAATTTCAACACTTCCGCGGTGACCTCACGACAGAAGTTTTTTTTTTTTTTTTTTTTTTTTTTTTTTTTGAAGTGATCGCAGCCATGAAATGAAGTTCTATACTTACGCTTTCTGCATATTACGCATTAAGCGACTGAACTTATTAGAAATACGCTTATTATACGACTGACTAATAGATTATAATACGCGAGATTGACTTAGAAGAGTGAAATAATTGTGAGATAAAGTGAATATGCACTGAAGTCTCAATTCAAACTATTATTAATTCTACTATCTTATGAATCGAAGATATAGAAAAAAAGAGAATAAACGATAGTGTGATTGATGAGTACTGTGTGTGAGAAGGGAAGTTAATCGAATCGAGATGAATTAAAGAGATTAATTGAAATTATTATTAGATATAAAGAAGACTCGAAAAATAGTATATTCGATGATTAATCGAATCGTATATTGATTATTAGCGTGAAATTTTTTTAGCGAGAATTATTAGAATAACGTCGATAAAAATCGTTTATTATATTCTGCGTATTCTTAATTTCGTCTGAGTTAACGTTATATTATTTAAAATTCTCGTCGAAGTTTATTTATTTGACTTTGAACTTAAAATAATCTCAGAGCGTCTTAAACGCGAGAATATCTTTTACTTCTTATTTCTCGATTTCGTCGATAATAACTACGAATAAATTCGAATTTATTTATCTAAATAAGAGATCGATAACGACGAGAATAAAAAGCTTAGAATAAAAAACGTTATAAATCTTTATAATTTTTGACAGCTTTAATCTATAAAATAAGTTTATAAGATATTTAATCGAAAATAACTCAAAACGCTTACTATCGAGCTTCTTATATAATCGATTAATAATAATATTTTAACTGCTTAGAAAAATTAATTTATCTTCTTTAAATATCACGTTACGTCGATAACGATTAATTTAAGCGATTATAACGATCTAAGTATTTTTCGAATAAAATTAAGTATTCGTTATATATACTCGATAATATCTTCTATCTTAATCGCGTCGAGATATTTTCGCGTTATATTATACGAAATAATATCGAGATTAAAGAATATATAAGAATTGAATTCTTTGTTAAAATAAAATAAAGTTATTTCTATAAAGATTAAAATATCATTATTATCAGCGAACTTCGTGATTAATAATCATCTAGTTTAATCGTTCTATATATAATTATAGTAGATATAAAAATAACGTTTCAAATTTTGATTAGCGCGCTCGATTTGTTCGTCGATCTCGAAATAAAAGATAATTAATAGCTTAATCTCGATATCGAGTCGCTTATAAAAAGTCTTTTATATCGTGAATATAAATTATAGTTTTCGATTAAATATAATCAAGATTAAAAGATCGTAAAAACGAAAGATCTCTTTAAGCAATATTCACGCGATTTCTTCGACGATAGTATCTTTATCATTAATTACGCACGAAGTATAATATCTTTTTTTAATATATCGATTAATAAAAGCGTAAATAGCGTTATAGTCGTTCGAAAGTGATAATTCGATAACGAAATTTATACTAATATCTTATTATTTCTGCTATAATATGAATAAAGATTTTAAAAATTCATTTGATTTATAACGAAACGCTTTACTCTTTAATAAACGTAATAATTACGAATAAACGTAGCGATATTAATCTTTATATTTCTTTAATAGTATTTTTTTTTTCAGCAATTCATAGATACGAGCTACGTCGAGATATTTAAAAGCGAATTAATTATATATCTTATAAATAAGTTCGAAATAATATAATTTGAAAGTTTATAAGCGATCTTTATAATAAAGAACGTCGTTATATATCGAGCATTTATTTATATAATCTCTCGAAATTTTGACGTCTCTTTCGCAATAACGTTATAAATTTTAAAATATAATTCGTCGAACTTATTTGCGTTAATAATTCTATAAAAAATAAACTTTAAAATATTCTAAATAAATAGTTTCGTGTTATTTAGCTTCAGACGATTAAAGATAAAAATTATTTTATATTAATACTGTAATCTCTCGTTATTAAGAATAAAAAATTTAAAACTCGATATGCGAGTTAACGCGTTAATCTTAACGTTCTAAGAATTAAAGCGATAAATTATCTTGATATTAAATTCGAACAGAATATTCAAATATCGCGTCTGTCGACGACTTAGACTCTTATAATCGATAAAGATTTTGATTAAAATATTAATATATTCGAGTTTCGATCGTTAATATTTGAAATAACGAATAATTATTAAAAAAAATTTATCGTAGATTTAATAGTTATATTCGATAAGCGTTAAATTTTTGTTATAAAACGCAACAGAATAAAGAATATTGTCGTTATCGTACTAAAAAAGTACGTTATCGTTAACGTAATCGAAAGAATTCGTCTTTAATATAATTAATTTAAATTTATCGAAATATCGTAAAATAGAAGTAGTAATAACGACTTGTTTAAATATTCTAAAAGTCTTTTTATATGCGTTCGATTATTCGAATATAATTTCTTTGCGAATAAGTTATATGAATAACTTAACAATCTTCGAGAAGTCTTTAATAAATCGACGATAAAAGTTATAAAAATTCAAAAATATTTAAGTCTCTTTGAGAGTTATAGAGATAATTCAATCGATAATCGCGTATATTTTAATGAATTTTATTCGAATTTCGTCGATAGAGATTAGAAGACTTAAAAACTTCGTCTCTTATATATTAAAATCGTATTTGAAAATATAAATTTATAAATCGTCGTCACGTAACTTTAAAAGAATAAGACGAACGTATTTAATATATTTCTTTCTAATTTTGCTATAAATTAGAATATCGTTTAAATAGATCTAATAAAACTCGTTTAGATACTCAAAAAGAATATCGTTTATATATTATTAATATATAATCGATTCGTTTATTAATTCGAAGAATAATATACGATATTTATACGCGTCTAGAGAGATAATAAAAGTAATAAAATTCTCACTATTAAAAAATATATGCAATTTATTAAATACGATTATAATATCGAGACGTATAAAATATCTGTAACTTTAAATCTTTTTTAAGACTTCGTCTATTAATAAAATAGAATAGCGATTTTTTTTAATAATAACGTTTAATCGTCTATAATTTATATAGAATCGAAGATCTTTATTTATTTTTCGATAAAGAATATAAAATAGACGAAAGACGCTTGATTAGATACAATAAAGTCTTTTTTTAAATTCTCGTTTAAATACTTCTTTATTTGCTTTAGTTTATATATAAATAAAAAATATATACGATTACGAGATAACTTAGCTTTAACGTTCTCCTCGACGAGCTCTATTTGATAATTATAAAAACGATAAAATAATAGCTCGTCAACTCTTATTCTATTAAACACGTTTACAAAATTATAATATTCGAAAGATAACTTTTTTTATGATCTATCTCGAGATCAAGATTTTAGCGTTATTAATTTGAATATTCGACGTAATAAAAGTCGCGTTAAATATTAAAGAGAAAGATATAGAAACGAAGAATTTATTAAGACGATTTGAATTATCGTAGTATCGTTTATACTTTATATTTAATTTATGTAAATAAGATTTATTACGCGAGAATATCTTAACTAAATTGAATATAAATATTAGAAATTCTTCTAAAATCACTATTAATGTGAATAGTTTATAATTCTTTTTTCGCGCGAGACTGTAATATATCGAAGTAGCGATTTTAAGAATATTTAAAGTAAAATCATTAAAAGCGTCGTTAGTTCTGAATAGATCATTAATATCGAATTTATTTTTTATAATTAACGAAAAAGATATTTACGCGAAGTCACGTGTGAGATTAAAAATCGATATACGATTCGACGAAATCTCGAATATATCGTTTTTAAGCGATTCGAGTTCTTTTAAATTTTTTAAATAATATAATTCGATAGTATTAGTTCGAATTTATAATAATAATAAGACGAGATTCTCAGTCAGCGATATCTTATCGTCGTTATAATTATAACGTTTTAACATAAAGAGTATCTTGTCGACGAGCATATTTAGAAATACGTTAAACTTATTTATTTATAATTTATCGAGAATTATATCGTGATTATCTAACGAGACGATAAATATAAAATAAGTGTCTTCTTTATAATTAGCGATTTTCAAATTTAATAGTAAACAATACATTATTTGCTTTTTAAATAACTTGTTATTGTATTCTCTTAAAAGCTTCGATATGAATAAAATAAGAAGTTACAATTACAACTACTCGTAGATTCGTGATATTACTATCTTATTAACTATCGTGTAAGTCTCTATATATTTACTATTAACGAGAAAATTATCGAATTATAACGTCTTCTTTTGAATTAACAATATAACGAACATTCTAAACGAACGACGTGCTAATCGATTATTTAAAGTCTCTATTAAGTATATTTTTAATATATTTCTATTCGTGATTTTGAAAGAGATTTTTTTTTTTTCGAGTCGAAGAAAGAATTATAATAATCTTACTCAGCGACTTTCTCAGCGTCGTTATTTAATATTAATTTATTGATTTTAATTTTATAATAAACTTTCTTTTCGATATCGATGAAGAATATATTTTTTATGAAAATAATTCGACTTATCGCAATTAAAGCATATAAAGTTCTTTAAATCGATTTTTATCTTAACGATAGTTATCTAAAATTCGAGGATTAATACGATACGTATTATTTAAATCGTAATAATAGATCTTCGAACAGCGATAATTTTTATAGTAGTAATTTTTGAGACGATCTGTTATTAATATATCGCGCGATCGACGTTATCTATCTTTCGTAGATATTTCTTAACTTATTTAATAATAACGAAATTATCGAGATAATCAATCGTACGTTATGTCTTTTATAGATCGAATCAAATTTTTTGATATAGTTTATATAGCTTAATGAATTTGTTATAATCGTAAATCTCAGCTAAATAGACGAATTTCGCATAGAATTTCATAAAAAATCTAATATTTTATTCGAGAGTCCGGAATTCGCGACGTACGTTATTCTTCTTATTCGAATTCTTATAAATATTCGTTAAGTCGTTTATAATTTTATTATAAAAGATATACAAATTAATGCAGTTGCGAGTTCTTCGCGTTATTATCTACTTATTCATCTTTTCTTTTATATATAAATATATATAAATTCGTTGAGATTTTAAAATAAAAAATTAGTCGCTATTAAAGTTCAATTTTTTCTCTATTTTGATTAATTAATCGTCTTACGAAAGATCGACTTCGTTTATAGATATGAAAGAATCTATAATAACTTTCTATTATTTTAAAACTTCTAAATCGTCGTCGTCTTCGACGTTCTTCGATTTCTCGTTTCGATATAAAAGATTCTTTCTAAATTACTATAGACGAATAATATTGTTGTCTTTCGTAAGTTGATCGACTTTTTTCTAAAGATTTTCGATAATATTAAAAGTCTTTATTAAATTCTACTGAGTTTTCTTATTATTAGAGATAAAATCTTTATATTATATAGTGATTTTAAGAAATTAATTTCGCTAAAAGCGTAGATTATCGATATAGATTATAACGACTTTATAACTTTTCTTGATTACTAACGTGCCCGCCCTTAAAGTTTTACGTCTAGTATCTATCTAGTACATATTAGCTGTTTATCGGATGCTAGTTTTTTATCGAGATTTTACTCGATTAGTAGCGATTTAAATATCGCTATATAACTTTAAAAAGATTTTAACTCGCTATACTCTCGCTAGTAAGCTATAAATAACTATTAAAATTCTTATTAAAGCTTTAAAGCGGTTAAAAAACGGCTATATAACGATCGATAAAACGAATAATCGAAATTTCTAAATAGGCAGTCACGAATGGAGAGTTCCCAGCCTTTGCAGTCTTCGCAGCCTTCCGAGCCACTATAGCAATGGAGATGTCTCAGTCTCTTACCCATGTCTATGCCCATATCCATGCTCATGCTCATTGCTGCCATTCAGTCATGCAGTCACATAGCCATTCAGTCATTCAGCCATTCAGTCACTTTAGGCTTGAAGAGTTTCCAGCCTTTGCAGCCTTCGCAGTCTTCCGAGCCACTGCAGTAATGGAGCTGTCTCAGTCTCTTACGGTCTTATCTATATCCATATCTATACCCATGCTTATGCTCATTGTAGCCCTGTAGCCATGCAGCCATGCAGCCATGCAGCCATGCAGTCATTCAGCCATTCAGCCACTTTAGGCTTGGAGAGTTCCCAGCCTCTACAGCCTCCCGAAACCTTCGGAAGCCACTACAGCAATGGAGATGCCTCAGCAGATCATGCCTATGCCTATGCCCATGCTCATGCTTATTACAGTCATGCAGTCATAGAGAGTTCTCAGCCTCTGCAGTCTTCGTAGCCTTTCGAGTCACTATAATAATGGAGAGTTTTCAGTCCGATATCTTCATGGTTATTATCGAGTGAAAGATCGTCTTATATCGATTTTGAAGATATCTTAACAGCGGATTTCTATCCGATGGAGGTTTTAGTGAAAGATGTTGAGATTTTAGCCGATTTTTACTGGATTTTTCAGCCGTTTAACAGCCGTTTTTAGCTATTTTTTAGCTATTATCCAGCCGCTTAATAGCGGAAAAGTATCGATCTTCAAACTTACGTGAGGGGCAACATAGTAGTAATTGAAGTTACTTCTAATTAATTACTAGATTAAGATTATCGACTTAATTAATTAATTTTAAGATATCGTCTGCTAATCGAAAGCGTTATCGAGATTTCAATTTTCGATTAACGAGCTTAAAATATTTTATTCGATTTACTAATATAATAAGTGTAGATAAAGCTAATTAAAGAATATAGCGTTAAGAGTGATCTTTATAAAAAAAAGAAACTTCGATAACTTTAATATTAAAAATAAGAAGAAGAAGAGCGAAGAAGTATTTAAATACTTCGCAGAATATAATATTAGACGATTTTAATTAGTGAGAGATCATTTACTATTCTCTTTCTATTATTTATTAATCTTTCTTTGATATAAGAATTTATCTTATTTTCCGCATATAATAAAAGAATCTTTTTTAACTTATTTATCTGCGAATTAATCGCGAAATCATAAAGAATATAGTGAATTAGAATAATATTTTTTCGAATGATCGAAACTTCGTAGAGAATCAGAAAAGTAATAATAGACTTTTTGCGAGTAAATTCGGCGAAGAGAATAATCTAAGAAGGGGTGTAGTAGAATAATCGATTATTCGATATTAACGTCGTAAAGAATCTAGATATCTCTGATGATATTCTATCGAACGATATTATCGAAATTTTATATAATATATAATATTGTAGAAAGACGAGTTCTCTTATAACTGTTTTTTTCTCTAAGATAATAACGACTTCTTTTATACTCGCTAGTCGTATAAATAATTCTAATATTTACTTTATATTCTAATTAATTACGAGTAATCTCAATATTTGCTTTATTTTTCTAACTGATTATAAGACGATCGTCTGTCTCGATGCGAGCTCTTCGAAATTCGATTATCTATTTGATAAACTAATTTAGAGTATCGAGTCTCAATTAGCGAAGATGTCTCGAATAATTTCTATCTCGTCTGATGAACTTATTTAAAAATACGATATTTTAATAATTCTATCTTGATCGCGAATATAGCGATCTCAAATTTAATATCTTAACAAAGCTTCTATCAGCGAATTGTTTGAATTCGATCGTAGTATCGAATAAAATGAGTGAGATAAGCTAGTTATAACATTAGAATCGATATAAATATGAGATCTATGTAGATGTATTGAATAAGACTACTAGCTAAGGAGCGAATATGTATATGATAAGAGGTTAATATATAGAACAAGGTCTCTGTCAAGACACGCTAAGCTCTATGAGCCGAACAAGAAAGGAAGGTGTTAAAAGGCTCCGATAAGGATCAGGGTACGATCGTAACAATATTTAACGAAATCTTACGAAAAATATTAAAAAAATTAATACTTTTCTCTTTAATAATAATTATATACTTTTAACGCTTTTTCTTTAAAATTATAGATAAAAAAAAAAAAAAATCTTAATAATAATTTTCAGCAAATTTACGCTTATTACGATACTCGTTTATTCTCTTTTTTCGAATTTTTATTTCAAATAAAGAAAAATAAGTTTAAAAGAAATATTGTTAATTTATTTAATATTCGCGATTACGACGATTTCGTTATTTATTAAAAATATACGATAATTTTTTTTTAATATCTTTATAAACGTTTTTTAATCGTATAATTTTAATATTTCTTTTAATGAATATTTTTAAATATAATTTAATAAAATCTCGTTTGATCGATAATACGAAGATAATATATATTAAAAGATATTTTAAAATAAATTTCAAATAAAATAACGTTTCGTTTAATAACGAATTAAAAATTACGAAGAGTGTTAATCCCTTAAATAAATTCGCTTTGATACTTTTAAAAAAGCTCGCTTTCTTCTAATATAATATTAACTTTATATTAAATTATAGCGTTTAAACGCTTTAATTTATCGTTTATTTGAAAATTATTAAAAATAATATCTTTTTAAATAATATCTTTTTAAATAATATCTTTTTAAATAATATCTTTTTAAATAATATCTTTTTAAATAATATTTTTGAATAATCGAAAGACTTTTACTTTATAATTATCGAATTTAATATTATAATCGAAACGAAAGCGAGTAGTCGTTATACTTTATATAATTAAAATATTATTTAAATATTATAAATATAAGTTCTTCTAATTTATTCACTAATAAATAAATATCGAAATAAAGTGTATCGTAGAGAAAAATATATATATATAAGTACGAAATCGTCGTAAAAAGTCTTAAATGAGTCTTATAAATTATGTTAAATAAGATTATTCTTTTATCTTTCAAATACGATATAACACTTATAAAATTATGTTTTTAAATTAATTATAGAATAAGATTCGTAAATATCGCTTAAAAGCGAAATAAAGAGATTTGTTTTAACGTATATTTTAATAAATCTTTTAAGATTTTAAACGTTTAAATATTTATAACGAATATATTATATTCGAAACGTTTTCGAATTAATTTTTAATTCGAATAATTTTATAAAATTAATAATAGATTCGAGAG
The DNA here is from genome assembly GCA_003184365.1 of Evernia prunastri. NCBI lineage: Eukaryota > Fungi > Ascomycota > Lecanoromycetes > Lecanorales > Parmeliaceae > Evernia > Evernia prunastri. Next base: position 32,336 of record NKYR01000060.1, read on the forward strand.
ATTTATTATAGATAGAATTTGTTTTATTAATAACGATTAATATTAAGAGAGTTTTCTCTTAAGTATTAAGTATATAAAAACGATTTTAAATACGTTTAAAAAAAAAAAAATTTTAAAAATAATATTACTAAATATAAATAAAAGAATAAAATCTTATTCTTTTAGTTATTTCATGAAAATAAAAATAAAATTATAATCGAAAATAAATTGAATATCGCGTAGAATTAGAGTTCGTCTAAAATTATTAACTTTATATTTAAGCTTAATACTTTCGAAGTCGATAATTATATAATTATTAATAAGATCGTTTATAGAACGAAATAATTTAAAAGATTTAAAAATCTTAAAAATCAAAAAGTCGTAAATTATATAGTAAATATAAATATAATTTCGAAATTATAAAAAAGATATTATAATAGTCGTGAAGAAAATAGTGACTTACGCTCTATTTATAAATTTAATAAATTTATAAAACTTTTTATTTAAAGTTTCGAAAAAGATAATAAAAATAATAATAAAAATAATTATTATAAAGTAACAAGCGATCTTTAATTAAATAATTATAATAATCGTTTTAATATTAAAAGATTAATTTTTATTCTTATCTTTATCTTCTTTAAATTTATTCGAATTAAAATTTTCTTCTTTTCGATTATCTCTTTCGTTATAATTATCGCGATCTCGATTATCGCGATTATTTTTATTATTATCGAAATAATCATTATTTTCGTATTTTCGCTTTTTATATTTTATATCGAAATATTAATTTTTTTTATAAATAATATAATAGTTAATGATTATAATATAAAATCGCGAATTAATATTATTTTAAATACAATATTTTTTAATAGTTTTAATAATTATCAAAGTAATAATATTCTTTTAAGAATAATTTAAAGAGTCGTTAATAATAATAACGAGTATATAAGCGTTCGATATAGTAAAATCGATAGAATTAATTATCGTATTTAAAAAACGAATTATTACGTAATTTAAGATAAATATAATATATTTTTTATCGTTATAAATGTTATAAATTTAATTATATTATTCGTAATACGTATTATATTAAACGCTTAATTTCTTATAAAAATAATAAATCTTTTAATTCTTATTTTAAATAAAGATATTGTTTTTAAATTAATTTTTAAATTTTCGAAGAATTTCGATAAATCTATTAATATATAATTACGACTTATTTTCGTAAATAATTAAAATAAAAGATTTTAATTTGAAAATAATCGAGTTAAAAATATTAAAGTTACGAAATTTATACTTATTAAGTTTCTTTTAAGCGTTAATCGCGTTAACGTAATTTTCGATTTTATCGCGAAAATTATTTTTATAACGAGATCTTATTATAATATGAATTTTTTTATAAATTTTATTTTAAATTATAACGTTCGCTTTAATAATCGCGATAAGAATTAAGATTATTACGCGATTATTAATAATAATAATCATCGCTATAATAAAGCGAACGATTAATATCATTTTTTCGAATTCGATATAATATTAAAAATTTAATATCTTCAAAAAGTTCAAGATACTTTTATTTTTGATAATTAAAGATATCTTTAAGTATTTTTCCATTATTAAATTAATTTAAAAATTTAAAGAGATCGAAAGTTTAATTACCTTCGTTATTTTTAAAAAAATTAATTTATAATATAAAACTTTTAAAGATTAATAATATAAATAACGTCAAAGAAATAAAGCGCGCGCGAAAATTGAAAAAAAAAATTCTCTTATAAATTAAGTTTAAAAAGAATTTAAAAATTAATTACTTTAACGTAGATATAGAATTAGCGAAAAAAAATAACGTTATAACTATTATCATTATCGCTATTTACGAGAATTACGAAATTTCTTAAAATATAAATAAAATCTCGTAAGACTTTAAAATTGATTTTATATAGTTTAAAGCGCTATTTACGAATTAATTTATTATAAAAATCGACGATATATTTAATAAAAATTTTAAGAAAAAAATTCTTTAATTTAAATAATAAAAGTTTAATATATAAATGAAAGTTATATAAGTTAAAATTTAAATTTAAGTAAAAAAATAAAATATTCGTAAATTTTATATTTAAAGTTTTATCTTTCGTAATAATTATTTTTATTTTCAAATTACGAAATTAATAATCTCGTTTAGCTCGTTTAAAAAACTTAATTTTTATATTAATAATATTATCGCGAATAAAGATTTTTCTTTAATAATCGCTATAGAAGATTTTTTTTTATTCGCTTTAATAATAATTTAAGTACATAAAATAAAGATTATTTATTCTTTAATGATTGACTCTTAATCTATATCTTTAATTATTTTTTAATAAGTAACGACGATATATCATTACTCACTTTAACGTTCTACGTAGAAAAATTAATAATATTTTAAAAATATACGCGTTCTACGCGCTCGTACGATTATAAAACGAGTTCGATATCGCATAAAGTATGATATATCTTAATTTAATTACTTTTCTTTTTAAAATAAAGCGAATAAAAAAAAATACGATATTTCGATAGCGTATCGTTTAATTAAGTTCGATATCGTATAATTAAATACGATATGCTTCGATTCGATTAAAGAATTATACGTAAAATCGATAATAATAGCCGAGGAACACAAAATGCTGCCAGCACAACAGATGGGAGCAAGAAGGAAACGATCAGTGGAGACCGCATTAGAGACTCTCACTGAGGCTGTCCACACGGTCTGGAACCACGGCAAATGTGGTAAAAGGAAGGTGGCGAGTCTATTGTCATTAGACGTAGCAGGCGCTTTTGATAATGTCTCCCATGAGAGACTGATACACAACCTCCGCAGCAAGCGAGTGCCAAGCTTTATTGTTAAATGGACGGAAAGTTTTCTACAGGAAAGAGCAACATCGATAACATTGGGAGGGAAGACCAGTGCAATTGAGGAGGTGAAGACGGGAATTCCACAAGGATCTCCAATCTCGCCAGTTTTGTTCTTGTTCTTCAATGCGCCCTTGATNTGATCAAAATAGGACGTCTCGATCAATTCTCGCTGGCCCAAGAGCAATTGGCTCGGTCCAAATTACCGCTAGGACTAGACAAAGAAACCCAAAACAAGAAAAAGGGTAAGGAGAAGAGGGGAAGCAAAAAGAAGGCATAGAAGGAGACAATCACGGAAACAATAGCGGCAGACTGAAAGAGAACGGAAGTGACAGTGGTTTGTGGCAACAACTTGACAGTCAAAGACTAAGAGTTGACAACAATGATAACACGAGAGGATAAGTTGAAGTTTTTGTCCGAAAGGTTTCTTCAGCGCTACAAATATTCGAGGAACTCCCTGATTAGTAAAGTAGTTTACTAGATAGGCGTATTAAGCAATCAATCAATCAATTAATCAATCTAACGAATATGTTTAAGTTTTTTTAATATCGAATAAAAAGACTTCTCGTTTTTTATCTCTAATAGTTTATATTAATTTATATTAATTAAATTAAATTTTGAATCTATTAAAAAAGAGCGAAGTAACGTTATTTCTTTTAAAGTATTATTTTATATATTAATTATCACGTTTTTAAATTAAATTTAAATATTATAAAAAAAAATTTATTCGATAAATATCTTTTTCAAGAAATTTCAAAGAATTAAAAATTGATTTAATTTTTTTTAAATATTATCGCAAATTTAATTGAAATTACGTAATTATTATTAAATTTCTTATTAAATTTAAAATTGAAGAATTTAAGAGAAGTTTTAATAAGAGACGATTTCGACGAAATCACGCGAAGAAGAAGCGACTTTCATTTAATATTAATTCGAACTTCGTTAAATTTATATAATCTTCGAATCAATCTATTTTATCGTTTATTAAATTTTAATTCGAATCTAAATATTATAAAGTTTAAAAGATATTAGAAGTTAAATTATATAATACGTTGATGTTAACGTTTTCGAATTTCAATCGTTCGTTTATTTTCTATATTAACGAGGATAATAAAAAAATGTAATATAATCTTATATTAATTGAGAATCGATGAGATCGAATAATCTATTTAATTTCTGTTTCGCGATTTTAATAATATCGAAATAAGATATTAAGTAATAGAATTAAAAGTCGATACTTTAATATAAGTTTTAATTAAGCTTTCTCAATTTTTTAATAACGAAAATTTTATTATAATCGATTCTTTAAAATAAAATAAACGAATATTACTTAATTAAATTTAACGAGTAAACGTTATATCTATTTATCCTTTTAATAAAAACAATAATAATTTATCGCGCTAAGAAGTTTTATAATAATATAAACGAACTTTTTCGACTCTTAATAGAAAAATCGATAATCATTAATATCTTTTTAATAATAATAATATACGTCGAAAACGAATTTCTAAAAACGATTTTTAATATTTTATTAAAAGATTCTTACTTTAAACGAATTTATAAATAAATTTAGAAGTAAATAAAAAATATTGCGAACTTCGAAATCGATTCTTAGACGATTTATTAAGTTATATCGATTAAACATTAATTCTTAATTATTCTATATACTTAATAACTCTAATTTCGATCGTTTTTATATCTTCGAAAAATTAATACGTCAAATTTTAAAATATAATTATAATCGATATACTTATAACGAAATTTATAAAATTTATAATTATTTACGAAACTTCGTCTATTTTTTAAAAATACGAAAAATAATTTAAAAATATATCGAAATATGCTCGATTTATTAATTATTTAAATCTTCTCGATAACTATTTTACGAGTAATTTTAATTAAAAAAGAGAGCTTAATAATTATTAAAAAAACTAATTATAAATTTTATAGTCGAATTATCGATAATCGTAAATAATTATAATTATCTTTTAATAATAATCGATAAACTCTTTAAATTCGTATATCTAATATTCGAGAACGAGAAAAATTTCGTAAAAGTTTAAGTCGAACGATATTTCGATTATATTTATAAATTTTAAGAAATTCTCTCTCGTCTAATTTTAAATAGAGATTCGAAGTTTATAAGTATTTTCTAAAAAACACTATTTATAAAATACGAAATAATCTTGAAAATAATTATAATTTATTATTCTTTTATAGACGAATAAATTAAGCGTATTAATTAAACGATAAAAATCGCGTTACGTTATTTATTAGTCGATAAGTATAAAGAAAATTAAGACACTCTACTAATAGAAATTAAATACGCTCTTAATATAATAAAAAATACTTTTATTTTTATTATTATATTTAAATTTTTATATAAAGTTAAATTAAGAGAAATTCTAACGAAAACTATTTCAAGAATTAATTCGATATTAAAAGATTTTATAAAGTTTCGAAAATTAATTAAAAATAATATCTTTAATGCAATAAAGCTCGCTTAAATAAAGATAATTATTCGTTATAACTTTAAATATAAAATCTTAAATTTAATAAATAACGTTTATCTAAAGTTTATATCGAAAAAATCTAATACTTTTTATTAAGAAAATCGATTCGTATAAAAAAATTTAAAAAATCTTTAATTTAATTTATAAGCTAAAACTTTCTTTAAGTATAAATAAATTTTATTCGATAATTTTAATAATTTATTTAAAATAAGTTAAGCGCGATTCTTTTAATCGTGAATTTTTGTTATTATTGTTAATAATATTTTAAAATCGAGAGAAATACGTCGTAAAAAAGATAATACGTCGAGAAAAACGAAAAAAGATTAATGAATATCGAATTAAATGAAAGAGATATAAAAAAATTATTTGAAAATTAATAACGATCTTTCGAAAAGATATATCTCGTTTAATGAAAAAGTTCGAGAAGTTTCGAAAGTAAAAAATATCGTTAAGCTGAGCGAACGATAGCGAATTTATTAATTTAAGTAAAATTTACAGAGTGAATATTTTAATAATACGCGTTAGTGAAAAGTATAAACTTTTGATTTAATTTCATAATCTTTTAATTCAATCTTACAATTCTCTTAAATTATTATATCATTTTATTATTTATAACGTTAATTTATTATCTTTAATTTTAGTTTATTATTTTATATTAATATCGATTATAATTAGTTATATCGATATTTAAGATATCGATAATATTCTTAAAGAGAAAAACGATTAAGATTTAAGTATCGAAGATATTATTAGAGAGAGACGCGAATTTTTAATAAAATAACGTTTACGAATAATCGAGACGAATAACGACGAAAATTCGAAAAGCGAATTTATTATAATAAATTTAAAAAAAAGTAAATAATCATCTTTTTTAAGTTACGTATTTATACGTCGATCCAAACTTTCGCTTGATAAACGTTTATTAGACATTTAAACGTTCTCGTTATTATTGATATTATTTATATTAAAAATAATATCGATAACATTTTAAGCTTTATTTTCAAAGTTTACGATTATCTTTAAAAATATTCGAATTTAAATTTCTATTATAATAACGTTAAAAAACGACTTACTTATTTATCGAGCTTCGTTCGATTTTCTATTAAAAAAAGTTTACGACGATTTAAATATCGACGAATCGTTTAAAAGCGAATATAGTTAAGTTCGAATTAAATATACGATTAAGACAGATTGATCTTTAATTAATAAATTTTCCAATAAATCTAAGTTAAACGTTATCGTTTAATTAACTCGAGCGAATTTTCTTCAGTTCTACGCTTTTGTTATAATACTATTCGATTTTTGAAAATATTAAACGATAATATTAAAGATAGATAATCGAGAAAAAAATTAACGTTTTAATTTTAATAAAGAAAATAATCTAGCGAGAATCTTCGTTTCTTATGAAGCGATAATTATTATAATCAATATTTCAAATTAATTAAGATTTATCGTTTAAATAAATTTATGATTATACGAAAATTATAAAAAATATATAAGATTTAAGACGATTAAAATCAAAAAAGAATAAAAAGAAATATTGATAATATAATATTTAATTAGTCAAATTAAGAATATCACTAATTATTTAATATAACTCTACTAAAGTATCTAGAAGATATATGCTCGATTTATAATCTTTTATTAAATTAAGATATATTAAAATAATTTTTTATCGAAGTTACGAATTAAATCTTAAATCGTATAATAATTTCTATTTTTTCAAATATAAGCTTTATTTTAATTAATGTATTCGATTTAATAAGTATAAGTGCTCGTTATTAGATTACATTATTTTAATAATTTTAAACTTCGAATCTCGATATTACGCGCGAAATCAAACTTTTATCTTAATAATCTTAGACTTCGAATCTCGATATCGCGCTTGAAAATTTCGAATCTTCGAAAAAACTCACGTAGTTAAAACTAATCGATTACTTAACGAATTTTTCTTAGTTTTAAAATATATTAAAAATATCACGAACTTTAAATAATTCGTCGTAGTTTAAAAAATTTCGAAAATCGTATAAAAAGATTTAATTCGACGAATCAAAAATAGTTAGCGACGATAATAGAATTATTTAAGAATTATTTAACGAACTCGTTAATTTTAAAAAGAAGTAGTAAGTTTAAATAAGAGAGCGAAGTTTGACGAATATTAGAGTTAAAGTTTTAATACGATTTAACGTCGAATTAAACGACGCGATTTATCGTTTATCTTACTTAATAATTAGTTTGAAAAATATCGAATTTTATACTTCGATATAGATAGAGATCGTAATATTTTTAAGTAATATCAAAATCTTTCACGACGATAATATCAAATTATTCGTCTCACGAAGAGCGATTAGTTTTTATATCGACGATCGCTTTATCTTAGTGATTATCAGAGAGTAATTTTATTACTTTCTCGAATCTTTAGAAATAACGTATTTTACTTTTATTTCGATATTTCAACTTTTATTTCGATATCGCTATTCGAAATTCTAAATTATTTTGATAAAGAAAATAATTAAGTCTACTGCGACGTCGATATCGACTGAATCTTCGACATTTTCATTTCGATATCACTACGATATCGCCTATTTCAGCTTAGTTTCTACGTTTCTATTTTCATTTCGATGTCAATTAACGTCTCGAAAATCTATTTAGTCGTTTTTAATATACTAATAATCAAGTTATCTACAATTTGCACTTTCAATGTTTAGTTAGCTGTTATATTTTTGATGAAATACTTACACTTCTTATCAGCGTTAATATCGACTAAAGATCAGTCTTTTTTCGAAGAAAGATGATATTATAATCTAATTTATAATCTAATCAGACTTGATCTGAAAGAAGCTAGTTAGATCTAGATATGCTTGGCGAACAATATATTTAAGCAGCAGAATTCTCGATAGTTCTTATCTATCACGTTTACACCTACTATATGCATATACATTGTAACGATCGTGACAAATATTCACATCACCTTAAAATAGATTTTAGATTCACACGATTTAGAGAATTTTCTCTCGAAAGTAATGCGCATAAATCTCATGTGTGATGTGTAATGCGTATATATCTCATATATATCGTCGCATTATATGATAACTCAGTACAATCAAAAGATAGCTTGAGGAAAATTGCGCAAAGTTGCGAACTATGCGAATTGCAAATGTTAGTTACTAAACTAACGAAAAGGATTAAACATAGGCAAAATCTGCTAAATAGACTAAATCGTGCGAATCCGACGGAAATCGTGCGGAAAGGAATTTTTTTAGATTTGACGATGTAGCTTTCATATGCTATAACTAATGCTTATCGAATCTGAAGGCTCGAAGCCTATTTTAGCTTTCGGAGCCGGGTTTAGCGAATTATCGATAACGTAATAGATTTTATATATAACGATTTTCTTAGAGAATTACATAACTCAATCAAGTGTTTTATATATTTATTTCAATATTTCTATCATCTATTTTTAATAATTTCGATATTATCAATTTTTAATTCTAATATAAATTTACTTAAACTCTCGAATTTTTCGATAATACGACTTAATTACTTGAATTTTATAATTTTAGATTAATTTACTTAAACTCTCGAATTTTTCGATAATACGACTTAATTACTTGAATTTTATAATTTTAGATTAATTACTTTTTAAGATTATCTAAAAGTTAAAAAACTTAATATTATTTCTTAACCGTTACGACTACGAACGTATTATAAATAATATTCTAAATTCGAATCGCTATCTCTTAATAAAAAGAAGAAATAAAATTATTAAATTAATTTATATCATAAAAATAGAAAAGTTAGATTAGAATTATATAGTAATATAAATTCAATAAAATATATATATTTATATATATCTTGATGATAAGATTAATTCTTAAGAAAAGAAAATCAAAAACACGAGAATATACGCTTCTTAAGCTTCTTCGCCAAGAAACCGCTTAATATTCATATGTCAAGCATTCGCGGCTCAGACGGATATATACACTACTGCCCCTTTTTGGCCTGCGGCTAACAGTATGGAAGGGACGCCCTAAATATTATATCATTCCACACCTTTCCGAGGCGTAGTCAGTGCCATTTTAGGACACAGTGTTACGGACGTACCCTAGCTGTCAGGTACAAAGGGAGTGTTTATGGCTATGTGTCAGGCACATAGAGTATTTATTGGTCATTGACACATTCTCATTATCACATAGGCTAGCGGGGATTCTTCCTAGTATTTAAGCGCTCTTCTCCTGTGTACATATTCGCTCTTTATCTAGTTGTCTTATTCAATTTACCCCCATTAGACTTGACTCTGGGCACGGTTCTGACACACAGAGGGGTTGTTATAGGCATGCCTTATTATAGAAGTGTACTATATACCTATCGCAACCCTATAGAAGTAGCTCCCCATACGCCCCCACTTTGAAAACAATAAAACCAAATTATGTTCCTATGGGGACTGACGATTGGTGGCACGACAGTCAGGGAGGCTGAGGTAACCACTGATTCTCCGTAGCTGTTGACGTTCTAGTCGCGTTAGACGGAGTAATTGAGACGTAAGAGCAATCTTTTTGTCTGCTTCCCAACGACAATAGAGTAGGGCGGAAGCCTTGTTGCGCCGCTCTTCCAACTAACAGATTCCGCCTAGCTGGCGCAGGATCTTCGTATGTCGCAACATTATGACCGCAAGGGAGATATGCTGACTATAAATTCGTCTCAAGCTGCTTCGTGTACTCTGACAAACACCAGCCCATCTTGTCAGAAGTTGGAACGAGCCATGAAGCAGCGTCGTCAGTATCGAAGTCGAGATACGTCCAGCAGAGTTCCCATGCCAAGGTCTTGCGTAATGTGATTTGTTTCGCCATCATGTTCCGAGCGAGCGGTATCACTAGGGCTAAGAGTCAGGACCAGCACTAGTACCGAAAGGTACGACAAGACCTTTCAGTATCTTGTAACCTCTCATGACACTACTCTTCGCTGCCAAGAACATCCCTGCCTCGGGTGGTGAGCGAGCCTCGATTGATTCAATCTGCCCCATGGCCATGCTCAAGAAAAGAAATGGCTGGTATCGTCACGACGCAAATCTTCCCCCGATAGAGCAATGACTCTTCTCACTACTGAATATATTGGTTTCCTCCGAGGCCTATTCATGTCGGGAGTTATGTTCCTACCATCCCCCTCTAACTGAGTGACGAGCTCAAGACAGCGTTAAGCCACCAAGAGTCATTATTCGCTCGAACATACCTCCACCCACTGCTATGAGACGCGAGAAATCTTCGTCGACGTGGTGAGAAGGGTCGATGAGAATTTGCACAAGACAAAACTCCTGGCAGAAGTAGAATGGAGGGGGTTTTCGAGCTCTAACGCGGAATGGGTGAAGAAGAGCCAGGAAGCGACGAAGGAGCTGGTCGGTGAGCTTGGAACGGAACACTGATAGTTTCTGATTTAGTATAGACGAACAATACCTCTGCATCAGGCTGATAGTCTGAGCACGTCAAAAACTTCCGAGTTCAAGCGAAGCACATCTTTATAAGAAGGCTTTGACCCAAAATAACCGATGAGTTGTGCTATTCCAAGCTTGCTCGGAGAGATTTGAAGAGGCTGACGTGCATCGAGGTTTGGGTGACTGTGATGTTATACTAAGTCGTCGGCGGCGACTGGACGGTTCCTGAAATCTGAGCGTCATCAATGATTCTAGGTGCCAAAATGTCGAAGTCATCGACTGATCTCACTGGAGGCATCCCAAGCTCTGGTGAGAATTGTACAGTCATCTCCAGTATTATGGCTGACAGCCTCCTTGACCACGGACCATGGTATCGGTGATAGTTCGATCTTCCCCTCCCAACCCGGTGAAAAGCTCCGTAATAGACTGAGAATGCCATACCCTGCTTTTGTGTAGGTGGAAAACACGGATTGATATTGGAAATAATGCACCCTATAATCGTAATTTGCAAATGGCCTATAGGGATGACAGAAATAACTTCCTGAAATCGAGTGCTTGCGGGTCCTGATCTTCACAAACAAATTGGGAGAAGTGCCCCAATTTTGAAAATGGGTCGTATGTCTAGAGGATGGCTAGTTTCATAATCGACACATAAGCGTCGCTCTTAAGCATCACGCTGTGCCGAGCCTCGAGGCCTGAAGGTTGTGTTGAAATCCAACTGCTTGACGAACCAAGCATTATGCAATCTCCACTCTTGTCTGGGATCCGCCAAATCGACCTGTGATAGAAGAGCGGTCAGAATTGCCACTTTTCAGTCCGATAGCAGCGTAGGAATTCCACAGGGAGACGATACCTCGAATCTCTTAAGAAAACTAGGTACTAATTTATATATCTCCAGAAGACTGATGTTTTTTCCAATACATGTCCTAGGTCCCATACCAAAGTGTATCATGCAACCTTCCATGGACTTCTTGCTCTCCTTGTTCGCTTCCAACCACCTCTCTGGGCGGTAAATCTCAACGTCTGTTCCGAATATCTCTGGCCGTCGATGTATCACCCATGCACTACAGCCGACGATTGTACCACCAGGAACGAGATGCCCGCAAATTTCCATACCACCTGCTGGGACCACGCGTTCCAGAGGCAGTCCTGCGGCAGGATGTAGACGGAATGCCTCCTTGATACAAGCATCAAGGTATGGAAGCTTTTGGGATTCCGCCCAAGTCACTAGACCATTGGGACGGTTCTCAATCATCCCGGAGCTAACCGCCCCGTCTATCTCCTCCATCAATCTCACGTAGCAAGGACGATTCTTGAGAAGATAGTAAAAGATGGCAGAGAGAGATATTGCAGAAGTTTCCGAACCGGCGAAAGCCATACTGACTGCCATGGTAAGCACGCGCCCATCATGAAAGAATGCGGGGCGATCTTCCTTGATTTTGAGGAACATTGAGAGCAGATCATCACGGCCACCGGTCACACTAGCGACAGTGTTGATTCCGTGCGCTTTCAAAGCTTCAATCTCTTCGAGGCGCTCATTCATACGAGCTTTCGCAAAAGTCACGACAGGGAAGGTGAAAGACATGATTTCGTGCCTGTCAAGGAAGCGTAGAAGCGGGTTCTTGAGTAGGAAACTATCTAGCACAGGGAGTTGGCCGACCTAATGAAGACTAGTTTGAGTATTGATATCAGCTTTCACCAATGGAAAGAATGCGTACCGGCGCAACGTAGGAAAACAATTTCCCAAGATAGCCAACCATGCCATCGACGTCTTCCCCGCGATCGACAAAGCCATGACTTTTGCTGTAAGTGATTTGACCTATAACGTCGAAAGCGAGGAATTGTAACCACTCCGCAAAGTTGCAAATTGCATTCTTTGACGAGAAAAGTGCTTCCGTCTGATCCAGAAACTTTTCCGTCACGATGTCCACTGATGATTCATATTGAACGAGAGAGCTCATAGAAAAAGCGCCGTTGACACAACGCCGCAGATCCGCATGATACTGGTTATCAGTAGTCGAGAACAGAGAAGGCAGCCGCTCTCCCTTCGAGATGGCTTGTTGTACTGGATAGAATTCAGACTTTCGCGATCAGCTGGTCACCCTTACCCTGGAGAATCCCGAGCTCTCACCTTCCTAAAACCCTTGTTTAAACCATAGATTGTCTTCAATGCCTGAGGATCCGCAAAGGAGAGCGTGTTCGGTCCCAACCTAACAATATTACCATGTTTGCGGTGTAGCCGAATGTGTGTAATATCTGGTCTTCTGCCTAATACATCAAAGAAGCGCCACCAGTCTGTCAGAGATGCCAGCACAGGACCAGGATATCTGTTTAATCCGTTCTGAAAGCGATTCCTCGCTAGGTGAGCAGCTAGGCAAAATACAATAACGGCAGGCCAGTGCTGTAGTACACAAGATAGAATAGAATTCAACATCATGACTGAAAGAGAGACACCCCACGCTGCGACTGGACTAGAATAACAATGAAATGCTAGTCAGACGAAACATGTGCATCGAATGCTCTGCGGTACACATTGAGCAGATTTTGCGGAAAAAAGACTGAGGTGGCTCTACTATAAGGGCACGGGATACAAAGGATTCGGCACATGCATCCCCAAATCCTTTCAGTGTCAGAGGGTCTAGCAAATAATTGCATGAATGGTTGGGGACTAGAAAGTCGGCAGTGAGTAGAATAATCAAAAAGAAGGTTGAGTTGCTAGAATTGACTGTGATATGCGAGTAGAGGAAAGAATATCCAATGGAGTGACCGGCAATGCTGTCAGAAGAAAGAGCCGAGAGCACGCTAGGAGAGGACGGATTCTCTTAGTTTTCGCCAAGTTGAGGTACTACCGATGGGTTTATAGCACCTGATTTTCACAGGAACACAGCTTCGTTGCCTTGCAGGCTGTCCAGCAAGGGCGGGAGAGGGAGGGGGCATGTGTTCAACCAAGCGCGAAGCTTCCAGCACCAAACAGGCCCCGGATCCAGTCAATATAGAAACACTGGCTGGATAACTAATGTTACAATTGATATTCCAGTGTGTTTCCGCCGGCCAGAGCGAGTCATTTCTTTGACATGTCGAATCTACACCTTTAGCCACTGGAGTAGCGTGAGTTGCCAATCGGTACATACGGTCTACCTCGAATTCTGTGAAGTTTCAATAAGTCAGACATTCTGTGCAGCTTGGAAGCGTAAGCTCAGCCAGGACAAAGCTGCCAAACGCGTTGCTGATCCTTCACCGATTTGATTGATTCAACACGTGTGTCACTTCTTGAAAGCATTAACCTCCCACCTCCTATGCTTAGGTCAGAGTCCAATCTCGGAGAGCCGCACACCACTACTTACCACCAAGCCTTGAAGTCCTGCGTTCTCACGTTGATGCCTATGTCCTTCAACGCTTGACTCGATAGGTGAGTGTCGAAAGGTCTTTGCACGCTTGCATTCGGGTCGTTGCCAGTCTTGTCTGCGACGATATTTTCAAGTGAAAGACCCATAATTTCCGCAAACAGATGGCAAATCTCATACTTGGTGAAGCGCTCCTCAGAGGAAAACTGCAAGACTTTGGGCAGTCGGTGCTGCTCGCCATCTAGGTATTTCGTAGCCGTATCAACGCACACCCGGGCTACATCTTCGATGTTCGTGGGGTAGCGTACTGCCCAGTCGTCCATTTTTTCCCTTGAGTCTTTCGTTTGACATTTCCAAAGTACGTCCATCAAGACATTCACAGCGCTCTCTTTGGGGTCCTGGGCTCTGCCGTACAGCACGGGTACACGTAATACGACACCGAGACCAGTCTCCTCCGTCGCCTGTAATATTGCCCTCTCACCATCAAGCTTTGTCTGGCCGTATAGATTTGTAGGTGCGGGCGTTGCATGAGCCTCGTAAGGAGCTTCTCCCGGTTTGCCCGAAAAAACGTAATCGGTAGAGATATAGATCAGGAGGACGTTATTTGATGAGGCCGCGTGAGCAAGATGCCTGGAAGCCTCAACATTAATTTTCCTAGCTTCATCTGGATCCGCGTCGCATTTGTCAGGAGATCGGTTTGCAGCGCCTGTCGACAATGAGTGAGCAGTATAAGTAGACGTCGCTAGGCTTTCGCCAAAACATACAGTGTACTACAACGTCAGGCCTTGATCCGGGCTCGTCAGTGGGGACACCTTCATCAGGATATTCAGGTCAGATGCTTAGAGAGGAATTTGCCTACTTGACCTCTCGCAATGCTAACGAGACTTCAGCTGGTATGGACAGGTCGATCTTAAGAGTAGCAGGAGGATTGGCTCTCGTGAAGCCCGCGCCCACGACCTGAAACCCGGCCGACTTGAAAGCTTGTGAAACTTGACGCCCAAGAAAGCCCGTCGCGCCGGTCACCAGTACAGTCCTGACCATGATGCAAAGTCTTTCAGTGTCTGTACCATGTGGGCGCTGGAATTGTGTTTGGAGGTAGAGACAGGACGGACTTCAGAGCATCAAAGGTGTAAGCATGTAAGCAAAAGTCACAAACAGAGGGCGGAAAGTCAGGATGAAGGTGTTGAGATCACTTCTACTGTTGTGGGCTACCTCATTTTGTTATTCAACATCATATATTATTGATACACAACGGAGGGCCAAGGATTGACAATACTGGATTTCATAGTGACAGTATCTACTCATGTTGGGCCGGCGTAAAGTTAAGTAGTGAACTCCCGCTGAGTCAATCTCTTCTTCGCGGTTACCCATAAAGGATGCCAGCAATGAAAAGATAGGAGTCTTGTCAAAGACGATGAATTCCAAAAATTCCCATACGATCCGAAGACCATATGGAGTGGTCATGGTTATAGTTTTCAACTAGCAAAAACGAGATCTCGGACGAATCCTCACTGATACTCGTAAGCCCTTGCACTTAGATGGGGAGAAAAGAGAGAAGAAGAGGAAAGAGAAATTTGATGCAGGAATTTATAGACCCCAGGAGCTAGCACAGTCGCCGGGTAGCTATGGGAAACCTTAACCGTGGCAGCTTCACTATTCAAATTTCAATGACTCAGTGCTACACTACTCTAGGCAACACTAAGGTACTTCTATTATTATACATTACAACTACATCTAGTGTTCCTTGAATCATGATACCATATATGTTTCTTGATGCATGTTGTTACACGTAAAACTATAAACTTTCAATTTTCCAGCCTACTATTCCAGCGAATCGCCACGGCGCAAGTAAAACATCCGCATAAGTCATAGTGTTGCGTGGAAGCAACTCACGAGTCATCGTCTTCGTCCTCTAGAAGCTCTTCCAACAAAGAATCCTGTGCCTTAGTAACTCCTTCTTCCTCAACAATTTCCATTCCAACATCCTTTTCATCAGCCACAACAGATTCTTCCACTCCTTGCTCCTCGTCACCTCCTACAGGCGCTAGCTTGTCCGGCTTGGATTTCCCAGCTCCTCCTAAGGCTTTGCTCAAGGTCAAATGCAACTTGTTCAGGGCGTTGCGAGAGGGTGCGTCTTGAGCCACCTTATTGTCGATAGCTTCCACGACAAGCTCAATCGTGCTTTGGAGCCTTTCTTTTTTGGAGTTGGCGGTAATATGTAGCTTGCCAAGCATGGCGATGAGAGCTTTTTTGTCTTCCTCTGTAACACCTATTAGCACCGTTGGAGCAGAAGGTCGTCGAGTCCTCTCACTTGAACATCCTTGGCTGGTTGCCCGTTCTAGAAGGCCCTCTGCCAGATCAAGGTGAACGTCACCATTAAAAGCTTTGGCTTCTTTCTTCCCAGCTTCGTCCCAGCTCATAGCTGCCTGATCCTCAACCACCAATTTTCGAGCGTCCGTCCAGTCCACTAGCATATTTCCAATCATACTGGCTCCGACCATTTCTTCTCCTTCTCCAAGCTGTTCGCTCATATCCACTAATGAGTGAATGACCCCGCCCGCAATTTTTGCCATTCTTTCCATATTCTCTCTGCGACTGTGGCAATAAACCGGCAGGAAGTAACTCAGAGCCTGCCTTACTGCAGGATTGTCTTTTGTTGCGGGATCGAAGTAACATATGACCATCTGCTTAAGCAGATCCTCATCCCGTATCACTGACATCAGCATCAATTTACACAGAGCGATAGTGGCGGCTGCTTGTACATCGGGCGTATGGTCTGCTTTCATGCCTCTAGCAAATATTTTGAGAATGGATTTTGGTAAGACTGCGTCTGCAGTTGCTGGTGAGATGAGGCTTGGGTGGGTTGTCAGGATGTCGGCAAGAACATGAGTTGCAGTGACTTGAAGCGCATCGTGCCCTTTCGTGAAGCAGTGGACGAAGAGAATTAAATTCTCATCAGCAAGCGTCTGCAACCAACCCCGGTCAGTCCATCATATGATATATGCAGAAATTGTCACCTACTTTGTCCAAAAGACAACAGAGACCTAAGCAGAGAAGCCCTCGCTCTCTGATGGGAGCATCGTGGCTTCGAACGGCCGGTACAACCAGATTATTGAGCATCGTGACCAAGTGTACATTTTGCTGTAGGTTTCCCTCGATGTTCTGCAACATGCACTGTGCGATGTGCAAGCATTTCATGTTGATCATAATCTCATTGATGGCCTTGGCCTCGTCTTCTTCAGCACTCCGGCTTACTTTAACTTCGGTTGGCGTCATGTCACTGATTTCTGAAAGCGCGGAGTGGAAGCTCTCGTTCTCATTATCGGCCACTGGTTCATCAACAGCGATAGCGTCATGTACCTCTGCTACCGCCTCAAGAACGACGCCACAGAATTCTCTTTCTCCTGCAGCTTCTCTTCCGCAAATATCGCGCAGAACGTCAACAGAGAGCTTCGTGATTTCGTCTGGCAATTCCGCAATGGCTAAAGTCTCCCTTAAAAGCGCGAACATCTTTCTCCTACCGGCTTCGTCGCTGTAATCCAAAGTCTTGGCGATGTGCAGTAATTGTTCAACGATGAATTCTTGCTCGGCGGTATCTTCCTCTTCGTCGCCTTCATATCTGCCGCGGCTCCGTCGTAAGCACTCGACCAGGTCGTTTGTGTATCTCTGAATAAAGAATGCCAGATTTGTGACTTCGGGCATCTTTCCCTCCAGAAGGGTTTCATATTTCGCATCAGATTGCTGGTGACAGTAATCATTGAAAGACCTCGCGAGAAAAATACTCTCTGGGCTTAGATGCTGCCAGAACTGATCTTGAAAGCTGATGGTGTCCTGATAGTCAGGCCGCCCGTTCCAGAATTTATCCATGGCTTCCGAGGCTATGCCTTCTTCGACTCCAGAGTTGAGGACGTCGATCCGCTCCAGCAGCTCTAGCACACCGTCAATACATGGCGCCACTGCTTCTTCATTCGCACCGTTTTCACGAGCCACTCCAGGACCCGCACAGTCCTCGATCCAACGATCATGAAAAAGTCTAGCAGTAGCTTTACGAACGTTCTCATCACGGTCACGTAGGCCCCAGCGGAGCAGCTTCTCTCTCATAGCTAAAGACAAATGACGAAAGTCCCCTAGGGCAGGTAGCAAGCGAGAGTATAATGCTCTACGGGTGGCTGGATCGAGATCTCGAGCACGTTCTAAAAGGTACGGTAAGGTTCCTGGTGTCAAAGGTAGGTTGAGCAGGAGAGAACGGCGAACATCTGCGCTAGGATCATTCTGAAGGACCTCGAGCAGTTTCTCCAATAACCCGCTTACATCGTCATCATCGCTGTCAGCATTGTCCTCTTCTCCATCGTCCTCGTTGCCAGCTAGCCTGCCCAGGCCCAGAACAGCCTGGACACGGATCATTGGCTCTTTGTCCCTGATGCGCTTGAGAAGCCCCATCCTCAGGAGATGAAAGTATTCGTCATCGATGGAGTCCAGTGAGTTGATGATGTGAGCAACGAGCTGAGTCGCGCGGTAACGGACTGTCTTCTCTTTCGAAGCGAGAAATTGCAGTAAGACGGATAATATATGGGAAGTCAAACGCGTAGATGCAGTCTCGGGAAATGACTTCGCGTTACGGTCCTCAGAATCGGTGGTTGATGCAGCATCTGCGAACTGTCAGCGCTCGTTGAAGAAAAACTCTAGCGTGCTAAGACCCGCCTACCTTTCTCACTTGTATGCCGCAAGAAAAGTCCCAAGAAGCGGACGATGCGGTCGCCTAGAGACTCAGTTTTCTTCACACCCATCAGCCGAATCACACATCGTGCAATCTCCACATTGAAATCGTTCTCATTGAATTCTTGTCGACCAGGCTTGCTGGGCCGCGTAGGCTCGCAGCAGCAAGCCTCCTGAATCTTCCTTAACCCCACGACCAGCTTTCGATGCCCAGCGGTAGTTTTCTGCGCATCGTTGAATACGTTGCAGATCTGTGCCCGCAGGGGAGATGTAGGTCCTTTCTCTGGGACAGCTAGGGAGAGAGAAGTGGTGGATTTGCGCAACCCCATTGTTTGGGAGGATGCCTTATGGGAAACACGCGACGTGGTAGATCTTTGCGTTGAGACTCGACCAGGCATTTTGGTGTAATTTTGAAGACCTTGAACAACTAGCTATACGATAGGGAGCTGGCGGCAATTTGCCAAAAAATAACAAACAAGGGGATGGCGTGGCAGCGGGCGGCAATCTTCCGCTCGCTCGCGTCATTTGGAGAAATCCATGACCTTAGCTTTCTGGTGACCGGCTCTATATTCGCGTACTACATCACCTCTAAGGTCGTTCTTGAATAGTTTCACATGCTGATTCAGTCAATCAGCAATTCCGTGTCGGTGCAAAGTACATTTCCATAGCTGGATTCATTGGGATTTTACGACCGGTACGCTATGTTGAGGCAAAGCGTGCGCAGATTAACTACTACAGCGTCCAAAGCCGCAGAAGTAGCATACAAGGCTGACATATCGAACCAATATGGGGTACAATTGGCTAAAGTACAGGGACACGTCAGTGGTTTTGTTGGAGGTGAGGGTATCTCAAAACTTCACCACGGATCCATTGAATTAACACAGTTCCAGCCATTGGCAACACTCCTCTGATCCGCCTCAAACGGTTATCCGACGAGACTGGCTGCGAAATTTTAGGCAAAGCAGAGTTTCAAAATCCTGGAGGCAGCGTAAAAGACCGTGCAGCATGGTATGTGGTCAAAGATGCCGAAGAGAAGGGTCAATTGCGGCCAGGAGGCACCGTTATAGAAGGCACTGCGGGAAATACTGGCATTGGCCTCGCGCACGTTTGCCGGTCGAAAGGCTACCAACTAGTGATATATATGCCGAATACACAGTCACAGGGGAAGGTCGATTTGCTGAGGTTGCTGGGTGCCGAGGTCTATCCTGTACCGGCCGTAGCGTTCGATAATCCAGAGAACTACAACCACCAAGCAAAACGGCATGCAGAGCGACTAGATAATGCAGTGTGGACGAATCAGTTCGACAACGTCGCAAACAGGAGAGCCCATATAGAGACAACTGGACCGGAAATTTGGAACCAAACAGATGGCAAGATTGATGCCTTCACTTGTGCGACTGGGACTGGCGGCACATTAGCTGGTGTCACAAGGTATCTGAAAGACGCCTCAGAAGGTAGAGTCAAGGCTTTCTTAGCGGACCCGCCTGGAAGTGTACTGCATTCGTACATCACCAGTGGAGGCCAGTTGCGGGAACGGACAGGTTCCAGTATTACAGAAGGTATCGGCCAGGGTCGGGTCACAGACAATCTCAAGCCAGATATAGATTTGCTGGACGGTGCAGTACACATCAGCGACGAGAGAAGTATTGAGATGGTTTATCGATGTCTCGACGAAGAAGGTCTGTACCTAGGCGCAAGTTCCTGTTTAAACGTCGTGGCAGCGAAAGAGGTGGCGGAGAAGTTGGGCCATGGAAATACGGTGGTGACAATACTCTGTGACGGCGCATACAGATATGCCGACAGACTCTTTTCGCGAAAATGGCTCTCAGATAAAAATCTTCTGCGTGCAATACCCGCCCACCTAGAGCGTTACATTGTGTTGCCTTAAGATTGAAAAGCAATCGGAGTTTCCAAGTATTCATCTTCCATACATTGCATCGTTCCACGGATACAATTCGATACCTTTGTGACCTTGAACGCTGGCTCACTTGGAGCAGCGACCATTGGGGAAGATTTTGTGAGACCTCGCGAAGTCTACGATCGGCCCTATAAAGGAGTGGGCCGTGCTCAATGGCGGCGCAAGCACGCAATAACTGATTCTGTGATGGGAGGATTGTCTGTTGTTTATGTTCCCTGTCAAAGTCTGGTCAAAATGCGACCTCAGCCGTGAAGACCCTCCAACGCCACGCTCAAACAAATGCCAGCTCGTGTTCTCTAATGTCTAGTCCTTCACGTCCAAAATTTTCATATATCGCCGAGCCGGTCACTCATCAAGTACAGCCCCTTCGCGGGCTCTAGTCCTTGGGCCCTCAGCCAATCCAGCCATCAATTTCCCGAGCCCTTTTTGGGCGTGCCCTGAATGGCTTGCATGGTGCCCCAGACTGCCGTTCATGCCATTTTCATCATGACCTGAAGCCGTCGCAGTGTCCGGCGCTGCCATGGATGGCCAAGTTGACCCGGACACTGGTCCTCCAGTTGGAGCCCGGCTCGACAACGTACGCCCCATTGGCTCCAGGTTACTGATGCTCGAGTTACGTCTCTGAACTCGCTTGGCTGCATCTTCATCCTCTTTTTTGTGTAGTGAGTCACTAGGCAGCAATACAGCGCGGTCCAGCTCATAAGGTAGGCCGCGATGTCGGCCACGGATCTGCATAGCAATAACCACGAGCTTGGATACCACGGAAAACTCGGCGGAAAATGATGCGTCAATCCCTGGGTACCCGAGGGAGAGGCCTACTGTCCCATATGCGGAAACAATCTCGAAAAGGACTGAGAACAAGGTGAAGGCATACTCGTTCGTGCTGGACAGCCGGTCGCCTTCGGCAATTGCGATAACGAATAGGCCTAGGAAAATGTACCACAGGTCGAAACTCAACTGTCGACGCAAATGAGCGCCAACATAGCTGGGCTCTTTGTCGTCGTCGGTCTCTTCTTTTGACGATCCGTATATTCCGAGACTCTTCTCTTCGTAGACGTTCGTACGCCGTACGGAGATAGCAATAGGGAATACAGAAATATACATCATAATCAAGTATGACACCTGAATTCCAGGATGGAGATTTGACAGATCCACCGAGGCAAAGCCTGCCGTACGCGTACTCGCGGCTTGAAACAAGCCGTTTAAGACCCGGTAACCTGCTGGATTAATGCTGGTAAGCACGGAATCATGGAGCTAAATCGGGATTCAGCCTTAATCCCTGTTGATAGTACGTAGAAACTTACGTCGAGTACGATGAAGAAGATGATGTCAAGGCCATTGAGAACAACGAGAATCCAGAACAGCCACCAGGTTGCAGAATTGGGGAACAGCAACGTAAAGCAACGTCTCGGATGATCTAGCAAGAATTTGAGTTCCTCCCAAACCCCACTTTCGATGGGCACAAGTTTTGAAGCGATATAGATTACGAGCCTGAGCATGCAGGGAAATCCTGTGTTCCCAATAATGATAAGGAAAGCTCCAAGAAGCAGCGGTACGATAGCTGTTTGAAACGACTCCATGGAGTCAGGTGTGAGTGTGAAGCCGAGGTCGTTGAACATAGAAGCGGGAGTAAAGATGCCCCTAGAGCCTAGATTAGACATGTCTTTCAGGGCTTAGCAGATCGAAGATCTTACCACCAGACCCTCGACTGGCTATCACCGTCTACAACGGGTCCCCACGTACTGCTACGCACTATCCAAGGGAGAAGGATAACCACGCCGAGAAGGTGGAATACTACGTAGTAAGCTTGGCAGTAAGCTGTCAGCTTCGTAGACTAGCATCGAAAGGCTGCCTGATACACTCACAGACAAGTACAATGGCTAGTGTTTTCAGGGAACGATATTCAATCCCTCCGAGTTCTTCCCTTTGATCCTCAGTCAGATCTACGAAGGCAGAATTCCTCCCTATTGTGGGCTGCCAGCTGAGGTACGGTGTCGCTTGTTCGTTTTCCTTTGAAGCCCATCCTTTGAGGCTAGAAAATGTACCGGTGCGAGCTCTTGTATGTGCGGACGGGGGAGCTGCTTCATCTGTAGACGACACCTTCAGATTGTCCAAGGTACCACTTTTCCGAGACGCCAGCTTTGGAAAGGCTGTTGAATTTGTGCGTTGGCGATGACCGTGGGGCTCGTCGATAGTGACGTTACGTTTCATCGAATTCTCATGGACCATCCCTCGTCGCTCTACAGGACTCGTGACTTGATGATCCATCTGTCCAACGTCATCATCCGAGTCTAGAGGCTCCGGCACACTACCACGGTCAAAATCGCGTGGACCAGGGATTCGTAGCGCTCCTTTATCTTTTGGGTTTCTTTGATTTTCCAGTATGGCGATGTGTTGTTCAGGACTCAGACGCTGTGGTAACATTTGTGGCTCCGCATCATTTGCCTCTGGGCTCTCCACCTTATCTGCAAACGTAATGTCGCGACGAAAGGTTGGCGGGTTCAAGGGCGGTAGGGTGATAGCATGATCGATAGCTTCAACTTTCCTTCTTTCATCTGTAAACGATTCGCTACCCAGATCTTCGGCATGATCTGTCTTCTCTGTTCGGTCCCTAATCTCACGCCTTTGCTCAAGCGCATCCCCGTTGTGCAAGACGACGATACTGCGACCTCGGACGCCCTTTTCGGTGAGACTAGGATCCGAGTCGTCCTTGAGCTCTGTTCTGGTCCGCGACCGCGTACGTCGGAAGTTACGAGCCTCCCTCACGACGTTTTGGAAACGCCGCTCGAACCAGTATAGCCGGACGAAAACGACGAATGTATTTATGAAAATCGGCGTACAAATCATTCCCAGGAGATAGAAAATGAGCTGTGTGGCGAATTAGACACTGGCTACGGGTAGATAGGTGGAGGTACCTACTTGCTGGTACGTGTTGAGATCATTGATGTTAACCCTAAGGGAGTATCAGCATACAGTACTCTGCATGTAAGACGCCGAGCCTACGTATTGAGACCACTTTGGGTGGCCGATCCGCTGGCGAAAAAAAGGGCGTCAATGTATGCCAGACCTCCGGCTGGGTATAAAAGGATCGAACCGACGATTGTGACAGACAGGATATAGAGATCTGTGAGAGAAAGCGGACTTCGTTAGCATACTGAACTGCGGGTTTAGACCAGAGACCGAAGAGACGTACAATGTATGGTGATGAAATTAAGGCGGTGCTTCTTCTGGAGGAGCGAACCCGGGTTGTGGGTCTTGATCCATTCCCACGACTCTCGAAGGGGGCCGAACATGATGGTGAAGGTGTTTATGTTCGGTCTAATAGCCGGTGGAGTCGTGGGAAAGGACTGGTAATCCTGACAATAGGATCCTCGAAAAGACGGAGCGACGCGAGCGAGTGGTGATATGGGAGGTATGGCGATATATTCTGCACCCCACGCAGCCAAAGGTTATTGCAAGGCCTTTGTGCGATTAGTGCACGCGTCTTGCCAATTGTCCGCATAGTAAGAAAGCAAAGGCATGATTGCTTGGGAAAATCATTAGCAAAGAACCGGGTTGATGTAGGAAAGGTAGATGCTCATTATTCGAAGATCTCAGATCAGGATTCAGTACTTACTCCGTTTTCAGATAACGATGTGAATTGCGCCATGGAATTTGGCTTTATTAGCTGCGGGCCGATAGCGCCAGTGGCGTCTTGCCATTGTTCACCGAGTCACTCGCTCCAACTTCCATGTCCATCAACGCTAAAGTAGAGTACCTTGAGAGTAGGTAGGTAACATACTTACTTTACACCATCCAGGAGTAAAGGATCGGAGTCGGTGTTTACTGATGGCCATGAGGGTTCACCGGTAACAAAGCACTTCTTACTATTCAGCATTGATCACATAATGAGATTCGGTCAGTTTGCAGAGGTGAGAATCACGCATAGACCTCGAACTACAGACGGCTATCTTCCACACTTGCTAGATAGCGTGCTTGGGTTCTGGGGATTAGTTTGCGGTGTTGGTATGAGCGTGGTTTTGGAACACCAGCCCATCCGGCACGGTAGCAATCTCATCTTCTGGATGTTCTCCAACAAGACGATCTCAATCCCTGCAATGCCATCAGCTCCCCAAGGAGTAGCTGGCCAAAACCTTTGCTTCGCTGTCGAGTCATGCCGAAAGGGTCGGCCTGTGTAGATTGCTCAATAAAACTTTGATAGCCCCAAATGTGTTCTAGGATGTTGGTTTTTACCCGAAGAAATTCCAGCGCTGTCGTCTCCGATGTTCGTACACGCTTCCAAATCTCTAGATACAGATTGTCCGGACCGCCATTCATGGGAAGAAGCGACTTGAATGGATTGGCCTTGGCGACAAGTGTACTTGATTCTAGCGCCTTCTGCGCTCCACTGTCGTTTTTTCCTTCGGACTTTCCCAATACTTAGATAGAGAAGCAACATCACGTATGCTGCTGACTTTTCTCTGGCGCCAGTGTTTCTATTCATCAGGAAGGAACGTGACTTAGTAAGATGTTTTCAGAGGTCTGTCTTTGCGTAACAACTGGAGTAATTTGGGCCTTTATCTGCTGTTAGACCATTCGGCCTATTGAAGAAATGTGCCGGGTCAGGTTTGGTCTCACGGGCCTTTACTTCGACTCCTTGGAGCCAAGCCGTCCCAGGGAAGACGTCTTTCGGCCATTGATTGCCGCTATTCCTCCTGTGGCCCAGAACAAGCAAGGTGAAGTTGGGCCAGAGGCGATAGACGGTGGAGCAAGTAAAGAGCAGGTTGTAACCCCAACTGCGATTTCAAAGAGTGACCAAGACGGTACTATTAAAATCCTTAGTGACCTCTCGTCATCCTCGAGAGATGAAGAGGGCTGTTGCTTGGCAAAGCACGCAAAGACGAATCATGTAATGGTAGGGAGTAAACGGGTACGAGATTCTTCAGGCTCGTCCTCATCCTCATCCTCATCATCATTATCGGCGTCATCACCGCCGTCGTTCCACAAATCTGCCAGGAGTAAAATCGGCGTCCAAGCGTCCAAGCCCCCGAAGCCACTCAACTCGCGGACAACACAAAACCACAACGTCAAACTTTCGAAAAGACAAATCGCCATACCCTTCAGAAGACCAAACAAAGCTCCTCCTGCTAAGAGAGTCAGATTTGCCATGGATGTGCACGAGAGAGCCATGCTTAGCGATGATGCGAGTGACACCTCAAATTCACATTCCTCTGACAACTCTTATACCGACCCTCCTTCACCGACAGAACCATTTGATGCCTTCGCTGGCTATTATCGTACAGCGGGCGCTTCCGGAACCCGCCGCATGAACGAACGAATCGCCAGACCGAGGATGCGATTCCCAGGAGAAGAAGAGGTTGTCAATGATGTTGCTAATGGTGCTGATGGTTTGTTTGATAGCGAAGATGCCAGCGAGGTTGACGTTCAAGGTCTCCCAGTCAAAGGACGTAGGCCGAAGGCTGTACGAGCTGCCAGGAAAGGTCAATGTCTGAATCAACGACATCGCCAAAACAGTTCAACACCGCTTATTCGCTCGAAGCACTCTGGCAGAGTCATGGACCAATCTCGGGACATAGCTGGCGGACTAGAGAGCAATAGCGACGGCGGGCTACATCTAGGGCAATCTCACACGAGCCAAATGAAATTCGTGTCGCCACCAACATCAGGCGGGCAGTTACGCTATCCGAAGCTGCGGTCTGGCAAGGACCTTCCTGAGCCAATATTCGTCGTCAGGCCAAGATTCTTATCAGATGTTAAGGAGAAAGGGAAGCATGCCGACATATTGAGTGGTAGCGGTCATAGCAGGGGCGTCCCAAAGAATGGACACGAGGGCACGAAGATCCCACCACGTCTGGTAAAGGCTGCAAAGAGAAACAAAGTACCGAAATACCAGGCCCCTTCAGTCGGTGATGACTTGAGAGACGCCGAATTCGATGAAGACTCGGGCCTGCTGATCCGAGACATCTGATCTTTGGCATAAGTATGCTTCCAAACACTTGAAGAGTGAAATACATTGCTCTTCACCCTCGTTCAGTAGTCTAACGATGATTTAGACCTTTTCGCAGGCCCACCATGCCACTCCTGGTTCCTTTGCTTTCCTCGCTGCGGACAGTCTCTCTTGCGATGACCCTTCTCGCCACAAGTGTAGCACTCCATGTCCTGCTTGCTGCTACCACCTGGTTTGCCTCCCCCCCCGCCGCTCCCTGAAATAGAGGATAACCTGTTTAGCTTGACCTCTTTGCCTCGTCGTTTCTCGGCCAGACGTGCTAGCTCAGCCTTTTCGGCTCTCCGCTCTTGTTTGCGCTGGTATCGCTCATCATTGGCGCGCGTGACGGCCTGCTCTTTCGATACACGGATCAACTCTCTTGTACCAGCAGGATCGTCACTTTCTTCACCTTCCACCACTTCGCTGGCTTCGGCATCTTCTTCGCTTGACGACGAAGGTTCATCGGCTGCACCATCTTGACGTTCCTAAGTACGGAAGACGCCTGTTAGTTAAAGACATAATTATAGAAGCATCATCAATACGTGGAAACTAAACATGATGACAAAACTTACCTCCAATCCTTTATTGAAGTTTCCGAAACTCCTCCGCCCTACCATAGTAGGCCCCCAAGCTTCTTGGTCAATATCAGAATATCCAGCCGTCGCAATCTGTAGCCCTCCTACACCATTTCCTTGTTCGTTCACGGTACTCAGAACCCATCTCGTTTCTCCTGCCTCCTCGGCTAGTCTCTCAATAGCTTTCTCCCTCTTTCCTTCCTCCTCAGTCAAAGCGGCTTGTAGCAATTGCAGATCGGAAGGTGGTGTCGCTGTCGAAGGAGCAGCGGAGACTTTCTGGCGTTTGGAGGGGGGATTATTGGGGGTGCGGAGCTGTGACTGAGGCGTGGAAGGAGGAGTTGAAGCTGCAGCACGTTGCATGAACTGGAAAGCTGAAGATTAATGGGAAAAATAGAAGCGAGCGAAGAGTTAAGACGGAGTAGAGTACCTTCATCGTCATTAAGCGGGAGGACATGGTTTTTGAAGGTCGTGCTTGTGGAGGGTTTTTATCAGACATTGTGGCGGCTACTTTATGCTACGACATATATCGATCAGCAAGAAGCTGATGCGCAACACCTATAATATGAAGCACTTGAGTGCTATTGTCTGTTGAAAAGTAGATTATCTTAACGCACAAAATATAGGAGCAAGGGACGGAGGTCAAGCTTGCCAATGCGGAGCCTAGAATGGCAGGTGGGCCGAGCCGCTACTTCAACTCATCTCATCCCAGGCCATTGATCACCTTAAAGAGTTGCTGACTGACAGTGACAATGCCACCCGCCAACATGATGTTTGCAACTGTACGTGGCTCCCGGATGTCCTCAGTCCTTCCCCGTCTACAGCTCCGTCTCCTGCCTCCCCGTCTATATTCCACCAGCGATAGGTCGTCAGATCGTGTCCCCACCAACGACCCTTCACCGCCGAAACCTGTCCAAAATGTCTCGGACTCCAACGCTGTACCAATATCTCCAATGGGTCTACGTGACTCGGACCGCCCATTGCAGGAGATGCCGGAGGAAAGCGAACGGCAGCGGGTGATGCAGGCGCCGAACAGGAAGGAGGTGTGGAGCAGAAGTCAGCAGCCGAGGGAGAGGG
Source organism: Evernia prunastri (assembly GCA_003184365.1). Lineage (NCBI taxonomy): Eukaryota > Fungi > Ascomycota > Lecanoromycetes > Lecanorales > Parmeliaceae > Evernia > Evernia prunastri. Next base: position 60,755 of record NKYR01000060.1, read on the forward strand.
CGATGAGTGGTCCGAGGTTTGAGCAGACCATCATGGAGTATCAGGTGTGTCTTCATCTGTTGATCATGAGACTCCATTGAGGACCTTGCTGAGCAGCTGGCTTACTTGTATGGGCCTTGCGTAGCCCCAACCAGAAGCAGCCATCAATCTCATTCACAAACAGCCCGTAAGGTGGACCAAGACAAGGACTGTGTCCTGCGACGGCGGTGGAGGGCCATTAGGGCATCCGAAAATTTTCATCAACGTGGACAAGCCCCAGATCTGCTGGTGTACTTACTGTGGCCTGCCCTTCGTAAGAGCCCCTCTAAAGGATAGTGCTTGAGTTGCAAGACTGATCTCCAATGGCAGGCACATGAGCACCACCGGAAGCTACTCCAGAGTTTACCATCTACAACTTATCCGCTGGAGCCTGTGGGACATCCAGCGGAGGTGCCAGCGTCGCAAAGGGTTAATGATGAGCCCTTTGGCCAGCGGTAACGCTACTCACGTACATATGTTTCCTCATGTACGGTATAAGTTTGAAAGAGATTCCATATCAATATGCCTGCATAACGAATGCTCGTCTTTCCGTCGGTTTCCCATGAAGACCATTGGGTTTTAAGGGTACACCAAAGGATAATGAATAACCCGACGTGCGATAGCCTAGGCATGGATAGACCGGGCAAGAAAAGCGGAGATCTAGACAGATGGAGTGATGGATGTAGCTGCAAATTGGTCTGTACGTCCCCATATCAAATCCTTTAGCTCCTGGTCAATGCTTGCTTTTAAACTTCGCATGACGGGCTTACTAGGCAAATAATCGCTCAACTCGTGGTAAAAGCCGCTCCCTACCATTCATCGCTGTTGTGACATAGATCCTTTGATGCCCAGTAAATGCCAGATACGCCATATTTGTGAACGCCGCGAAATGCTGTAAGCAAAAGGGGTATCGTACAGTCGCATAGTCATTGCACAACGCTTCAACTAGTACTAAGGACTGGAGGTTTTCCCGTTCTTCTCGACCCTGGACGTGTCCTTGTTGGTATAATACATACGTAGATACTTCTTGCATTCCCGTAAACAATGTTGTAGGAGGTGATATGGTGAAAATTCTTCTTTGTGCTGCTGCTGAATGTGTGCGCTTGTAAGAATTAGCGAGAAGAGCTCCTATGAACGGTTCCTGATAGTTTGCGTTTTATAAGAGCTATCAGACGTCGACTGGTGGTCAGAGATAGGAGTTAAGGTGGTCATAGTCGGTGCTGATGTATATATACATTTCCGAACGAGGAGCCGTCGAGGATGGCGATCACTTTACCCATGATTTAGCGCACCCTCCATGCATTATCTCGAGTCGCAACATTATAGAACAAGGCTGCATTCCTTGCCGGCAATCATCCTCGCATTGTTGTTCAATGGCCCGCAGAACTTGATCTCTCCGAGCCTTGAGCTCATCGACGATCTTCAACTCGGCTTTGGCAGAGAACAGTGGAACGACTTGATCGATGGCAATTTTGGATTCGATCGCTGCCTGCGTCGTCTCAATTTTTCCAGAATCAGCCTCTTGTGCGCGACCCTTCAAAGAAAGGATCTTGTGCTCTGCTCTAGGTGAAAATGGTCCTGTAAGACCAGATCTTTGCTTTTTGTGGGGTGGTTTGTGATCATGATACTTTGCGTCACCTGCTCCGAGTAATTTGATCTGGCTAACTGGTGGTGAAGAGTTTCGTCGTTTGATTAGTGTGTGATTGTCCGTGCTGGCAGCTATAGAGTCTGACGGCAGAATTGGCCGTGTGGATGGTTCAAGCTTTATATTTATTGGTGGAGTACACGCCTGGGAACGGTAAGAAGGTGACTCTGGACTGGTACGTTGAGTGCGAAATCTACAAAAAAAAACATCAGTACATTGAGTGGGAGGTAAGAAAGGGCAAGGTTTCTTTCAGCCCAGACCGTACCAACTTTGAAAGCATGGATTGAATGATAGAAACAACAGGTTGAGAAGTCGATGGCTTCACGAAACAGCAGGTTTACAAGAAATTTTTGGTAAAACCAAGACTTACGCTGTTGTAAACCTGCATTCCCTGCCAAACTTCTCGCATTGGACGCACTTTGGCTCCGCAGGATCGCACTTTATCTTCTTCTCTCTGCAAGTAGTGCATGCAATTGCAAGACGCTTGCGCGGCTTGCCGGCCTTTGTGACACCCCACTGCGCATTGACCTCTTCGCCATCAATGATCTTTTTACAAGTTGTGCCGTCCTCATATACCCAGCTGGGGCCTTGTCCTGGCACGTCTGCTTCTCCCACCACGCGCGCCATTGGCTTGACGCTATTTTCCACGGCTTGGGGGCTTCTTTCGTGGCTCTGTATAGGGGCCGAAGGCATGTCGTAGTTGCCGGGATGCTCCTGGTAGTACTGAACGGCAAGGTTCATCGGGATCACCTGTTGAGACTGCGGAACATTCAACGGAGGAGTTCTGTGGGATTGGGGAGGATTTGACGGTGGGGCATGATAGTTTTGTTGCGCAACAGGGTACGAAATTTGGGGCGGTCGTTCGGTGTAGGCTGAATAAGAGGCTGGGTAGGAAGTGGCGCCAGAGCCTTGGTGAGAACTGTACGGTGATGGTGGAGGCTGCCGGCCCAAAGGGCTATCCCGAAGATCTTCTCTTCGCCCATTGATGCTGATCAAGGTCTGGAGCTGCGGAGGTAACTGGGGCTGAGAAAAGCTGCTTTGATAGGGGTACTGTGGAACGGGAGTTGGTTGGTCAGGGACTGATCGAGGAGCGGAGTGCAGACTCGAACGCCTTTGGGACGGGTTGGCATCGTGCTGCTGTGGGTACTGAGATGGCTGGATATTCGAGGTCGGCGGGGAAAAGAGTTGGCGAACGGGTGGCAGTTGCTCATGGGGGGAAGACCTCGGCTGTGCACTATACGCAGGGCTGGTTTTCTCCGGCGGCCTTCTCGACTGGCTTATAGTATTGTATCGCATCGGTTCTGTAAAACCAGGACTGGTGTCACTGCCAAACTGTAACCTATCTGGCGGAGGAAGTTGGTAGGTCGTCATGTTCGTCCGCGTTTCATCGATGGGAAGTTGCTGCTGCTCAGGCTCTTTGCCATCGAGAATGGGTAGAATTCTACCAAATGGTCCGATATAAGTTCGTGACATAGGATCATCAGGAAATCGAACGGCGGGCAAAGGTCTGAGAGACAGTATATGTCTTCCTTTACGATTGCCCGATTCTTCCAACGACGGTTCACCCACGAGTCGCAAGATGATCGCTAAGAATATCGCTGCTCTGCAGGATGCGGGGAACGGCTCATTCTTCGTAATGTCGATAACGTGCAAGCTGAAATCTTCTAGTCGTGATCGTCGTGAGTTCCGTCTTGAGTCTACCGCATGGAAGCAAACCAAAACAGCTCCAGAAGCGTCTCGTAGAGCATCATCTAGTCATCTTGATGGCGAAAAGTGCGGACGATGTGACACCAACTTCTGCTCCTATGAGAGGCAGCTTTACCTTTTCTTGTCCGCCAAAGAAGAGTGCGGCGGAGCGGGGAGATAGGCAGTCACTGGTCCTCCTGCTACTGCAGTGAAAGATAGGTGGGATGAAAAGAAGCAAGCACGCTGTGAAGATATGGCCCAGAAGAAAGAAAAATTGGAAAAATTGAGCCGTTTGAAAATCTCCGTGCAAGGTACCAGATGAGCGGGTCAAGGCTAAGCAAGTACGGAGTAGCAAAATTAATGACTTGCTTTGCACTTTCAAGGTTGCCTACATGCTACTGCATATGCAGCTTGCACGAAAAGTGCAATTATTCACGAGATCTTTGTGTGGCGATGCGGGCGAAGAGAGCTAGGTAGGCAATAATAAATTAATAATAGGTACGGTAGTTGAGCACCTGCACAGTAAAAGTAGGCATGCCTGGTATGGGAATTGAGAAGCATAGAGTTATTAGGTTACCCCACAGCGCACCGGTAGCTTACTTCCGACCGGCGACCCAAGGAAGGAGAAAAGATTTATTGGGGGCAAGATTTGGGCGAGATATTGACAAGGTGCAGAATCTGTGGTGCGAGGGTCGTATATCGACATCGGGGAAAATAGGAAATCATAAGGTATGGTTCAGTTTACATCTCATAATAATACCTAATTGCTTGTACTCTAATGTAATAAAATGAAAAAATGAGAGAGTGAATAATACCTAGGTAATGGCCATACTCTCAAGTACTTTTATTTTGATTTTAGTTTTGACAAGGATGAGAATTCCTTTTCCTTTCTACCTAAGGTACTCTAAGGTAAGGTAGTTACCGTTTTGTCATTTGATGATCTCCGTTTAGTCTACAGCGCCTCTTATTAGTCCTGACGATCCTCTCTTTCTGAGGTACCTGTAGTCCTGTACAGGCTGTACGACGTAAGAGTGGTCTCTGCTGCTTCGGGTCCCGGTGTCTTTGAAAGTCTACCTACCTACTTTATCTATCACCCAATAAATCTAGCGGCTTAGCCCCAGTACACTTGGTTAACTGCGGTCTGCGGATCTCATCCATCTCCCTGAAAAGAAGAAAAAGAAAAAGGAAAAGAAAAGAGAAAGGGCAAAAGGAAAAAAAACCCGCCATTTTATAATGCGATGATGCGGTCTGCTGTGGCCCGTAAACCGAGTAACTCTACCTTAAGGCTAACTTATGCTAGTACCACCAACATTGATGATAGCATCATCTAACACACTACGCGGCCTTTAGACCTAGCCACCATTACTCCTGTACCTGCGCTAAGACAAGAACTCATGGCTCGATATATCTCACCGTAGATACCGAGTTCTCAATGATAAATTGATAAACATGACGGACAAATGCTTTTTGACGATACTTTTACTTTCCCGACTTTCCACTCATCCTGCATCAAGACCGGTGCGCTTGTACCAGTGCGCCGCCTCTTATTCATTCAAAGCGTCCCATGGAGAGCGCTCATTCACATGAATTTCCTCATCCATCCCGGCGTAAAATGATTAGGGTATCAGTCTTTGCGTGTTGCGTCCTCCTCGCTGTGCTCTGCCTGAGCTATGCATATTGTACCCTCAACGCGGATTTTGGGGGGAAGTTGTTCGGATTTTTGAGTCATCGAGTTTAGATGCATGCGCACAGGTGATCGCGGCTCGTCCGATCTCCGCCTAGAAGTTTGTAAATTAGACATCGTTGCGAATGCGAAGCGATTTTCATATACGCGCTTCTTCACGGCTCCACGGTTCCAAGATTTCAAGATTGACATCGCAAATGATCGACATCGGCTGGAGGCTGAGACCGAAACCTTACCTCACCATGGCACCTGATTGGTACAGTTCAAGTTGCAGCGGAGAATTACTGGTCGCCGTAATGCATGGGTCATTGAAAAGCACCGGGTACAGGCGTTCCCAATTTCCCATGTTCTGCAAGTAGCCGCGCCTGTGATCAAACGTTGAGCAAACCCAGCCGCCAGGATGATCCTCCGTCATCATCACTAAAGGGTAATGCTCATAACGGGTGAGATCACGCATAGAGTTCTTTCAGGATCTGCACAGCATCCTGGAACGCTCCCCAATCCCCTTTTAACGACTACCTAATCCCTCATGGTGGTCCCACTGTTCGCTTTCGCTCATGGTAGGCTCTTTCGTCACTCAGAACTCTTTCAACTTCTCCCGCGAGGAAGGGTCGACTAATTGCCAGACGGCAGTTTACTTTTACACCCACAGACCTGAGCATATGAACGCGAAGATAGCGAAAGTATGTTTTCATCAGGGTTTCAAGTATTGGCCGCTAATGCGTCATTCCTGCGTTGTCGAATTGGCGGCACTGTTTCCTGCAGCAAATACTCGTATCGCAATGACGAAGTCAAATGCGCCAATTCGCCAGTTTGCGAGCGTGCCTGAACCGAGTAAGACCGATTACTCATCAATTGGTGATAAATCTTGATGATTGAAAACCCTCGTCTTCATCCTCCGAGGAAGTAGAGATTTTCTCCGGTGGTGTCAGTTGGCATTCGCCTCTGTGTACCTTGGCGAATAGGTAGACGTGGCAATATGCAGGTTCATGCAGGGTGAAGCTAGCCTCATACAATTTGAGCGCGGAGGGCGAGAGAGCTGGAGATCAGATCTCTAAGCTTCAGTGTAATGGCGTCAGACCTTTTCGCGTATTCACCAGGGGAAGATGAGAGTCTCTAGTGGGCCTGCCACGAGCAGGGTATCCGTGATGACGTGGAAAGCTAAGGATCAATATCTGGACCGTGCTTCTGACGAGAGACTGTACTTGTAACGAAGACGACGACGAGCCCCCAGGTCCAGTGCTCCACGTTCTTCTCGAGTAGTACGTAGAAGTAAGCTGGAACCAGAGCGGGCAACTTCTAGAGCAAGTATTATTTGCTCTATTGTTTTTTACGCATCAGGTAGATTGGTAAAAGAAACCACACTTGAAAGTGAGTGAGACGGCAGGTGCAGGGACTATGCACAATTACAGCCGAAAAAGAGAAGGCTGTATGCATAGTAGGAGGGTAGGAGAATTTGCGGGTGTTTCTATACCTCAGCCAACGCTAAAAAAAATACCGATAGTAAGGTTACAAGCCGGCTGCGCTAGATTTGTATGGGGGTCCCACCAAAATAAGGCTCGGCCTCCTTACAACCTCGCTGTCGGTCTCCCTCGCTGTCGGTCTTCCTCGCTGTCGACCTCGCCGCTGGGGCTATTTGTATAATGGAAGTCCCCGCCTTCCCAAGGTATACAGGGTGGAAACGAGACTCACCGCCGTCGGATCTGGAGATTTCCACGGGGAAGGCGATTTCATTGGTGGTGTTACTATGTAGTCTAAATTAATCCTCCGCTTCCTCCTCATCGTTCAGACGACTCCGCCTCGCTGGCGCCTCTAGCCGGGCTATGTTATGCCCGTCGCCGGCGAGCTCCTTCAGGGCCTCTTGAACCCCTTGTTGACGAATAGGCCCGGTCATCTGCCTTAACATCGCCACTCACTGGGCGGAAATGCGCTCCCTTACATCGTCCTCCCAATTCACCGTGCCCGCCTCCAAATCGTAGAACTTGGCCTTGATCTCGTATAGGAAGGGGGGGAGGAAGGGAGGTAGAGGGCTTCGAAGGCGACGGCGACCTGGACGCGTCAGAATACGTGGGGCGACTCCACTCGCTGTCGCTAGGATCACTGTCATCCTCCTCCTGATTGAGTGCCATATCCTCGTCAGAGTACGCGTCCGGGGCGGAACGATCGATGCCCTCGGGGTTGCTACCGTATCAATCCAACTCCTCCTGAGTATCCTCGAAGCCCCCGATCTGAAAAGGCTGGCGAACCCAGCGATCTTGAGAGAGCATAGTGGACGGCGGGGTGGAGGGCGGGGTGGAGTTGTGGATAGCTTCAAAAAATAGGTGGGCGACAGCGAGGTATGGGGATGATGGGTGGAGCATGTAAGTGTGCTGCTCAAATTACTATGGGAGCGCCTTACTAATCAGAGCAGTGCGGCTATACCGGCCTAATATCTCCCCGGTAATATTACCGTGGGGTTGGCTGAGGTTTAGAAGCACCCGAATTATTCTGCAACGGCTTCTCAACTTTGATCACTACCCGCGTTCTGTTATCTTGTCAGGTACTTCCCGCAACTGCTGCACTTTCTGAAAGGCATCTAGATCCTTGCCATCCTTGCCATTTTGAGAATAGGAATTGTGATTGCTCTTGCGACGCCACCAGTACCAATATCAGATTATTCTCAACGAGGCTGGTCCCAAACGACCAGGTTCTCAAGAGCGAGAGAGCAGATGGGTGGGCATGCTTTCACTGCGAGCGGCCAATCGAAACTGTCGACTCCGCGAATGCCTCCGGATGTTTATTTCATGCTACGAAATCACTACTTGCATCTTCTCTCGAGTTTCTATATCCAATTTGCAACGCCGATCGAGGCGCCGGAAAAAGCATCGTACGGTGATATTGACATCCTCGTCTCGCTACCAAAATCCACCTTCATCTCAACCGAATCTCTCGCAAAAGCGCTGGGAGCGGAGAGAATATTTTCCATTCCCCAATCCCCTACCACGTCCTTTGCTCTCCCGTATCCCAACCAACCGAACAAATATGTTCAACTCGACGTGCATCTCTCTCCGCCCGAAACCTTCCACTGGCAACTTTTTCATCAGTCTCACGGCGACCTATGGAACCTGCTTGGAACGGCCATCCGCCCATTTGGTCTTACATCCAACAATGCAGGCCTAGGTACGTTGTACTTTCTAGTGAAAATCTCCTTAATTGTGACCTGACAGAGATATAACTGGGGAACCTTTACTTTCAGACGTATCTTGGGGCTCACTAGTCTCACTCGAAAGAGAAATACTGATTCTGAAATCGTGAAGATCTGCGCATCGGTGAAATCGAAAATTTGAACCGGAAGAGGTCTTTGCTCTCCTTGACGTGCGATCCTGGTGCGGTACTGGAGTTTCTTGGCCTCGATACGGACGCCTATAAGCGCCCTTTTGAGAGCGTCGAGACCATGTTTAATTATGTCTGCGGATGCCGATTTTTCAGTAACGAGAGGTATGTGAAGAGTGATCTGAAGGCTAATGATCGGAAGAGGATGGCACAGAGGGAATTGTATAGGGTATTTCTAGAGGACTGGCTACCTGAAAATGCGCACTTGGTTGGACAGCAGAAGAAGGAAAACGCACAGCTTTCGCGCGCTGGCGTCCTGGAAGAATCATTGAACAGATTTGGGAAAAGAGAAGAATACAATGTACGAGTTGGAATGTGGAGAATGGAGAGAGAGGAGCTACTGGCAAAGCAAGCAGGACGGCAGGAACGGAAGGCGTGTGCAGCGGAATTAGAGGAATATGCATCTGCATGGGTGAGATGGCTGGACCGCAATGCGTGAGATAAAGTATTGGCCCTCTATATAGGTGGTTAAAACGGTACTTTTCCACGATTATGCATGCTTTCGTGAGGCGTCATCTGTTAAAAATTGCTCAAATCCTGTGTATCAATCGATCGTCTCGTTCCGTGTTCTCGCATCGAAGGCAGCAAGCCCACCTCTTTAGACTCTTGTTCGTTTCATCCTGTCTTATCTCTACAACCCAGCTTAGCACCCGCCTAGTAAGTCAGCCAATCCCTCGCATGGGGCGAACCCTGTTGTACCCATCTCCTCGATATCATCTAGGCTCTTTCTTTCCCAGAAATCTTTCACTCCATTAACGAATCGCCTACTCATCTTCTCAACTTCGGGCTCGTCCACAGCTGCGAAACAGATCCTGAAGTACGCCCAACTCAGCTTGTCCCTAATCTCATCTGTCGGAGCGAATATGGAACCGGGCGCAACCAGCACCAGGTACTTCTTCGAGGTCAAATGGACCCATAGCCCTTTTGCAAGCTTGGCGGGGGTAGTTCTATTCCAGAGGGGATGGGACGGAAAATTGATATGGACCCTGACCGACATTAGCCCCAAGACAAAACGAAGTGCTCAGAACAAGGGGAACTGACCATACGAACATGCCTCCAAGCGGCCATATGAAATCAAAAAGAGTGACTTTGTTGACGACGCTCCATTCGTTTTCGAGGCTAATGCAGCGGCCAAAGTCAATTAGCTCTTTACCTTCTTCAAGAATTGAGCACATGGTCTGCATCCTGCGCTCATAATTTCCACGCAGGCCTTGAAGCCAGCGGACCCAGCCGTCAACTTGCCATCCGTCATGGCTCTTTCCACCGCCACGGCCACGCTTAGGATCATGAGGGCCCATTATGAGCTCGGCGACCATGGATTGAACAAAGCCAGAAGGTTGCTGGGTTGACGTTTCGGTAATCCGGAGCAGACGTTCACAGAGGTTTGGTTGGGTTGTTATCCAGCCAAGGCGGCAACCGGGTGCGACAGTCTTGGAGAACGTATCGAGACGGACTACGCGGCCTTGGTAGTCAACGGAGAGATAGCTAGGAACGAGGGAGTCGAGAAATGGAAACCCGGAAGATTTTTGCAGTTTTGATTGATCTAGGTCGAGGTTATCAGAATGAGCGTCAGCAACAGGCCGACCTCGGTGGATGAGCGAAGATTCTTTAGCCGAAGGATATTGGAGATACCAGTATGGGTCGTCTTCGATAATTACTACGTCAAATTTAACACACACAGCGTAGATGTCCTTGCGGCGTTGGATACTGAGAGTCCCGGAAGTCGGATTCTGACCGATTCTGCGCTTCCGGTGAGTTCAATCTCAATCAAAAATCACATTTGGGATCTCACGTAACAGTATAAATCATGTGCGGTCTTTTCCCCCTGCCCTTGTCCCAATTTTCTAGGACGTCAAGCAATCCACCTTTGCCGTGGGCTGTCATTCCCTCGTCATCAATCGCAACAGGAACGATGTTTAGTCCCCGCGGCTTCGCAGCCTGTATTGCATTCATGTAGCAAAACTCTTCAACTAGCAATCCCTCTCGATGTCCAATCCAATCTCTATCTTCATTCCATGTATTGCTCAGTGCGTCTATTGCCTTGCAGAATCCATCCGTCGCACCACACGTCAAAATGATCTCAGGACCTCCGGCGTATGGCACGTTTGGATGAAGGTTCTCGGTGGTAAATTGGCGGAGAAAGCTATAGAGAGGAGGATACCCTTGAGCTGTGCCATATTGAAGCGCGGTCTTAAGATCGATTTTGCGAAGTACATTTTGGTTATCTGACGTCTTTGGGACGACGACTCGAGACGTGGACGAGTTATTTGAGAAAGTGGCTTTAGATACCAGGTCAGAGAGAGGGTCAACGGGCTTGTTGGGTGTAGGAGTGAAGCGTTGGGGTAGAGCGGCGGCAGCTTCGAGTGTATCGAAGGGGAAATAGTTGTTATTTGGAAGGCCTCCAGCCAAGTTGCCAATGCCCGGAATTTTGAAATATTTATAGAAATCTTTGACGTTGCTCACGGATCGGTTTGCAGTGACCTTTGAATAATGATGGCTCAGATCAATGGGTTCTGGCCGGCCGTCGGTATTTATTGCTTCTTCCATGTTCGACAGTGAAATGGCAGGAAACCCGATATAGGTACCGAATGAGACTGCTCAATACTGCAACAAACAAAAAGTTGAAGCAATCGACAACATGCTGATTCTGGGGTTAATTATGATCGCGATGCCTATCAATAATAATGTGTAGTGCTTGGTAATGCAATTCGCATGACGCTGATAAGTACTCCGTACTATATACGAGTACGATTAAACCAATCGGAGATACGGGCCTTCCTTCGGAAATGCTTACTCTTATTAATGTTGCGGTCAAGTCTTATGGACGACGACCGTATGCTTGCTTGATCACTCTTTCCTTTCGTCTGTCATTTCCATCTCTGCTCGAATATACTACTTGTTTGAAGATGCGCTGCTCCAATCTCCTATTTTGATCTGGTCGAGTCCACTTTCCGGAGCATGCAGGTAACTTGCGCGACTCTTACCAGAGCCCATCTTAGCAGTAGGCCATCAAACGTCCTTCTCGAGCGAAAGCAGCTAATAACACTGCAGAATTCCATTCGTGTACTTCCTCAAATCTCCATGGGACCCGAAGACCACAATGGTGACGCCGAAAACGGCGCTCTGCTTGGTGAACAACCTTCCTGGCAGTATGAAGAGCGGGATGATGGACCTGAAGCATCTACGCCTGGGGGATCGGACATGCATATGCAGTCGGGGCCGTCAGACACCGGAGATAGACAATTCCCCCTCCCGGTCTGGCTGCGCGAGTCATCAAAGTCTTTTCACTGGAGATGGGTGCCCCTTCAAGTTCGGCAAGCTGCTCGAGCGGTCGTAGCCTGGTCTAGAGGACCGGATCCGCCTCAAATACAGAAGATCACGCCTTTCTTCCCATCAATACAGGAAGCAGCGGCAAGGCTTATTGACAATCAGCTACCAAAGCGAAGACACAAGGCTGTTTTACTGGCGTTCTTTTACTTCTGCTGGCTCTTGACCTTTGTTCTAGTGCTGAACCATTCTGCACAAGCTGGCAACATCGAAGGTTACGGCCAACCACAACCAATCTGGTGTGGAGCTAGCTTCTGGTGAGCCGTTTTTCAGATCTTGGGATGCTCGATACTGATTGCAGTAGGAATCCCGGCAACAGCTGTGGTCTGAACGGAAATAGATGTCGCCCTTTTGACAATGCCACCCTCGCTTTCAGATGTCCTGCTAATTGCAAGGCTGTGAAGGTACTGAACCCACATGCAGTAGGTGATCAGGAGATCAATTATCAATCCTTTGTGATTGGAGGTCCAAACGCTTTTGAAGAAAACTCCACTATCCCGGACACCGTCTATCGCGGTGACTCGTTTATATGTCAAGCAGCCATACATTCGGGTCTCGTTGGCAATGATAAAGGCGGCTGCGGTGTCGCGCTTCTCTCCGGCGAGCAAAGTAACTTCACATCCACAAACCGGCATGGGATCCAGAGTATTCGATTTGATTCAAGTTTTCCCAAGTCCTTTACGTTTGTCTCCGGACTCTCATCGAAGTGCGTAAGAGATCTGCGCTGGCCGCTCCTCGCCGTAACCTGCGGATTCACCACCATCCTATCCCTATGCACGACCTCCCCACCGGTCTTCTTCTGCTCGGTATTTACCATGCTTTTTTTCCATGTCGGGCTTGTCTCCGATCCGCCAATCCAGTCCGACTACGCCTCGCTCACTTCAATTATCATTGGCCGTTTCCTACCAGCAGCATTTGTTGCCTTCGTCATATATCGATTCTCTGTCAAGCCTCAACAAACAGGTTTGACCGCCAACATCGAGAGAACAATCCTATGGCTTGGAGGAGCGTGGGTTGGGGGCCTCAACAATTACACGTTTGCCTTCATTCCATTACAACGCTTAACTCCCCACGACCTCCAAGCGCAAGCTGGAGCCAAACTTGCTTTGGTCCTCGTCGTACTCGTTATTTTCACCATTGCGCTCGGCCAGGTCTGGTATCTGCGGCTTGAAGGACGCTTCCCTCGCTACCTAGCCATCTACTCCATTTTCGTAGTTTTCTTACTCCTCTGCGTCGCTCTACCTCCTCTCAATCTGCGCATTCACCACTATGTATTAGCCCTCCTACTGCTGCCGGGTACGCGCCCGCAGACAAGGCCAGGCTTGCTCTACCAGGGAATTCTTGTGGGTCTGTTCATCAACGGCGTCGCGCGCTGGGGCTTTGATTCTATAATGCAGACAACGGTGGATCTACGTGGTGACGGACAAGTAGGCTCGCTTCTGCCCAGCATTCCAGCGCCAGTACTCGGCTCATCCAACATCACTTTTGCATGGGGTCGGCCCCCGCACCCGTATGATGGAGTCAGCGTGCTTGTGAATGATGTTGAAAGGCATCGATGGTACTACGGCGAGGGAGATCCTTCGCAGACGTTCTACAGGAGTGATGAGATGGAGAAAAAGTATTTCCGATTTGCATACATGAGTGGAAGCGAGACTGGGGATTTCACAAAAGCAGGCATATGGGAAACAGATGGCGGCTTCAAAGAGATGGAGCCAGGGCCAAGTAAGTAGAATGGTGTTCATAGATCGCATAGATACAAAAAACTGGCCAAGGCCACAACGAGCCAACTGGAAATTGATTGGAGGCGCCAGGGACAGTTACATCAACCCCTATCGGGCGTTTCTTTTTGCATTGAATTTAAGAAATTGATGAAGAGATTCGTTAACATCAACGGTCGAGCACGCCCCAATGCTAATTGCGTGACTACGCTTCGTGAATGATTCAAAGTAATGATCGCCTACGCACAAGAGAACAGTAAACCGCCCAACGTACGCATGCTTTTCCAATACCATCATGACTAAAATATCGACTTTTTCACATGTAGGCCCAACGCCACCAATAAAACCTTAGGTTATGGCTCTTCGTTCATCCAGGTTAGCCCGTGGGCAGATTCTTCCAGAGGCTGCACTCCTCATCAGTCACAGATGATTGCCAAAAAGGTCTAATGGGCTCATACAAACACTTCCCTGGCATACTCTTCTATTCCTCTCCAACCAGGCCATAATGCTCGTGCTTCCTCCACCACGGTACCTTTCCCACTGTCTCCACCGCTTCCGTCCCCGTTCCAGTCGTTGTTACCATGGACTTCCCTAGACAAGCCAGTCTCCAGGTCCAAACCAAAGTATGGAGCTTTGAATTCCCCAAACAATAACTCCAACGCCTTGAGTTGTTCTCGGTATCCGTTTGGAACGCTGACTTCGATATCAATCGTCGGACTGTAGATGTAGCGGACTGGGCGGCGTAAGGCACAAGAGAAGAGGCGACATACACGGGTGGGAGTGAGAAGCTCGAATGCTAAAGCAATGCTGGAGATTGCGGCACATGAGCGACCATGGCGGATTCCGTGAGGGTGATGGTTAGGAACAAACATACCGATGCCCGGACCACTTCCGCGGTCCGTCTTTGAGTATCTGAAGGACCGCAGGGCCGGTATCGTGCTCTGCGTCAAACCAAGGGATGGCTAGGTTGGGATCAAAGGGCGCCTTCCACTCGAAACTACCGTCGGGTTGTAAAGCCAGGCGGAAGAGAGGCATGGGAAGGGAGGTAAAGTTATTATTATAAATGCCTGTGTAAACAAAAGTAGCAGGGAGACCGATCTAAGTTTAGAAGTAGTAGTATCAGCCTCGAGATTATGTTACTATAACAGACATTTTACTTCACCTGTCGTCTGTGCCCAGTATCAGCATCAGCTTGTCATGGGCAAGAGTAGACACCATGCACTCACATGTAATTCTCGACCGTAAATTTGCAGCTCCATAATGGCACCGCCGGCCAACCCTTACCAAATACGCTATGGTCGGGCATGCTGCTGTATACATAGTGCTGGACTTGAGCTTTCTTGGCCGCCTCGGCCAATGATATGCCAATAGCCACCTCGTCGCCCCAAGAGATGGTATTGATGAATGCTTTGTGAGCACCGGTGAAGAGGTCTGCTACCAGGTTTTTGTCTTCGAGGGAGCCTTGGATGAGGGTAAGGTTTTCGAGGGCTTCAAGCTCTTGGGCCACGGGCGGTGTCTTCTGACTGACATGGGCTCTAATTTGATACCTATTCGCTAGTCAGTGTGGCCATGTTGCTGTCCGGGTACGGGCCAGAATGATAGAGGGGATCGATTACCCTACTGCCGAAGCGACACGGGCAAGGGAAGCAGCTTGTCGGCCTGTAGCATTGACGATTACTAGTATTTTTTTTGTCATGTGAGTCGTTGAGGGAATTGATAAAAGGGATTTTGCCAGTATGAAAGAAATGTGGAACTCGACGAGGGAGACTGAGAGTTAGAGATGATAGAGGAGACGTTTGAAGAGATGCTAGAGACGTCTGAGGTGTTAAAGAGAGATGTTAGGGAAGCAGAGGCATGAGAGTACTGAGACAATGATGCAAGGGAACAAATAGCTATCACGTAAATGAAAAAGAGAATAGGCGCCAAGAACGAGGTGGGTGTGGGAAAAGCTGGGGAAATAAGGTAAAGTAAAGTAAAGTAAGGTAATAAAGGTAAAGTAAAGGTAAGTAGGTTTGTTGGTAGGGATAAGATAGGTAGGTATGACAGACATATATATACTAATAATGTTTGGTATGTAAGGTAATATCGTCTACTACTCCTACCTTCCTCCCACAATCAGAGGCTTGTCTCTTTTTTTTCCAACGGTAGGCGTCGAAGTATCTTAGCTTTGAGCCGTTTATACATGTCATGACCGGACAGGGTGATTGAGCATAATAGAATAAGTATGATGGAGGGGAAATCTTGTTGGCTCATTGATACATATCATGAATGTTATAAAATGCAGAGTATGTAAAAGAGACAGTCAGCGCTGAGTAGTGTGAGTTGAGGCTATCCTATACTGAAAGGTAGTTAGCGAGTCAAGCTTCACGCGGACACAACGCTCCGACGCCAACTGATTGGTAGATCCGCGGAGACGATGAATTCATCCTTCCTCCAAGGTTTATGGGTATGGTTACCATACACCACTAGAGGAGCAACAAATGATACATCTTGTTCGGATAACGTGGGTTTCTACCAGTTTATTGTTGCCTTTCTTATTTGGAGAGAGAAGAGGAGAGAGAGAGAGAGGTAGAGATAAAAGCCTCAACCCGTTAGTAGTAAGGTGGCTTTTGACTTGTAGTGGATTACGTAATTATGCTTTTCTCTCCGCAATAATCGCCCAGCATTTCATCATCGTTCCCCTAAATAATGAATAACAGCCTACCTCTTACTTTACTCATACCGATTATTCGCAATAATCGCCTTGATCGAGATCTTACTCACTTACCAGCGAAATAATGATTTATGAATATCAACGGGTAAAACTTCTACTTTAAGTCAAAATATGAGGAGATCCATCGGGCGATCAAAGCACGTCAATAGTAATAATAATAAATGATAATATTGATAGGGTATTGTATAACCACCGAGTCTGACCGAGAGGAAAGAGAAAGAAGCTAAGGTACCTACCTACCTTACCTACCTGCGCCGATTTACTCAGAGCGGAAGTTCCTCATCATCCTTGCCTAAGATGGTTGTATTATTATGAGGAGCTTGATCTGTTATGGCCTTTTGCAGAATCTCATCCTCTGAACTCATGGGAAGGCTAAAATATAGCACGTGGACGGTGGAAACTATGGTTTACTATAACCAATCACCAGAGAACACATGGTGTCAAAAAGCCTCCAGCTTGCATTGAGGACATTGAGCATGAGAACATTCCGGAACCCTCCTCTTATCTCTCGCTATTCCCATTTCCCAAGGCTTTGGATCACCCGTCCGAAGGCATTGAGGCAGTATTTGGGGCAATTGATGCGTGTGGCCTTCCGCGAGTCATCGAAGCCTTTGGAGAAAGTCATCGGAGCATCCTCCGCTCAACGCAAACTAGCTCCGTCCTGCCCAAATCTTGACTCCTTCTCACTATAAACGACGTATGGTACACAGTGTAGCAGTCTTGGATACTGGCCTGCTCAGACTTTACAATACCATGGGCTCCAGCGGTACGAATCAGCTGTTGATGCGTAGAGGTAGTCCGTCCCAACCTTGACTGTGCTACTTCATAGTGAATGTTCAATAACACATCTGGATTTTGTACGGCCTCAACTTTCGCTTCTACTGGTGTCCCTTCTGCGCATCCACCGCACATTCATGAACTATCAGAGGCGTGGTTGACTGTTTGATGAAAGACTCGGTCGGAAGGCGAGCAGCTATTGGCAGAAAGGTATAGAGGCACAGATGAATGATGGACACCTAAAGTTTGCGTTCGGGTGATCCGAACCTTAATCACGCGTGCCAAAATAAGCCTTGAGGTAGGCACTCACTGACTCAGTACTCTGCCAAAAGATGTTTTTTGTTGTCGTGCTTACTCGTAGAGCCGGAATAACTCTACCGCCGCGATAGTGTTTGCATAAATTTGCAATTAGAGGCGTTTCTGCGAATAATCGGTTTGTACCGCTGGTTTTGGGGCAGCCCTACAATCCGGGACTCACTACCCTGCTTCATGACCTTGTAGCCTAAGCTCTTCGACAATCGAGTGTAGCCAACCTATGAGATATCTGGCAAGCTTTGACACGTTTTTTGATTGTTACTGTCTATTTCGTGACTGATTCGTGGAAAAAGGTCGAGATTGCAAGTCGCACTGACCACAATCATCGGAGACCCAAAGACAGGATACCACCGATGATGACGTCTATATTCGATGTTGCTCCTTTATGATAATCGATTCGCAACCATGGTAGTTCAAGAAAATCCTTGAACGTCTGCTCAAGCAAACGTCACTCCAGCCATGTTCCATATATCCGGGGACCTTTGAGCGTGCAGTCTAGCGATGCTGAGCTCGTCCGCGTGGAGATGAGCCCCGGACTGTTGGAGTAGGAAGACGTGGACATCGAGTCCAGCATTGGCTGAGAGGAATAAAGGCGTCCGGCCTGTGTTGTTTCGCAGGTGCACTGAAGCGCCTCTTCTCAGTAGGATCCGCAGGATCTCCAGACTAGGTCCTGTAGCGGCAATATGCTTTTGTGAACAGTCAGCTTGGAACCATCGTTAAGGAGGCATAAGTACTCACCAAAGGCGTATTACCGGAATAGTCGGCCTCGTTAAGGAGCCAGCCATGATCATCCTTCAAAAGCTTCTGAACCTCAGGAATGTCCCCCTTGGAAATAGCATATCCGAGTGACGCAAAATTTGCTAGTCGGTCAGGCAACACGCGATTTGGATGCTCAAACACCATGTGTGCTTGTTCCGTAAGCTCACCACGGAGAGATATAGACATCTTCTCTACAACGTCTTCACGGCTTAAGCCTGGCATCGCAAGGAGATAGGAGAGCTTCGCAAGAGCTGCTTCGGAAGTCATATCATGCCCAGGAATGACGCCAGCACGCTTCAGCAACATTGCAGGTTCATACAAGGGACTAACGGTTCCCTTCATACACTGCGTGATATTCACTATAATAACGCCTCTTTTGATCGCGTTCGCAAGTACTCTGGTGAGAGCTCCATCAGGTCCTCCAGGTGCATTCCCTGCGCCGAACGTCTCCAGCACTAGGCCTTTAAGGCCATCGAGCTGCAGCACGGCTTCAACCATTCTGGGCTCTATGCCCGGAAAGATTCTCAGACAGGCTACATCGCCCGTTGCACGATTCGTTTGTATACTGAATGGTTCGAGATGCGTGGGACGATAAACGTGATCCCATGCTAAGGCCACATTTCAGGGTCAGCATCGTTTAGTCTAAATTAAAGACGGGATTGACGGTGTTAAATCTCTAGAATAGGACAAAAATTGTGCTCCCGGACCATGTCTCAAGGTATTGTACAAAATAAGAGACAATACTCGGAAAAGTGCGTACCAATATGGGTTTTAAGTGATGAAATTTCTCCCAAGGGAGGCGCATTCGGTGATGCAAAAGCTGCTCTTTCCGCAATCAGCTCCAGCATCAAGGCTACATTCAAGATCCTCGATGTGACCTACCAGCGAAGTCGCTAGCAGAGACTTTCGTACTACGATTTCCGCGGAACAACTTGTAGTTAAAGAAGAGGCATACTTCGGGTATCATAAAGTGGCCAGCAATGATCAAGGATCCTAACAAATTATCTGTGGCATCATTTTGGAGCTCGAGCATTGGCGCTTGACTCCCTGTCAAAATGATAGGCTTGCCCAGATTCTGCAGCATAAAACTAAGCGCAGAGCATGTATAGGCAAGGCTGTCTGTACCATGTAGGATGACAAAGGCGTCGAAGAGCTTGTAATTCCTGAAGATTGTCTGAGCAATGTGGCTCCATCCTTCGGCAGATATTGAGCTCGAATCTAGAAGCTCTTGAAACTCGAAGACAGCATACCGAATATGCTTCTGATACGAACTGACTGGCGTTCGCAAGCTGCGGTGAGACACTTCGCTCCCGTCGTCGGTCACGACGACAATATCGTCCGGTCGAGAGCCGTCATTGAATGAAGGACGAGGGGCCATGCCAGACTCCAGGAACCCTCTTGCAGGCACGAAACCATTCGGGCTTCTCTTCATGCATATGGTTCCGCCAGTCATGATGATTAGGACCCTCGACTCCGGAGCAGAAGGAGCAATGGAATGGTGATCCATAGCGACGGTGGTGATACGCTAGAGATTTCGCTTGCTTATATAGTAAAGATGCAAGACTAATATGCAGATTGAGGAGCAGAGAGCGACGCAGAGCCTGTATTTCGTGGTGGCGTACCGGCCAAGATTTGAAAGTGTGATCAAGCGACTTGACCTGGATGCCTTAATAGCTAGGCTCGACACCTTTCTTACACCAAAAGAAACCAAGATCCCACCCTCTGTCCACAGTGTTTTTGCATCGAACAAAGAATTTTGCTGCGATTTGCTTTTGGGCGCAGAATGGCAGGCCAAAAAGGGAAAGGAGCAAGGCAAAGATATCGCAGAAATCTACACCAGAATTGTGGGCCTGGTTAGGGTTGGGGTTAGATTAGTGCCGTGTTGGTGACGTGTAGGGCTAGGGGAATAGTCTCTCCCGACTTTTGTCACCAACCTTCGGTCTCTATAAAAACTTTATATAGAGGAACTGGAAGGAAAAAAGATGGGTGTGCACGGGATCGAACCGTGAATCTTCTGATTTGTACTATAGCAACCTATATATTAGCAATTTCCTGCGTAATACTAGTATCGATCTCGTAGATACAAACCATTGGGGGACACATCCCTGGTACTACAGATTAGAACCGGATAGATTGATGCTACTCAAACTAAGTATGCATATCATGTAGGTAGATCTAACGATTGCATTTGGGAGAACGCGTTAGCCCACGGTTGGAGCTAGAATCATCTGCCTCTGGGAAGAAGTCGCCTTCCGAAGGAGTCGAGAAATCAAATCAAAGGCATTGAATCACATTCATGTTCTGTTGTGTCTTTGCCGAAGGTAAATCCTTGAGAGGCACTAAATTAGAGAATAATGAACGTGGTAGGTATCTATCGCTCATGTGCCAGAATCCAAATATCCTTTCGTGACCCACATCATTGTTCCCATCATATCATGACCAATTTCCACTTGTACATCGGTAGCTTGGAGTGTATCCTCAGTCCACGTCTCCACTGTCCCCGAATGGAAATGCTGGGATTGTCATAGATTCTTCCCTCTCGTTCGCCGGCCTAGCGATCATCTTGGGCTTTTTGCAGACTTGATGATCCGCTCGAGGCAGAGTCTGCTTCTTTGCCAAGCTCATAGTCCTTGAAAGCCCTTTCCACCCGCTGTTCATGGTGATGGGTGGGTTGGAATTGTTTCTGGCCCTAGCAACGCTACCCGGCTTCTTGCTTGTAGATCTGTACGAATTCCTCGGGGACAGGCGTGGCGGACTGAGCGAGTATGGGTCGTAGTCATCGTAGGTGGGAGCCTTGCGTAATTCAAGATCTGGGAAGTAATGCTCGTCTTCCTCCTCATCCTCCTCTTGCACAATGTAAACACGGTCATCGGGAACCCATGAGTCTGGAGCCGGAGGAAGCGAACGGCAGTCTTCGTGGCTCGGAACGCACTCTCCTGGAGAAGTGACTTTTGTGGCTTCATGTACGACTGAGGGCTTGTTCTCGTCTGTGACGATGGGCGTACGGGAGCTAGCATTCTTCATAGTTGAGCGTGAGATCACCGAGTCCTCTGTTCGCTTCCGTTTGTGCATGGGAGCGAGGTTAGTAATGTTCACCAATGTCGGCCTTCCCATTGCAAGAATGGGAACAGCAATGGCGATCTCGGCTTCGTATTCGTCGGCGGTGACTGGCTCTGAAGCTACCTCGACTGCTTTCTCTGAAACCTGGTGCTCGCATTCCCCTTCGTTGCTCTCCGTGTCGCTATCGGGACTGGGGGAGGGCTCTTCCTCGCTCGACATGTAGCGATCATGAGGGTCCGCTTTGCTGTATGTATTGATGCGGAGATGATGCTGGATATCCTTTGAGGATAATCTGCCAATTGTGGTCGATGAAAGATCCATACCCTTTTCGGGCCCCTCGTAGGCCTCGTCCACAACCCACAACTGGTCTCCCGTGGCGCTGTTGCTTTCGATGCTTGGCCTTGCGCTGACTATATGTCGTGGATCTGATACCGAGTGTCGATGGTGAAAGACAGGCATGATAGCTGGTGCTGGATGATATTGGTTGTAGGATAGTAATAGGTAAAGAATGCTATACGTTTGTTCATGGGTCAAGGCGATGAAGATGGTGCTTGGTGGGAGATGTGAGGTGAGCGTAGGAGAATGAGGCAATGTCGATGAAACAAGGCGTACAGCAGGGTTTCAAGAGGGCAGTGCTGGTTGGTTGGCGATACCCAACATAAGGATTGTGAAGGAGGGATATTAATACCTAACGGAACCGAGGACAGATGACCTTACCTATGGTCCTCCTTATATTCATCCGCGCCGCAGAAAAAAAGGCCGGCTTATCATGGATGCAGGAGGATATGGCAATATGCGTCTACTGTTCCAGCACGGCAAGATCGACAATCGCGAAAATAACAGGCACAGGACGGAAAGTATGACGGCCATGATGGTGGGGTCTGGGGGTGAGGGGGGTTGTGTGTCGAGTGTGTGTGTACCTGTGAGGGGCAAGGGTAAATTAATCGATCAAGTAGGTACTTGATTGATTGATTGGTGAAATTAATGGGTAGGAAGTGTTAAATGGTGTGTGGGTTTCAAGCCATCCATTGGCTAGGGAATTTAAAATCTGTTGCATGATCGTACGCTCCATGGCCTAAAGGTAAGCCAACGGCAATTCTGCGGTAGCTCTACCGTTTCTTCCAAGGTACGCTCGTGGCATCCCACCTCTTCAGCGCCCTTTTATTATTATTGCTGCGCCTAAGCCATTCTAGAGCGCAGCCCATGCACGCCTCTCCACCAAGGAAGGAAAAATAAAACAACCCGACCAGTAATCGCGGCGTTCAACGGTTCAACGGTAAGGTAGGTACAACAAATCGGTCTGATCACGAAAGCATTTGGTCTGTGAAGCTTCATTCATGCGGTCAGAACATGCGTCAACCGGCACAGGCTCACAGACCTAGGTATGTAGGTAGTGTGTGCCACGGACAAGGAAAAGGTATTCGATAAATCCCTACCTGGAGGCTAGAAGTGGCACATTTTCGAGACCCTACAACTACCCTACTACGCTACCTACTTAGGTACTCTCTAGCTGCCCCTCATTGATCTCATGAAACCGGGGGTCTGCCGTTTCAAGCATAGTATGCTTGTCTTGAGATCTTCCCGGCCCATCTGCTTCCCCCGTGAACATGAATCGAAATGACGAGCCTTCTTGCCACCATTCGACCGTGTCAGACTACCGGTACCTATATGTTTGAACATGCCTTATTCTTTCTGCCAAGGTGACGCTCTCCTTCTCTCGACGTGCAACTCCGAGTATGAAAGTCTCAAGCTTCCGTGCGGCTTTGCGCTTCCCAATTCTCCACATTCTATCCGCACAGTCCAAATGGAATGAATATTATATCTTCCGAAATGGCCATACATTTGGCTTAGACACTGGGGTGCATTAGTGTTTACTCTAATGGAGACCAAATGAGGGCGTAAGCCTGTAAGGTAGGATTCGGAGGAAAAGCAAGGGCAAGGGTGAGAGAATCAGTGAAAATAGTCTACATGACGCATGATGCGTGACGCAGGAGTACGATCCTTTTCAATTGAATAAATCCGTTCACTGCTAGGTGCGCTTCTACAATAAACATCAGCTTGTCTGCAAAGAGCTGCACATTACTATTACTAAGTAGGTACCTAAGACTGTTGAGGCAAACAATCGTACCGTACACACTCTAGTCGCCAACCAAGTTATCCAGTTCGACTGCTCGAGCCCAGCCGTCAGATGAATTGATGAGTAAGCTGTCAAAGTTCAAAACTACGGGTTCGAGTAATAAGCCCGCGGGGTTAATGTCTTATTATTCTCCTAAGTAGTTGTACCCTGAAGTAAGCTTTGAGGCTCCATTTCAATTCCAGCCCGCTCTTATTTTCTAGATCCGAGGGGAGCAGACTGATATTAGCTACCTATATCATATCTGTAGCCTAAGGATAACTCTTTTTGCTGCTAGCATAAGGTAGACCATTTCCATTCCACAGTACTACTTTACAATCAACTCTACATTATTATTATTATTATTCTACCTGAACCAGACACCTTGGACACGTCTCTGAAATCTTCTGCAGAGAGTATCACTCTTTGCCATAATAATCATTCAAAACCCATTTCACCAACCTGCTTCTTCATCAGCCAATCCTTTCGCTGCCATGCGATAGCCGGCCGCTTTACTCCTGGAGAAATCACTCTCGTGCAGCGGCTGTCTCGATGAAGACGCACAGACAGGTGTGCCACTACTCCCATCGCCTCTTTCGACGCGGCCTGCATATGTACCATTGTCCCGTGTATGCACGTTGCAACCGCATAGGTACCTATTTCCATTTTAAGTACCTACTTCGGCAAGACATTGTTCTCAACAAAAAACCTTTTCGTCCGAACAGCCACCCTTAATTGTATTGCACTCTAATAGCCGCATGTGTCAAGGCTCAATATCCAGGAATGCCCGGTTCAGCTGCATATCGAAATTTGATTGCAGAACGATTGCTTAAATACTTAGATACTTTTGGGTCAACCAACGACTATATACAGTCACTCAGCCGTGCTGGGTAGGATTCTTGGACCTGATCAGCGTCTACGAAGAGGTACGTACTCAGCAATATACTACAGTGCTCACTGCTCAGTGCTCCTGGACACACTGCATTTATGCAGGACTAACCTTGGAAATGCTCGTGCGGTGCAGAACGCACACAGAGAGACTTTCCTGCCGAGTCTGCCGACGATTATAGGAGCTTGGCAAAAGCACATCTGCCTTGAAATTCTCGGAAGATGTGCTTCGCCATCCTGTAATATGCTACATACGAGTATAACGTATCACACGGCCTTAAGAGGGACATTTCATTCGCAGCTTCAGCTCGTGCAGTCTCGAATTTGTTGCAGGAACAGTGTCCGAACCTTACCCAATTCACCAAGCTCCAGGCGCTATACACATGGCATACTTTGCCCCTGCGACATACTTTACTCTCAGGCAAAGACATTTGCAAGACTGTCGACCTTAGCACCCTTCGTTGGGACTTATTTGTTCACCGAGTCGGATGATATTTCGACGTTCCTATCCCTTCTCAAGGAATACTTGCCGAAGCAGTTGGTTGTGGGATCATTATTACCAGTTATGTACAAGTTCTATATATTACTTGAATAATCAGTATTGTTCATTATCCTTTTCTTCCACAGATCCCTTTGCTCAACGTCTTAAAAGGAAATTCATCAGTATCGCAAGCATCTGTGGTATCTCCGTCGGCGATTGAGATTGATATTGAGATTCAGTATATTACCGTCCCACGCACAGTACCTATGCTAGCCAAGCAGGGCCTCAGTTGACCAGATCGCTCCACCCAAGCTGCTAAAAGGTATCGCATTGCATGATCAAGGCCCGCTGGGCCCTGAGTCGTCCTGGGCACACCAAGGAGGTGCCACCCAGAGTGCCCCCCAGCGTGCCCCTCTTCCCGACTGTTGTACAACCCTTAAAAGGATGCCACCGCAGTCGACTCCGGGTAGTACCAACCCCACCTTGCAGCGTTGTTGGCGTGCAACTGTTGTTGATTCCTCTGCACCGTTCACTCTCTTCACAGTCTACGCCAAAGGTATCCACAGTCTTTGATTCGGAGACAAACTTCTATCTCACGTACAGAGCAGCCTCGAGTTTGTGACCAAAACTTCTCGAACGGACGAAGGTACATTCACATTCCTTCTCGTGGTTGGAGCACGAGCCTGTGGGGGTCCCCAGGGAAGTGGCTAACTCCAGACGAGCGCTGTCACATTCACCTGGCCAAGATACTAAGGGCCTCGGCCTTCCATCGTCTCGAAGATCTAGATATTCGAGGAAGGTGGCCTCGTTTTGAATACTACTGTACTACAGTTTTGGTTACCGCATCGGGTTGGGCTTCATGCAAAACAACTTGTAGGATTACTATTACAGAAGGGCAACAATATATATTTTTTCTGTTTATTATATTCTTATTTCTCGAGCCTGGAAATCGCTACTATGCTATACAGATTATTACTAATCCAGTGTTTTTCACCAGAGATGTGGTTGCGAAAACCTATGCATCCGCCATGAGAATGGTGTCCACAGATCCGACAGGAGCATAAAGGATACACCAACCTGATCTGATTTCAAACTTCGTAACCCCTCCAGAGTACATGCAAATTCAATATCCAGTCCTGGAATGGCAGGTGCAAATAACCTTTTCCAAGTTTCATGAACCCCACTCTTACCCCTTCCTCGACCGTGTCACCCTAGGCGTTATTCCACCATTTTCTTTCCCTTTTGCCGATCCATTGGACAGACCACCCTTATGCACAGCATCTTCCATGCTTTGCACGTCTGGCACTTCCATCCTGCTCATGTCAATCGCCGCTCTCGTCGCCGTCTGGCTAAGCCTTCTGCTCTTCTTCCGCCCTCTTCCACCCTTGGCATTCTCTCTCTTGTACGTAGCGAAGTAGAAAGAGATGAAGAGCAGGAGGTAGGAGGAGAGGATGCCCATGCCGGCGAAGGCAGCAAATTCTTCACCCGCGCATTGGCCGGCGGTAGGAAGTTGAGGGAAGTAGGTTGAGGAGAAGTAGGTGTAGGAGGCGAAGTAGACGAAGCCGAGGTCGATGACGAATTGGGCAATTTGGAGCCTGGTGATCCATTTCTTCCACCAAATACGCACACCGCGCGCTGCTTGAAAGTAGTACCAGTACATGACTACATGGACAGTGAGATTGAGGGTAATGGGAACCCAGGAGACGGAGGTCAGCCCAATGAGCTGGGTGTAACAGAGCAAAGCTGTTGCCCCGTGATGATAGGTATGGAGAAAGGCTTTGGGCATTAGCTGGGTACTTCGTGGTGCAAGCTTCCGGACGTACTGAGAGGTTTTTTCTTGAGAACCATGAAGACAGTGTCCAATAGCTCCACATACTTAGTAAGGTAGTTCAGCTAGAAGTTGTAAGTCCCAAAAACACTGATCGCGATAGAGGAATACGCACGTAATATAAGGTCACCAGAGGGGCTGTCCATCCTCCCCTGTGGTCGCATATGGCATAAAAGACCCCATTTCTCGCGATTGTCGGCACCAACTGCTCAGTGAAAAGCGCTAGGAGGACCCCACTGATGACGGTCAACATAAGGTTATGTATCATGAAAAGGCCGTTGAGCTTGAATGGTTCCCGGTTTTTCATGAACTCCCTCCCTGCAAAGACCGTCACATAATACGTTATAAGCACTGTCGCCGTCGCGGTGAAAGTTGAGAGAGGCGTTGCACCCGGTACGAAGACGAACTTGTTTGCGGGGTATCCCATGGCGTGGGAATAAAGCTTGTCGAATTGAGGCCATAACTCCACAATGAAAGGCCTGTCAAGCGTGGGAAGGGCAATGGAATTGAGACCGTTGGGGGACATGGTACCGGTAGCCTGCGAAAGCTGTGATATCTTTGGCGAGTGGTCTTGATGAAGGGTGTATTGGCGAGGGGGTTAATCACTTCTTGTAGTCACAGGTAGTCGGGAGTGTGCTATGGAAGATCCTAGGTTTGAAGGAAAATCCCGCTACTTGGGAGTGCTTTTTGAGTAAATTTCCAGCTCTGACTTTTCCATGCGGCAAGGGCTGATAAAGGAGAGACTAGAACGGAATATAATATGAAGATGATTGACCAATTGAAGCCGCTATACAAAGATCATGAAGTATAAAGGAGGGTGTGAGGTGTGAAGTGAGGCAGGAAGTGAGGGAGGTGACCCTGAGCGGGCGGGCGCCCAAATTTCGGCTGACAGAGATGCCTCGACCAATCAATCAGCGTATATACTCTGCTCTCGAAAGTCTGTTATACTGGGTCTGGACCATGATAGTCTCGCTTTGACCAGAGAGAGACTGACAAAGTCCAATTGAACTGGAGCGGAATCATCGACTACACTACTTTGGTCCTGGTCCACAGGTTATCCAAAGTACAATTATTAGTTACAGCTTCTTCCGTACTCTTAGGTTAACCAAGATCTGCGGAGCAAACTCCGGCTAGAGTAGAGGTATCTTCGTACCTCAATTCTGCATCCGACCAATTCTGATCTCTTCTCAGCCTTCCCACCGCGCACTTCCAATGTCTACCACCGCTCTCTTTCGCATCGCCGCGCGCACACAACCATCGCACCTGCTCCGGTCATCGCAGCCAGCTAAGAGGATCTCCCCAAGGGGTTTATACGCGGGCTCACCCCCGACCGCTGCATGCAATCACTTCAGTACAACGATTAGAAGGGCAGCCGACAAGGACGGACAAGGGGCAACTGGAGGCTCAGGGCATCAGGAAGAGAGCTTCGAGGAGTTCACTGCTAGGTATGGGTATCTGCCGGCTCATCTGCCCCCAACCTGCACTCTCTGAGCGCAGAGCATCCAATATCGAGGCCTGAGATAATCATGATGAGCCAATTGATTGACGGGGGAAATCTTTAGATACGAGAAAGAGTTTGATGGGGTCCAAGATGTCTTCGAACTACAGGTAGGAAAATTATGTCTCGTCCCGCAAAGCCGGACCCTAGAGCTCTGACCTGTTCGTCTTACACCAGCGTAACCTGAATAACGTTTTCGCCTACGATCTCGTCCCATCTCCATCCGTCATTACGGCAGCTCTTAGGGCAGCCAGGAGGGTCAACGATTTCCCCACTGCCGTACGAGTCTTCGAAGGTGCATTTCCTACGTCCGTCTTCGGTTTTCGGAAGACATACTCACCTCTGACATATAGGCATCAAGGCGAAAGTCGAAAATAAGGGCCAATATGACGAGTACTTGCGTGATCTCGAACCGCTGCGAGAAGAATTAGGCATCGACCTGAAGGAGGACTTGTATCCCGAACAGCTTTATACTGGAGGCGCAAATAGGGCTTGATAGGGACGGAGGGCGCGCTTAGAGATTGGAGATGACGAGAGAATCAAAAAAGAGCGCTACAACCGATATTGTACGACGCCATTTGACCCGTTTGTACGCAATATATGCACATATCTATCTGCGAAAACCTGCTCGTTGCTCCATTTCGAACTGCAGAAACACTGACGTTCGATATGCACTGGCTTAGAACCGGCCTGATATTGCACTTTCACCTTCAGCCTGGGCTCCAACAAGGAACAGCCCGTGGGTTTCTTAGAAACACCATGGTTGACGATTGAGGACGACGAGATCAACCTTCCTGACCCTTACTAACTTAAGCAATATTGCAAACATTCGGAAGGTAACTCATTTTTGTTTTGCACCACTCAAAGGCTCTTGTATCTACATTGAAAAAGCTCAAATACACATATCCCACCGTAATGCCTCCTCTTTGCGCCAATCGAATCTAGCAGCTACTGATTGCACATGTAGAATTATGTATGGGTAACGACTTATCTCCCTCCCTTCATCGAAGACCCCATCTTGCCGTATCTGAATATCAGTCCATGCCCACGTATTTGAACCAATTTGGCCTGCAGTCTTCCTTGAAAAGGAACCTCTCGCCGTCTGTGAAACGGCCTGCGACGCAACCCTTACACTTGGTCGATCTCGGGCAATTGAAGTAGGGTATATGCTGGTATCCTATATCACGGAACCTGGAATGCAGTCAGGTGGCATATTCATCATGGACTCGGGGTTGATTGCGGTAAGCCTTACCAATGAATTTTGCTCTTATCCTCGAATAGGCCCAACGCAATACTATGCACCGGCGCATCCCCCCATCTTTCGTAGAAGAAACCCCCCGCTCGATCCAAGTGCTCGAAATAGTCTTCATAAGGCTTAGAACGCCAAAACTCCATGTCCGCAATCTCGAAATTGCTCCAAAAATGACAAGTGCTGTACCCATGCGCTTTTATATTGTGTTCGGGCCGTCTCTTGCTATCCACGACCCATTCTCTCGCATTATTCTCGTGCAAGTAATCCGGATGTGCCGCCATGAACTTTTCCGTCTCTGGCCATAAGGTTGGGATGGTCTGCGGCGCATCATAAAGGTTGATCGTAAAGCCATAGGTCTTGTTGTGGTCGCTCATCCAGCGGAAGACGTCATAATCAATGTCGCAGAAGAAGTGAACTTTTGGCTCCACGCGCCAATAGTAGCGGACATCTTTGAGGGCTGGGTGTTTGTAGAACATGCCACTATTCCAGCGGCACATCTGATGATAAGATACCATGGGACCATATTGAACCTCTTGCTCCTCGAGCATCTTGGCAGATTCGTCAAACAGATCGCTGTTGATCCAGGAGGGAACTGCCCAGTGTTCTTTGGGAATCAACTCTGTAGGGAGAAATGCTGTTAGTATGGGAAGACGCTTGAATCGGTGGCAACATGATCAGCCATACCATAATTGCATTTCGCTTTCGTTTCCATCTGGGTTAGGCGTTTGAAGTCTTCTGAGAAGGGAACGTCGTTGAAGAACGTCCAGGGGTAGTTGAATTTTGAGTTCCATGTTCGCTCCAAGTCTCTCATGGATATTAGCATCCCATCTAGCTCCTCGTTCCTTACCAGCGCCAGAAGTGTCGCATTAATGCGCGGTGCATCGGGATTGTCCGCAGCATACCCATCGGCTCGCCATAAAGGTGGAGGAGGTTCGCCGTATTCTGTTTGGTGTCAGCATGTGCAAATAAGCATAGTTTGGTGGTAGTACCTTGTAAGGTTGGCTCGTTGGGAAGCTCATGTTCCAGGTCGTCTGGCCCATGAATGGTCGGGGGGGTTTTAAAGGCCTGGAAGAGTAGGTAGAACAATAGAAAAACAGATATTATCGCCAATACACGCAACGGTTTAGGGATAGCCATTTAAGCAGTCGCTCTTGGCTTCTCATCGACCGGTCGCTGAAGAGAATATATAGATATGTAAGAGACGTCATCGCCATTGGCACATCTGTTTTACCTCCGCATTATTGTTCATCCTTCGCGCCCTATTACTGTCAGAAAACACTTGATTCGAGAAAACAATCAACCGTCCGAGCCGTTGTCTACCAAATTATCGGCAAAACTACGGTAATCTCAAGCTAGGCTCGGCTCTTATTGCCCCTTTTCCATTTTCCATTTTCCTCTTCCTCTTCCTCTACCTCAGATACCTTCACATAAGTACATATCACTATCAGGTGACGAGATATTGAGATCGAATTGGAACATAAAGGCTTTACTACCTCCGTCTTTGAGACTTTGTAGGAATCAACGACGACAGTGTCGCTAAATTTCAGCCTTATCATTTCGCCGACTTGCCTTACGGAGCGTCAAATCTCAGGACCTGATCGACTGTTGCATTTGCCATCAAGTTTCGTTGACCCTTTATGAAGTCTGACGCGTGTCGACTGCAGTCCTCAAATCGGTCCCCTCGACTTCTTGACGCCGAGCGGTCACTAGGGGTCAGTCGGTCTCGAGCGGAGCCAGATACAGCCCACTTCTGCTGATCACATAGAGGCTTTGCCCATGTGCAGATCAAGCGATGGACTTTAGAGCGTGTAAAGAGCATGTTTCTTCTTCACAGGGTTTCCTTGCAGTGTCTCTTTTCGAAGCTTAGTAACCTGATCCCGCCTCACTGTGCAGCTTTTCTTGCTGATCCCACTCAATGAAATGTTCGCTATGCATCATTTCTCCAGCCCTATGGCTAAATTGTTGGCAAGCATCTCCCAGGAAGGCGCACTGTCAGCTTTGCTAATTCCTCTCACTGTTGCGCTTACAAAAGTATGCAGTCTCCTGAAGGTGTCTAGCATTTCCTTCAGCTTATCCGCATCTGGAAGCTCTGCGTGCAAAGCGGAATAGCGACCTAAGTCGCGGGAATCGGAATCGCTATTCTCATCGTCTGAGGCTGATTTGGCAAGCTCGCCTTGTTCGGATTTGGTTGCGTGCTTTTGGTTGCCTCTCGTACAGTTGAAGCCACTCTCGGAGTTAGTTGAAGTACGACTTGTAACATAGCAGGCCTGCATGTCTGCAAAAAGAACCGTTATGTCAAGCAACGACATGATAGCTTGGCGAACAGACGTGTGTTTCTTCAGCATAAAGCACTGATCTTCGAGTCTTGTAATATAAGCCTGATGAACTGCAATCATGCTGTCTACGTCCTCAGCTCGACCCATGGCGGTACGCATGTCAGCAGTAGCCTCTGAGAGGACCATATCGGTGGTGTATGTCAGCATCGTGTTTGTTAGCCAGAGAAGACGATGGCGAAGTGTGTAAAGCTGTAACAAGAATGGCTCCTTTTCTGTTGCCTGCATCCATTTAGGCATTTTTTGCCGCTGGAGCAGAAATTTCGCTCTCTGCAATTGCGTCAGAAAAATGAAAACACGCTGGTAGATACTAATGGAATTCGTTCTAATCACGTTGGCAACGGGCCAGGGAAGCGTGTACGAGACCCTGACATCTTCAAGAACACTCATGGAACGCCGTGCCGCACTTGACGCCTTTTGGGTTGCTGGACTCGGAGAGACCTCAAGACGGCCAATGTCGATGCAGGGAACAGATTGGAAGGCGCCATGAAATAATTCGGTCATGATGAAGCCATCATTCCATCGGTGATTCCCGCGATCTATTCTCTCGAAGATCCTGCTGTTCACTGTGGCGCCCAACGCGCCTTTAGCGAAGTAGATATACTCCAAGGCATCCAACGATGAGTGCAAGCTACAACGCGACTCAAGTTGGGCACGAAGCTCCGACATGGATGCTCGATGCTTATTTGCAATCCATGTCGAAAGTGCCAAATCAAAAAGCTCAGCGAAAGGACTGAATAGGCCAAGATCTGCTGACTGACAGACAGACTCGTAGGTCATTGCAACTTCCTTGGCCAAATCTCGCTTTAAATCACGGTCTTCCCATCCCAAACGTCTCAAAAAGTCAACGCTTTTGCCCGTATTGAAGATCTTCGTTGCGGCTACATGGAGAAATTTTGGAGCGTGCAAGCCACCATTACCATCTCTGATGAGATGGTATTGGTCTCGCCACAAATGCCTCAAGGGGACGTCTTGCTCGTTCTCTTTGATGAAAATTACCCCATCGCGCCCAGTCAGCTGACCCTTTTCCATCCACAATCGTATGGGCTTGAGATACGTCTGAAAGCAGTCGAAGAATAGATTGGCCATATATTCATAACCTTCGGCATCTCCAATGCCTTGGTTGACACATGTTCTATCAAACAAGCATTCGAGGATGCGGAAAGGCCTATCGACTTTTGAATCAACGTCCAAGTCCAGCAACATGTCCTGTACCAGTAGTAGGAGTCTGGTCAGGCTGGAAGCCTCGTCGTAGAGCTCCAGAAGACTTGGAAAGGATCGAGCATCGCGAGAAAGGATCCTGCTCTGTATTGCAGATAACGCTTGATCAACAATCTCCAGGCGTGAGGCAAGGGCTGCCTGGAGAGTCTGTTCGAGAGGGATTCTCTCGTCCTTTCCAATCCATTGTCGAATGCTGAGCAGCTTATTAGCAATTACGGCAAATCTTTGCAATAAACTAGTCAATGACTCTTGAGAAGTATGCTCTAGGAAATCCGCTTTAGAGACGGTAATCTGCCTTTGGTTGTTTTGGCTGAAGATAGACGTGGGTAATCCCAGAAGTAGGAAGAGGACTTCTCGTCCCGCCTGCAACTCAGTCATAGTCAGCTTTGGGCTACGGTCTTCGTCCTCCTGGTGGACTAAGTCAGGTTTATCGGCGTCTTGCGTGTTCCAGAACTGCGCATTCCGAATTTCTTGAAGCGAGATAGGCTCGATTAGAGTCTCAATACAAGCTTCGACCGCTTGTCCAGCTATGCTGGATTCTGGCATGGGTATTGAATCATCGGACTGAAGAGATTCGGTCCATTCACCGTCGTCCGACTCATTTGCTGTGAAATCCACATTCTTCCAGATGCCATCTCGGTCATCCAATGGGTCTCCTGCCACAATATCGGCCCATGTCAGTGGAATACAGGGGACTTCAGTCTTCGGCTGCGCCAGATCCACAGTACTTGAATGGTCGCGTGGTCTGTCCGATAGATGTAATAACAGCGATAAAAGCTCCGGTGTCCATTTGTTGGACGTTGCAGATGATTCTGTCCGTCGAAGATGGAGAGCCTCTGCCAGTGGATCGTTGTTGAGGATCCTCCATTTCTCCTCCAAACCCTCCAATCGAGCAGTAATTTCAAATTGATTAATACGCGCAGAATGACTGTTTGCCAATGTACGCAATGCTGAGCGCTGTAAGCGTTCAACGTCAGCGTCTGATGGGTTCTGAATTGAAGCGTTGATCAGTCGGTCAAGCAAGAGGCTGTTTTCTGCATTCTGTGCCATCGGTCTTACGTAGCAGTCAACACATGGTCACCTAACCGACTAACGTCAGCAGAGAGCGCGTACGAACACGCAATTGATGTGATCGAAGGTATCCTATTCCCATTGGAATCGATTCCTAATGGCGGTTAGCGGTTTCCGAAATAATCTATTGATGCTAGTCCATTAGGGGCTTAGAGTAAAATGGTGAAAAGTTTGGCCTTTGACTCTGCACGAAACAGTCCCACTCAACCGCGCAGTAACTGAGAGCGCAGCAACTGAGAGGCCTCCCGACAAATCATGGGGAAGCTATATGAACTGTGTTATTGTGACAATTTCTACGGTTTATCCCGCCAACAGAGAACAGTAGAGGCTATCGGGATATGATGTCAGAAGATCTTATCAACGAAATAGAAGCTATCCAATCGATCTATGGTAATGATTCATTACGAGAAGCAGATGGCGATTCTGTCTACATCCTATCGATTCCCAACAGGGAGGCCTCATTGCGGCTGTCATTTCCGCTAGATTATCCTGAGTCGATTCCACAATTGCTAGGCACAGAAAGAACAGGGGCGCATGCGAGAAAGGGGTATGGAAATCAAGTTCTAGAGACCGCACGGGCAACTCTATTCTCGGTATTCACGCCGGGCTCAGTCTGCCTCTTCGATTTACTGCAGGAGCTTGATACTGCGTTGACTAAGGAGTCCGATGGTCAGCAATCTCCCCCAGCCACTATTGACAACGACGCGAGTCTATCGCCCAACGCTCCCCAATCTGTCCTTCGAGAGGAGCCTCACTGGATCCTCTCGTCAGCCGTCACGGAGAAGAAGTCGACCTTCGTAGCCAGGGCTTGCTCCGTCACATCGCCAGCTCAAGCACAGGCCTGTATAGATAATCTGCTTGATTCGGATAAACGTGCTGCCAACGCCACACACAATATTTCCGCCTACCGTATCCACGCCCCCTCCACGGCTGAATCAACAAATAGAGTCATATATGAGGACTGTGATGATGATGGAGAACATGCAGCTGGAGGAAGGCTACTGCAATTGCTGAAGAAAATGTGTGTGTGGGATGTGCTTGTGGTTGTCAGTAGGTGGTACGGTGGGGTCAAGCTAGGACCCGACCGCTTCAATATCATTAATATTGTAGCAAGAGAAGCTCTCGTCCAGGGAGGTTGGGTGGTTAGCAGGATAGAAAAGGATTAGGACCTGACCGGAAACACTGTATGCTTGGAGTAAGCACTGCGGTAGTCGCTCCTGCGTCGCACCGATGTCTTATATCACACCGAATCGGGTACTTCCTAAGGCTTCCCCCTATCCTGGGGTCAAATTCTGTTTTTAGGTCTCCCCATTCGCTTTCTTTTGACAGTTTTACTGCTACTATGCTCTCGCGCAGCTCACACCTGAGAAATTCTCCGCTTCTTCAAAGAGGTGCTGAACACATTAAATAGTTAAGTAATCCGGCTGCTGAATTTAGTTTTGGGCCACCTTGCCATTACGAATAGAGGGCCTGTTCGACCTTCGAGACACTTGTTCTGGCTGACGGTCCTCAGACTCAGCGATCACATGATACTTGATGGTTTGGGTGGCTATCACGGCTACGTGAACAAGCCTGCTCTGTTCGGAATGATCGCCGGAACAAATCGAATTGAGGTGATCAGCCTACCTACATGAATTTCGTTTTATCTGTATGCGCCGAGCTGTCTCTACCCCAGGTTCTTTTCCACCATCCGATGCGACACAAACGCTATATCTCAGCACGGGGAAAGTATTTTGCCATAAGATCTAGAGATCGCGGATCGTAAGAAATTTTTGTTTGCGCGACTGGATTTATTCTATCCAGCAAGCTGCACGCCCGGGCTTTTGATTGCCGTTCTTTGCATCGAGATTCGAATCGTTGTTCAAGATGCAGGGCCTTCGTAGTTTTACCCTGTCCGTGCCTCACGACTATACCACACACCCGTTGACTCTTGTTCTCCTTTCACGCCAGAAATTGCTGCTGCTCCAAGCTTTGAAACTGGGCACCTGGCCACAATCCGCCACCCATCGAGTCCAGATGATACCTACCTATAGCTGTCCCTTCTTCAATACGTGCCCATCCAATTGCCTACGTACCGATCAACGATATC
The DNA here is from genome assembly GCA_003184365.1 of Evernia prunastri. NCBI lineage: Eukaryota > Fungi > Ascomycota > Lecanoromycetes > Lecanorales > Parmeliaceae > Evernia > Evernia prunastri. The sequence continues at coordinate 96,603 of NKYR01000060.1, forward strand.
GCCGGATTGCCCATTTTGCCCAACAGCTTTACGGCTTACGGGCTCACGACTTCAAACACCTGTCACAGCAGCCCAAATATTCGAGCATCGTGTTCCGTGCTTCAGCATGACTTAGAACTACCAACCATATCGACTGCCAGAGCCTTGGCAGCAACCTCCTTAGCATTTGCGTTTTTATTAGCGACAACATCAGTCATCACGCCACTTAGCCCCAAAGATGGTCCCTTCGTTTAAGAATCATCCGGCCCTTCCCACACACCGGCATCATGCCTCATGACGAAGGATTCTCCCTTGAAGCTGACGGTGAATAATACGCCTGGACACGATACACCATCGAGCATGTTGCTTATCATAGTCCCGTGGTTGTACCTATATTTGTGGCCGTAGGAACAGATTCTGGAAGGCAATTTGAGACCGGAGACGGGAGAGATCAGAGCTGGCGGTTTGGAGAAGTGAAGAAAGTGGACCTCATGGCTGGGAAGTCTTGGAGATTGCGAGGACGAGACGTAGCGCAGAGGTCATACCTTGACCGCTTCAGCTATAAGCCATGATACCTTAATAGACAGCCCCACACATTGTCTTCTAGTCAACATAGAGCCATCTTCGAGAACAGCGAATTTGACTCAAATTATCTTCATGAACTTTGATTTTCGTAACAACGCCAAGCCCTTGAGTATGCGTTCTTCTCTTTATAACTCAAGACCTTTCTTTGGACGACTCTTTGGCATGACGAACGCATAGCTCATCGTTGCGTGTTATGCGGAGCATTCGAAAATATACGGATTGCACGATTTCGGGCCCTTTCGAAAGAACCACAAGGGGTCCAAGTTAGTGACTCGGTCATTGCTGGGTTTGTGGCCCAGTGTCTTACGTTATTCTTGCATCAGCTTCATCTCGCTTCCTCTAACGCTTGAAGGCCTATTTGGCAATGCCAGTCTCATAGGAGCTTGGTACCGCCGGACATGACAGAAGACTTGGGAAACCAAAGTCGTGGCCCTGCGCCATTTGGTCGCCATTGGACAGTCGTCTGTCTCAACAGAATCGATCATTGAGCTATGTTGCTAAGATGTCGCTCCTCAGTACGGAGTTTTCGGTATGTTCAACTAAGCGAACGGCCGGCAGAGCATCGTCGATGTTGTGTATCCTCTATCAGGCTTCCTGGGGTTTCCCATACGGGAACAGTGGCTGATGTGAAAGGATCACAGTATCAGGACAAGTACCAGGAGAAGTATTAAGACAAATATCAGAATGCCAATGCAGCAACTTGACCATGTATCTGGAATGCGTTCAGTGCCTCAGCCGTCGAGGTGATTGAAGGAAGGTCTTCATACCCTCGTTATGCTTTATGACCCAGCCAACTCTCTTCATGCCATTCTGCAACTTGCCTCCCACCCTGTCGGCCAGCTTGTCCGTATCTTCAAGCATCTCTCCCTGTTCTTCGAGCTCTCTACCCATTTCGTCTGCTTGCTGTCTAAGAGTTCCCACGGTCTTGAAAACACCATCGAGTGCCTCGTCCTGCTCATGCATCATCTCAACTTGTCTTTGCTGTTCGAAGACACCATAATCGTCGCCGTCGGTCTCATCAGGATCAAAAGCCGATGGTGGGGGCAGTGCTCCATTCATGCCTTGACCTTTGCTGTGGGCGCCCGTGAAGGTCTTTGCAAGCTCTTGGCGCATATTTTCAACTTCATCGCTGGCATCTTGTACCAGCTTCCGCCTCCGTCCCACTTCATCAATGTCCAAACCATATCGGAAAGGATCCCCCTCGACAGCTTTTACGCTGTCTACCAGGTCTTGTAGGTCTGTGCTGAGGTCTTGGACGTTGGACTCGAGCTCGCTGCGGGCTTGTGCAAGCTCAGGGGATGATGCGGACGAGGCGAGAGATCTGATTCTAAGGTATGAGGAGAATAAAGATCTCGTGGTCCTCAAAATCGACAGAACATCACTGGGAAGAAGCGTAAGTTTTGCACTCTTTAGCCAATTGCGATTAACTTACGCTTGAGCCTGTAAGAATGGATCATCCTGGCCGGTGAATGACATTATATGGCCGGATGGTAGGAATAAAAAGGTACATGCAAGGGTAGAGTGCACAATGTCAGCTACAAAACTCGATGCCTCCTGCACATCAGACTTACGGGTTGCCGTAGAGTACTCAAATCCACTAGGGTCAATCTTGGCGATCCACTCCGAGCTCGACATATTTCTATGCTTTTGATAGTGTCTCATGCGTCTAGTGTAGCACATACTTTGGTGATCGATGATTGTTACAAAAGCATTATAAACGGTAGAAATCCCTACGGCCATGAAACGTGTCTTGGTATACGAGTATCACTACTTGTAGAGTAGAGGCTCGATTTCGAGTTCTCGTGAAGGAGGCACAAGAGATCTACAACGTGTACTTCCTATTTAAGACCTATGGAGACGTATGTGACTTGGAGTGCACTGTCTTAGCAGCAGCTGTATTGTTTCAACTGTCGGAATTCCGGGATGTCCTGGGGGCGCAAGATAGGGGCGCAACGCAAGATTCGCTTATTTTACCTCCTTACCCAAATAAGTATGGTAACCCCACCAAAATTAGGGTAGCTGGGTAGGATATTTACAATATGATGTCGCAAACACGTCGCAATCACTCCATAAGGCCTATATGTAAAAATTTCTGGATGTATGACGTAATGAGTAGTTACTTCATGCTTATTCCTTGCTCCCAACGAGTTCCCCTAGCAAATAGCCCGCCTCTAGAATACGTCGCTGCTGAGACTCCCTCTCATCGACATCCTCACTGGGTATCAGATTCGACTTAGACTTCTTCTTATTGGGCTGCATAGCAGGCTGGAGTGTAGCATTCAACGTAGGTCCTCGGGATCTTTTCTGCGAGAGACCTTTCTCTTGCTCCCACGCCTTCTTTTCCTTGATTTGACGGCCTGAACTAGACTTCATAAGTACTGGTGGAGCGGAGGAGGAAGGCGGAGCAGTAGAGAACGTAGGCACACTGTTCTTGCTCCCTTTGGGCCGACCGCGAGGTTTCTGAGACTGTAGAACTGGCTGGGGAGGCTGTAGGAGTGGCTGAGTAGTTGGAGGAGCTAGCTGAACAGTAGGAGAAGACGGGGAAGGACGGGGAGGGGNTTTGGTAAGATAAAATAGTGAGGGGAAGATGTATACAAGTCTAGCCAGGCATTTAGCGTATTCAAAATTCATTTCGTCTCTCGGCACGACGCACGGGATGTCCTGGGGGCGCAAGATAGGGGCGCAACGCAAGATTCGCTTATTTTACCTCCTTACCCAAATAAGTATGGTAACCCCACCAAAATTAGGGTAGCTGGGTAGGATATCTACAATATGATGTCGCAAACACGTCGCAATCACTCCATAAGGCCTATATGTAAAAATTTCTGGATGTATGACGTAATGAGTAGTTACTCCATGCTTATTCCTTGCTCCCAACGAGTTCCCCTAGCAAATAGCCCGCCTCTAGAATACGTCGCTGCTGAGACTCCCTCTCATCGACATCCTCACTGGGTATCAGATTCGACTTAGACTTCTTCTTATTGGGCTGCATAGCAGGCTGGAGTGTAGCATTCAACGTAGGTCCTCGGGATCTTTTCTGCGAGAGACCTTTCTCTTGCTCCCACGCCTTCTTTTCCTTGATTTGACGGCCTGAACTAGACTTCATAAGTACTGGTGGAGCGGAGGAGGAAGGCGGAGCAGTAGAGAACGTAGGCACACTGTTCTTGCTCCCTTTGGGCCGACCGCGAGGTTTCTGAGACTGTAGGAGTGGCTGAGTAGTTGGAGGAGCTAGCTGAACAGTAGGAGAAGACGGGGAAGGACGGGGAGGGGGGCGGAAGGCTGGTGGGGGTGGCATTTGATAGATAGGCTTTGATACCTGCTTCTCCTGCTTCTCTCGCCGTCGGGCCTCCTTTTCAGAGACCTCTGTAGCAAGTAACTTGCGCGCATTAGCCTTATCATGCTTTTTCCTCTCCTGCAGAGCTAACCAAGCTGCCTGCTTAGTAGGAAGGGGGGCTGGGAGGGGGGGATGCGATCGATTGCACGTTGAAGGATAGGATGGAGGTCTTCTTCAAGGTAGGGATGGGGGACCCAGGTAGGCGTTGCGGCCGCGCTGGGAGGGCCGTTGACGGCGACGGTGAGGTCTGTAAGAAGGGAGGGAGGTGCGTCTATGGTGGGATCTATGGTGGGATCCATGGTTGCGATTGTTGTGGGGGGGTTGTGGATATTTGGTTGACTTGGTGTGGGATTGATTAGACTATTTGAATGATGCAATTGGGACTATCGGTGTGTGTTACCAAGGTACTTAAATTTTGGTGGGGCTACCATACTAATTTAAGTTAGTGGGTAAAATTAAGCGAATCTTGCGTTGCGCCCCTATCTTGCGCCCCCAGGACATCCCGCACATAAAGAGGCTAATGTATACCCCTCTGCTCAGCCATTCTATATAAGGCTTAGTTGTTTTCGCACTTCCGCCACACCAGAGAGACGCCGTGCGGGGTGAAAGACTGTCAGCCTGCAGATACAGGCAGTTTTTCATGTGTTACAACCGGTCAATAGGAGGCTAGCTAGCCCGCATAAGCGAGTATGACTAAGCAAATCTTGGCAATATGCCACCATATATGTAGCTTGCAAACACTGCATTAGATAGACATAATCAACTACATTCATGCTCAATCTGCTACCCATTCACTGTCTGACAAAGACGCATGATCATACTATGGAGAAGGAAGCCTCCTGCAGGATGATATATACTCTCGCTAGGCTATATATATCCCGAAGCTGCTGAAGGCTTCGCCTGCTCCTTTCATCTACACCTTTCAACTAACTGGCGTGAGCTAACAAGGGCCAGGGCAGATTAGCGCAAGTTTGAGCATCAACTTGATAGGTTAAACTGGATGGTGATCGAAAAGCCAGAGAGTTCCGATCAGTCGAAGATTTAGATCTTCCGTGCAGTCAGATCAATCTATCCGTATACTACACATAATGGCCGCAGTCAGACGGCTTTCATAATGCACGTCGATCCATCAACTACTTTGCCGTAGTCACACGGCTCCCACATGGCACATTTGAAACGAAACTAGTCTACTGCAGTCAGACGGCTTTAATACTGCACATTGGAAAATGAACCACTTTGCCGCAGTCAGACGGCTTTTGTACTACATATTCGAAAATAAATTACTCTGCTACAGTCAGACGGCTCTTATATTACGTAATTGAATTTGGATCTTGCTGCGGTCAGACGGCCCCGAAAAGACAGTAAGGTAAGGTAGCGCGGGTGCGGGGGTCTTGGTCAGCTCCTTGAGGCAGCGATGCTTGCAAATTCCGACAGTTCACAAGCTCTCGCAAGTTACTTAGATCGGAGCAACTCGAGGGCCACAGCTAGAAGAGACGCTGAGATCGATCAAAGATGGGCCATTGGGCGAGAGTGTTGCGAAGGAAACCGATAAGGTGTGGGAGCATGTGAGGGATGAGGCACGTATTGACAACTACAACATGTAATTGCTTGGCTTGCGGCCTTGTGATCGAATATAGATAGGATTCACGGATCATGTTGCTGGGTTTTACCCTGCAGCGTTTCTCAAGTGACGTCGCCAGCAGGTGGCAGTGTTAAGCAAAGACAAGGAAAGCTCGGAATGCGTGAACTCGAATTCATCAGCCTTTTCACCAGTCATGGGAGGATTACTCAATGCAAACAAAGTGACAGCAGAAAATCACGTCCCTTAGTTCCTCATCTCTTCCATCTCATACTCATCTCTCTTACTTGACTGGCTTCACTATTGCTGCTTATTCCTCGTTGTCTGCCGTTGGCCAACCTAGTCGCTTCCTCTTACCCTACAAAGCACCACTTTTGATTGGTCACAAATTCACTCGTTGCGTGCTGGGGCAAATGTAAATTATCCCAAGTGGACAGCATGTCTTCGCTACAGCATCGCGATCGATGGAACAGCTGGATAGGTGATTGAGCCGTCCCATCTCACCAGAGGAAACCTGACGTGCTTGACCCTTGTGCTACTCTCGGCAATTTGCAATCTCATGCCTGCTTTTTTACGTCGGACTCGTGAATAGCGGTAGCTTCTCGGCCTGAAACTGTTCGTGAAGCGTGGGGAATCAAAACTTGTATGGAGCAAGATATTGTATGGAGCAAGATATTAGGGCACTGCCGATTCTACATCATGATTTTTGGTCTTCAGCCTTGAAGAAGTGACCGGTGGAATAACATGGAAGTGACCTCATATCTTGTCCTCAACCTCGTCTGCACCAAGTCCACCCCCAACCTTCGCTTCAGAATCAAGCCTCTTGAAATGGCCAGGCCGGTGCGTGCTCATCTCGCCCGGTATCTGCAACCCCTCGGTCTATGCTTTACCAAGCTGGTCCCGCGAATAATATTCCTGTTCTAGATCACTGGTGAAATGATACTCCATTTCAGCCCTAATGCTTGGGTCAAAGTTCTGCAGCGGCAGGAAATCCTCATGCGTACCCATGGTTGAGATATTCGTCGTCTGCTTCCTCGAAGACTTGAAGGTTACAGACGGCTTCGGAAGTGTCTAATTTACCCCCGCTACCGGCTTCGCGTCATTTATAGTCCGCTCGTAGGGTTGGTAAGCATGCCGCAGCGATACCAAAGAAGACATCCCACGAGCGCCAATGCCAATTTGGGATACTAGCCTGGGTCGGGTCGTCGGTTTCGTTCTGTCAGTTTCGTACTTAGAAGAGATTTGAGGTAAATAAAAGTAGAAAGCCAGAAAGCTACATCATTTTGCGAGCGCTATCATAATACAGTTAAATACTACCAACGAACAGAAGTTCCTAAGCCAACCCCGCGGGCTCTGTGCACATGCGCTAACAGGCGCGATGGACGTATGAAGCTCTTCGCATGATGGCGACCCAAAGTATGCAATGATTGATTCTTCTCGACTCTTCCCTCCTGGAGGGTAAAGACCACTGTGGTCTTATCCTTCGCCGAAATTGGTCACTGATCTGTTTCCTCTTTGAGGTCTGCTGAGATTAGTGACCATGAACAGATCCAGTTGGTCTGTTGACGATGAGGAGTCGCGTAACGCAGTCCCCCAAAAATGACTTGGTGCGTTTGCTCTCCTATGCTCATTGTGCACAGTATCCACCATCGATCGGCAGTGCCACTCCAGTCACATAGGTTGCATCGTCACTAGCGAGATACACGTAGCCTTTTGCAACGTCCTCCGCAGCACCCCACTCGTCTCCCCACGGCGTCAAGGCTGAAATAGCTGACCTAGTCTCTCAATCTTGATACTGATCTTGTATCATTGCGGTGCGAAGATCTGGACGTCAAACATGATGACATGTCAATCAGTAGTATGGACAGAACCGAGTGCAATGAATTGGAAGACGCAAAGCATGATAAATGATAGAGAGAAGACATACGTCCTGGGCATATAAAATTGCAATGGACCTTGTGCTTCGTGTATTCAACCGCAATCTGCTTCGTCAGAAGCGTCACGGCACCTTTTGACGCACAGTAGGCCGCTGATGGGAAGCAGTCTTAGTAGAAGTTTGAGTAACATCTTGTTGCACGACAACTGTACCTCCGTAGACCGCTTGTCCCACCAGCCCCATGATTCTCGAGGTGTTGATGATCCAGCCTCGGTGGCCGCTCGGATGAGGTGCCTGGTCCATAAATTGGGCGCAAGCGTACTTGCATCCGAGAAAGACGCTGCGGCTGTTGATACTCATGACACTGTCCCACGTCTCTTCCGTCATCTCGTGCACCATGCCGTGGTTCTTGGTGCCTCCTATACCGGCATTGTTGACTATGCTAGATCCTCAAGAGGTTTCCAATCAGCCATCTTCCAACCCTAGATTGTTTCAGAACACACACTCACACATCCAATCTTCCTCCTATTTGCACTGCTGTCTGAATCAAGGCTTCTACTTCTTTGCCAATTGTAACGTCTATCTTTACGAAAATGCCTTTACTCTCCCCAATATCGCCGACAAATTACTTCCTCTGTCAGCGTCCCAGCTTCTTCCGCCATGAAGTCCGACTTTGGTGCGGACTTCAAGTCTGCACAGACGACAAGACGGGTGCCTTGGGCTGCGAGATAGAGCAATTGCGCGGCCGAGACCGGAAGACAAGCCCGTGACGATACAGTGTCTTTTGGTCGTGCGCTTGCCGTGAAGGAGGGGGCGGATGTGGCCATTGTGCCCGCCTGGACAGGATTGGAATCTCAACCAATTCGGGTCGGCTAGGCAAATTCACGATACACACCTGTTGGAAGGAGCTTCTTGCTGATAGTTGGATGTGAAAACGAATCTCACACGGACTGATTGTCTCCGCAAAACAGAGATCTTCTGTAGTACCTGTACAAGAATTGGGTGGGATGAAACCACCCATGCAAATTAACCTTGTTCTCTTTTCACACGGTCGTGGACACGACATGGTGAATTCTAGACACACCTCGAAAACAAAGCGCAAAGCGACATAATCTATTGTGTACAAACAGAAAGCCGAAAAGCCAAGAAGCCAAGAGAAAAAAGATGTGAAAAAAAAAAAAACATAAACATACAGCAGCTAGTATTCGCTGGTCGTCACCGACCCAACTACTAATTAGCCGATCTGAGGCTTATCTTTGGCTGAGCGGACGGGAAGCCGAGTTTTCAACAGTCTGTGGCCGTATGTACGAAAATATTCACTGTTGAAAAAAATATACTACCACAAATTCTATGGATGACGAAAATCCCCGCACGAGCCAAAAATTATTCTATTTGGTTGGCAGAACAATGTAAGTGCGCTATTCACGAGTTGTTTCTACGTCAATAAATGTTATCTTCAAGTTATCACTCTGTTTACCTAGATGGTAGAGTAAGGCAAAACCCTCGTGGGAAAGCAGTCTCTGGTACTTCTGTCACCCGCAAGCGCGTACAATCCCAGTCTATGAGGCTTCTAAATCGATGTACAGAGTACGCCCTGGAGTAAGTCTACATTTGCCGAATAGCTCACATATAGATTCACACTTCCAATTCCTCAAGTGGTTGTGGACCGTATCAAATGCGTGGTCCTGACACTAGCGCTTCTCCGTTGCTGGTGAATATGGTCAGTCCGTACCTGGAGCCTCTCACAAAGAGACTGGGCGTTCGAGCGCTCAGATGGAACGGTTGAGGAGATTGAGTCAGGTCTCAGGACAAGCATGGTGTGCGAACTACAGCAAGTGAATGGATCTCTTCTCTTCTTTATGAGTCGAATCTATGATACACGGATATCGGGCTTCTTTGCAATAATGTAATAGTACAGATCATCATCACATACAGCCTCCTTAGCTGTGTCGAACGTGTCCGTCCTAGTCTCGGCAACTTCAAACCCCACGCTCTCGAGCGTTTTATTCCATCCTTTCTTGGTGAAAAGCGTCATGTAGGATTTATGCGCCATGAAGATAGACTCGACGCCATGGGCACACTCGCCATCCGCGTCATACTGTTCGGGTCTGGTCTTGCAATCTTCGGCGCCAAAAACGCATAGAAGGAGGTGCCCGCCCGGCCGGATCCAATCGAAGAAGTTTCCAGCCATGCGGGTGATTCCCGCGCGGTCGAGGCCAAAAATGGAGAGAATCGCTGTTGCACCGGCGAATGTGGCCGGAGCAGCGGTGTAATCGAGCATATTACATTGTGTAAATGTTCCCTGGGGAACTTGCTTCTGGCTCAACTCGACCATTGTCGGGGAGAGATCGATGCCGTAGGGTTTGCGACCGCTTTCTGCGATCATGTAGGAAACGGGCTTGCCGGTACCGCAGCCGCAGTCGAGGACGGAGGTTTTTGGTGGAAGGAGGTCGAGGAAGTGCTGCACCATCCTCTGAAGGCCGGTGTTGTGTCCATAAGCGTCTTCGTACCGCTTTCCAAGGCTGCTGTAGAACTCTTGGATTGTCATATGTGCACCTGTGTCAAGTGATATTTTCAAGTCCATGGCCACTTTCAGATCGAGAACGAACAATTTATTAAGAAATGTAAAGATTGGAGTGCTGTGCTGGGAGGAAGGGAAATCTCAATGCTCGATATTAGTAGAATTCGCACCAAGGGTGACCCCAACAGTCCCTATGTGGAAACAGACCCGTGTGGATCCATCCATGCCGTCATCTCACTTCCCCGCACGTCAAAGGCTTTGGTCGAGTCGTACTGAAGGTACGGATCCTGCAAACCCATAAGCTCGCAGACTGCTAACACAGAGGTGGACTTGTGTGGGGAGAGAAAAATATGAATAACAGCTTCGTGTATCAAGATCTTATTGGAATACGCTAGGATCATGTGATGATGAGCAAGTTCCTAGCAGTCCAACTTGCATGGACAGCTAGAGAACAGTCAACAAAGAGAGCGGTGAATGAAAGAGAATCCTAATTCATCTCCTGCCCAAAGGGTCTCTCCACGAGTCTGATGTACGGATTGCCATTGGATTGCAACGGAGATTCTTCCAGCCAATGGAAATCTTGCGGAGCGGACAAACTCCCATTGCATAGTCTTCGCATCAAGGGATCTACTACGTCACCGCGTACGAAGTAAGCTTCAAACTTAATTCTCAAAAATAATTGACATTGCAATGTACATCTGAAAGGCAGACTCACAGTGAAAGTATTTCGTAGGCCTTCTTGCGACTCCAAACTAGCCATTACCTACAAAAACATTCGGTCTGTACTTCTATTGCTTGTCAGCGTCAGACCTTGGCGACACGCAACTATACGGAGGCTTTATTTGGTCCTTCGGACAAGGCTTACCAGGGTCCAATCAGGCCGATGGTGCTCTGCCCAACCCGAGGTGAAGTGTACCACTCCGCTCTGAACTACTCGCGCAGAGTCTAGCGTCCATAGAAACCCTTTCTAAGTACAAGACTTTTCACTTTATGCAATGATCGCCGCATAAATGATCAACCCGAAGTCTTGTCCGGTGTCTGCATCAGATCTGGAAGTTTTTTCGGATGCGCAGAGAATTGAAAATCGTGCCGGCCTGGGAAGAGAGGCGCATGCGACAAGTGCCCAGCTCGCAAATCTTGCAATCAGGGCCACCCGCGGAGCAACGTGGAGGCCAAATGTACGTAACTCTAGCCCCTCCTTAATGCAGCCTTTACCAATATAGGAACTCTTGCGAATCCTTGGCATACGATGCAAGAATATTCCGCCAATTTGCATGCAACGGTGAGCATATTGCGCAATATGCCCAGCCCTAGTCCACCATTGATGGGGTCATAATTCCAGGTCCGACATGTAGTCATGTCTATGATGAGGACTCGTTGAACCTTACGGTCGCTGACGTTTTGTAAGACTGGAGGTGGGAGGCCATTTTCAGCCTAGCCGAACGGTCAAAAGCCTTTCGATGCAGAGAGTCCAGGCTTGTCGGATGCCGGTACGAATATCTATTCGGATATTCTTGCCGTCCGTCTCAGTACTATGAATTTTTTCCACAGAAGATAATCCTTTATCCATGTGTTCGGATGTTTAATTGTATATAATCCTGGCTCAATGGTCCGTTCCGCACAATCGATTATTTGCCACTTTAACCGCTTTCAATAAATGGAAGCAGATCCACAACTGCTAGAATCATATATTTTCAACTAAGCTAAAGAGAAATAGGGAAGGATGAGTCAATCCTTCGTCTTACGCTCTACAACCTAGTCTTAAAGGTTTTCGAAAGCCCGTGATAGCTGTTCGCGTGCCACAATCGAGGCTTACAATAACACAAAGACGATATTTCTTGCTCCTTATTAGTAAGGAGGAGCAATCAAAACTAAAATAACAGCAAATAGAGTCTTTAAGTTTTCACCGCGGCTACCGCAAGCGACCGCGGGCCCCTCGTAGCTGGAGAAGAATCATGACGTTCGCCACCGACGGCTCGTCTCTAGACAATGGAAAGCGTGGCAAGAATGCAAGGAGGCCGTGGCTGCTGGAATTGCGGTCCTCGAAAGCGTTCGTGACTTCTGTGGTTTCTTACTCAGTGTTTGCAGTAAGTTCTGTCTAGGGGTGGCATAATCGAGGCTCAGACTGTGCAGGACCAATTCGTATTCGCGGTTATTGTTCCAGTAATGCCTTTTACACTTCACGACCGTGCAGGAGTCAGTGAAGCTTCTGGTCAGAATCCTGGTCTCACATTCTTTCGGGTTCAGACCGTTGACTTTTGTGAAGTTCAATACTGGGTCGCTGTTCTTCTAGCTCTTTACGGTGCCGCAACAACCGCTGCCAGCCGTAAGTTCCTTCTAAGTGCTTCGTTCAATCGGGAATTATAACCCGCAATACTAACGCTCTTAGCGATATGGGGCTGGTACGCCGATCGTCACTCTTCGAGGCGCCTACCGTTTCTGTCTGGTCTAGTCATTATTACTGGTGCCACGATCATGATTTGGCTTTCGCGGACCATCAAAATTCAGCTTGTTGGACGTGTCGTACAGGGTTTGGCGGCCGCCATCGTGTGGGTGACAGGATTAGCGATGATTGCGGACAGAGTTGGGGAAGCCGAGATTGGACAATACGTCGGGTATTTGGGCATTGCAATGATGGTTGGAACGTAAGAGAAGCTGAAACCCTTTCTGAGGTATCTTGAACTAAAATGTCTGGTACAGATTGATTGGTCCTCTGCTTGGCGGTGTCGTCCTGGCCAAAGCGGGCTACAACGCTGTATTCGGAATGGCCCTGGGGATCATAGGGGTCGATATCGTTCTACGTCTGCTATTGATTGAGAGGATGACTGCTATGACCTGGCTTGAGAAGCTGGAAGACCAGCCAAACAAACAGAAGCAGCAGAGCGACCTTGAACTTAATACGAGAGGCCAGGTAGTCGAGCAAAAGGAACTTGACGTTCAGGTTCAACCAGTAAAGGAAGGTGCGGGGCGAAAAACGAAATTGCCTGCCGTGCTGAGATTGCTTTCATCTCGCCGCCTCTGTGTTGCTTTGTGGGCATCCTTCGCGATAGGTACCATTTTCGCGGGCCTTGAAACGGTGCTTCCCATACACACCCAGGAGGCATTTGGTTGGGACTCAGAAGGAGCAGGTCTGATCTTTCTTCCGCTCACGTTACCTTCCTTTCTGGGTCCTTTGGTGGGCTGGATATGTGATAAATTTGGCCCCAGGTGGCCAATGACCGTTGGCTTCCTGTGCCTCTGTCCAATCTTGACGCTGCTTCGATACGTCAATTACGACTCATTGGATCAGAAGGTTCTCCTTTGTGCGCTTCTAACGCTAGCAGCGTGCTGCTTTACTGTCACCTTGGACCCAGTCATGGCAGAAATCGCCTACATCGTTACAGCCAAAGCCAAGAAAAATCCTGAAGCGTATCATGGCGCTGGTAATAAGGCCTATGCGCAAGCTTTCAGTTTATTCAATACAGCATACAGCTTAGGAAACACTCTTGGCCCCATCATCGCTGGGTTGATCAAAGACGAGGCCGGATGGTCAACCATGGGCTGGGTGCTTGGATTGCTCGGAGGGTTGACTGCAGTTCCGGTCCTGTTATGGTCTGGGAAGCCAACTCGGGAGAATATGCAATAGATGATAGATCGTGCCATCTCATCGTTGACACGAACTTTGAAGCCTCGCTACAGGGCAGCCAAACATTGAAAGGCGCGGACGGTAAAGGATATTTCTCAAGCTGTGCTGGCTAACAAATCCGGCAATGTATCCATGATAAATGTGGCCGGATCTGTTACGTTGCCTTAGATGTTTTGTCCGGAGCCATCGCTTGCTGAAAGCTAGAGGTTGAAAGGATCAGTATCTAGAACATATAAGAATCCAATCAGTACGTCTCTTTGACTAAGACTGAAGGTCCGACGGACTGCATAATACGTGTATTCAGTCACCCATTCGCTCAGCTGCACTTGACCTGACTGATACTGACGGATACGCTGGAATAATTGAGGGGAGCTTTTGTCTTTTGATAGATTGTGTGGATGGTCTCGACCTCGGATCAAATCATGGTCACGTGATCCAGCGCTTAGGTTTGCCGCCAAAGACACCTTCGCTTTCCAACGCTATCCATGTTTGCAATACATGACAAACGTTAACATTCAACGATGACCAAGCGAAAAGCCAAAAAGGAGCATGCTGAGGGCGGGGATAGGAAAAGAGCTGCTTCCACCGCAGTAAAAGACACAATTCTTTAAACAAGGCATGATAGACTCTTCGCGCGTGGCCTGTCGTACCTGCTGTAGCTAACCCTCCATCAATGGCAGCATTTTGCCAAGTGCACCTAAGTCTCCACTCTTACTCCTTCCTCTCGAGATTCGCAACAAAATGTGGGCAGCGGTCTTGGGAGATCGGCTCATTCACCTGAAACACCATGGAGATAAATCTGGAGGGAAAACATTCGACGCCAGAACGCTGCACATCGTTTGTAAAAACGACTGCGCAGAGGACGGGAGAGACCGAATCTCCCCAGGGAATGGCGATGTAGAGAGGCCGCAGCAATCCCTACATGAAGGATGCCAAGACGGGCTGATCCACCGCCGAGATCTTCGTAATCACGAGAGGTCGAGCTACGAGACTCTCCATCTACAGACGCTACAGGTCTGCCGCCAATTCTACAATGAAGGGACTTCGATACTATGGTCGACTAACACCTTTTCATTCAGTGATGGCAGAACCCTAGACCATTTCATGCGTGCTAGGGGGACTCATCAGAAAGAGCTCCTAAGAAGACTGCGACTGCAAATGGATCGGAGGCACGATGGTGATAACATATGGGGTCCTGTTCTTGATATGAAGCTTATCAGATCTTTGACTGGGCTGAGGAGCTTGCGTCTGCGAATCATTGATTCAATGAAAGCTAGCCTGCATCGCGAACTGAGGGCCACAGCAAACGAAATGAGGGCCCTACTAACCAGAGTGGGGGCCCTAGGAGACGAATTGAAGGCCCTAGGAAACGGACTGGGGGTCCTACCAAACGGACTGGGGGGCATCGGAAACGAACTGGGAGATCTAGGAAATCAATCTGAATCAAACTTTCCGCGCTGTATGCGTAGGCTGGCTACACTGCCATTTAGGGAGGTTGAAGTGTTTGTGAGCTCCGAGCAGCGGGTGCGATATCGAGGGGAGTGTGCTGAAGGTCTTCGAGAGATGCTTCTTGATCCAAAGGGAGCGGAGAAGTACGTCGGGGATTGACACCGTGGCTCCCAGGGACTACAGCTCTGCCACTCCTTCCAAGCTTCCAGCTAGGCGAGCGTTCTCAAAGGACTCTTTGGCGGTTACAAATATAAGGATTAGGAGTAATACAAACTAGCTATACTGGCTGAGATACAGATCCCTTGCACGCAGATCATCAATTCAATTATGCTACTTTCGCTGCTAGCTGCTACATCTTTAAAGCCATCTTCATTCTTACACAATGCAGCAGCAAGTCCGTTTTACACCAGAAATACATCGAAGCCACTTGGCGTGAGCTTCGAAAGAGAAACGCAATTAAGAGCAGAGCGAGAAGACCGTATACGACAGGAATCCGAAGATAAATCCTAAGATTTAGTCGGAAACCTTCGAGTGAGAACGACGTTCGAAACGGGTATTTGAAGAAAGACTCAAATTCCGGTCAGTGCTTGACCGCCAGCTCCAATCCCAGTCTCGGAGAGCCGAGTCCCATGGGCAGAAGATCTTCCATCTGGAGAAGGAGCTCCGATCCCAGTCACAGGCTTCTGAATCCCGCAGCCGGAGAGTTCCTGATCTTGAGGAAAGCTTCGTATGGGAGGAACATTACAGGCGCAAGCGGAGATGTCTGCTGAGGTGTCAAAGAGTCCTACCCACACGCTGGATCCGTCAGGAAGTCTACCTCGCATGTTGTCTCGATCCGTCGCGTTCTCATCAATACACTTGGAACATAAGATCTGGTCCGACTGGATGAGAGGCTATATGAGAAAGAGACAAGCGCCAGAGTTCCAATCCTTGGCGAAATGTACAACATATGCTCTGGTGACGGACTCTGCGGTCGTTATGCACATTCCTTGGTCCCGACCTAGGATTCAATTTTGAATATCAAGTGTGGTAAAACAGTTTTGTCCCCACGCGAGCTAAATAGTAGTTACAGAGAATGCTTTCACGTCAATAGATGTCCTGATCTTTTGCCATCCTGGAAAGCATTAAGCCTGCAGTCTTGAATTGCTTTTGGATTATGACTGGCCCTGCATTCAATTCTCTGCGGCCTATTTAATGTTTCTCAGCCCGGACTCCTATTCTGGAATAATAAGTTTACAGTTTGTAGAAGCCTTTGGATGATAAGGCAATGTAGGTCGTAAAAGTCGAAGGTTTGTGAGCCCAATATCGTTGCCTTGAATGGCGGGAACTCGTCATTCTGCATCGCCCCGCAACCGCCTCTTCAAAGAACCAGAAAGCACTCATTCTACCCATTCCACTCAGCAACCTTTTCAACCTACGACCGACTCTCCAGATACTAGACTAGCGATTGAGTCCTCATATTCATATCACCTCTTTTGAAGCCTTGATTGAAATCAACTTTGTTGCCGAGGTTGGAAACAACTTCCCCGCGAATGACTCTAGGCAGGTGACGATGGCGAACTCAGCCGCGAAACTTACACCCCCCGCCTCGCCGACGGCCTCTTTCTACGACTTGAGCGACGATGAAGAAGGAGAATACAACACAATCATGCATAGCAGCTCAGGTCGTGGCGTAAAATTGTTGTTCTCCAAGAGCAAGGTATGCGCAACCTCGAACACCCACGGGGCGTACAAAAATTGACAGCATGCGTGCTAGGTCTATGTGCATCCCACGCCCTCCTCCAAAGACAACATTCCCGGCTTCATAGCTCTCATACAGCAGAAGACTCCCGCCACCGACGCGCGACCTGGGACCAGCGCCTCCGGTTCCTCCAAAGCAGACCGAGCTACATCATACCTACTAGCCTGGCTGCCAGAGTCCTCACTAGGGGATGCTTTGGACTCGTATGTCAAAGTTGAGCTTTCCGACGCCTCTTCCCCACCAAGGAATACACCCCTCGTACCCCAGCCACCTACAACCACATCTCACACCACCCCAATAGGCACCTATGCCTTCGCCGTACCCGTGAGCGAGATATATTCACTCCTCATAAGACCGCCCAGTCTTGGCTGGTGGTTTGGTAGCGTGGTCATCAACACCCGAGCCGGCAACAGCTTCCCCGCCCTTTTCTTCCACGATGATGAATGTCAGTCGACCATACTACAGAAGAAGAAATTGGTCAGGGAAAACTTTGATCCATTTAGTGAAGATGGGGGCACATTTTGGGGAGGAGATGAGGTTCTTAGGTGGCTTAGGAGATATGTGGTAATCGAGAAGTCGGGGGCGGACCCTTCGATATATCTCATCGAGCCAAGTGCAGAGGACAAATTGGGCTTTGGTGGCAAGACATCCCTGCCAAATAGTCCAAAATTGGGCAGCCAGATTGCGGGGACGATGGGGATCCAGGGGCCTAGTGCAGCGTCGAGCAGTAGTCGGGATGCAGGAATGGACCCAGTCACAAAGGCGCTGAAGCAGGCTAGATGGAGCTTTCTAGAAAAGATGAGTCAGGTCACAAATTTCACGAGAAGGACTGCGCAGGATATTGTGGAAAATCCGAAGGTGCCACCGCAGGTTAGGCGACTGATGAAGAACCCTGAGGTCCAGACACTGCAGGATGAGTTCGACAGCGCGCGAGTGTATCTTGCAAGGTGGGCTATGGGAATTGCGGAGCAAAGTGAGAGAGAGCGGAGTCAGAGGATATTTACGGCGCAGGATGTACTCGAGATGGAAGACAGTGACGTGGGAGAGTTTGAGATTCTAGATATGGAGGCCAGTAATCTCTCGTTGGCCGAGAAGAGAAAGCCAGTTTCAATAAAAGAGTGGAAGGGCTTCTTTGATATGAAAAGCGGTCGGCTGCAGGTCACGGTTGACGAAGTGAAGGAAAGGATTTTCCTTGGCGGTCTTGATCCGAACGATGGCGTACGGAAAGAAGCGTGGCTCTTCCTGCTAGGAGTCTATGACTGGGACAGCACAGCGGATGAGAGGAAAGCGATGTTGAACAGCAAAAGAGATGAGTTTATCAGGCTGAAAGGCGCGTGGTGGGAGCGGATGGTGGACGGCAGCGGTAGCGCTGATGAGACTGAGTGGTGGAAGGAGCAGAAGGGCAGGATAGGTAGAGACCCCTGGCTTTCACATGATCGTACCAAGAGTAACCGGCTGACACATCCCATTGCTGGGTATCTCGCATATAGAGAAGGACGTTCACCGCACCGATCGTCAGATATCTCTCTTCGAGGGTGAAGACATACCTCATCCCGATCCTGACTCGCCATTCGCAGAGGTTGGCACCAATTTCCATCTTGAGCAGATGAAGGATATGCTCCTCACCTACAACAAGTACAACCGTGACCTTGGCTATGTCCAAGGCATGAGCGATCTTCTGGCTCCTATTTACGCCGTCGAGCAAGACGATGCCGTAGCTTTCTGGGGATTCGTAGGTTTCATGGACCGGATGGTATGTCTCGTATCCTCCATGTCTACGTCGATGTACCCAGCTAACGCATCTCTAGGAACGCAATTTTCTCCGCGACCAATCTGGAATGCGCACCCAACTTCTCACCCTTGATCACCTCGTCCAACTCATGGATCCAACCCTCTACCTCCACCTCCAGTCCGCTGATTCCACCAACTTTTTTTTCTTCTTCCGCATGCTTCTCGTCTGGTACAAGCGGGAATTCGAATGGGCGGACGTCCTCCGTTTATGGGAGTCCTTGTGGACGGATTATATGACCAGTAACTTCCATCTGTTCATTGCACTGGCAATCTTGGAGAAGCATCGGGATGTCATCATGGAGCATTTGAAACATTTTGATGAGGTTTTGAAATACGGTAAGATCCTCTCTCCTCCTTTCTTACGTGCCGTATCGTACTGATGAACTGGGTAGTCAACGAGCTCTCAAACACAATCGACCTCCCTTCAACTCTCCTCCGCGCTCAAGCACTCTTCCGCCGCTTTCAACGCACTGTCGAGGCAGTCGACAAGCGAAATAACTTCCCTAGTCCTACCGTCCGCCAGCGTAAGCCAGCTGATAAGCCATCCTCACCCAAACCCAGTTCTTCTGGTGCCACCTCAGCAGTCGACCGGCGAAGACGGCCCGGCAGTAGTAGCGCGGGGCCGGATGGCGGTGAGGAAGGAAAGGGGAAGGGCAAGGAGAAAGTCATCAGCCCGGAATTGAGGCAGTTGCTGAGTCGAAAGGTGGAGGTGCTGGATAAAAACAAGGTGAAGGAGCATGGGGGCGGTGTTGGGGCGTGAGGGAACTGTTGCAACGCTCTTTTGTGCGGGGTACGGGTGGCTTAGCATGCGCGGTGTTCTTTCCGTGGGGGATCTTGTAACGCAGCGAGGATCTACTATGAGAGGTGGAGGGATCGTTTCTTCTGGCCTATTCATACGAGCGAAGGGTAGATGGGGGGCTTCCAATCATGACAGTGTGGGACGATCTACTCATGCGAGACCTGTTCAGATGTAGACTACGACATACCTCAACTCAGATCTACCCCTATCAACCCGTCCACCCAAAACTCCGCCCGCCATCGAAAAAACATTCCATCACCAGCCTAAACCCTGTCTACCGTACTCTGACCTCCCTTACCGCCCAGCCAGCCAGCCAGCCAGCCAGTCAGCCTTCATCTACCCAGATCACTTGTGAATCATGGTTTATTACGAGCCCTACTTCTAGCGCTAGAGCATCCATCTCCTTCGATAGATGCAGAAAACGTCCTATCCCCACGTTCTGCGCCTCGTCGTCCGCTCCTCCCATCAAGCTGTCCAGTAGGCAGGTGTCTACGGACCCATGAATCGCGTACTCTGCCCGAAATGTTGAAGTAGAAATTGACTCGTACACAATGGCGTGCGCTTCTGCGATAACTTATAAGACTGGCCGTTAGGCTCGCACCCGCGTCATGCGAGTAAAGCGGCGCTCACCCGATGCTTTTTCGGGGTTGAGGTCCTGCCTTCTTGGCAAAATGCGCTTGGCCCGCCTGCCTCGTCTCCCTTCAAATATCAATATGACTTACTTACTTATTCCATCTCAGCATTGTTATTCCATCCCGAGATCGATCACTCAAGCCACATATTCATCTTTCTACCTCGTCAGCCTTTGAACATATAGACATAAATACAAACAGCAGTGCAAGAGAGAGGCCTGACAGTTCCCCATTGTGACGGCACCCTTGCTGTCCGCCTTGCTTGAGGTAGAGTAGTACCCTCAGGCAGATGCAATGCCAAGGAGCCGAGCAGGATCAGGTCTTTGGATTAAATTACGCTGACTTCAACTGCGTCAGCCTTCCCATCACCTTAATAAGCTTCTCGACGCACGACGACGACCTTCCTTGAATCTCCATCGGTCAAACTTCTGCTTGTGTCCGCGCTGTGTGCAAAGTCATTGCCTTAGATCAAGTTGACTGGCTAGACGTCCTAGATCATTTCCCGCTTGCGTAATGCTATGGCCGATCCGCTCAGCGTTACTGCAGGAGTTGTTGGCTTGCTGGCTTTCGCTGGCAGCACTCTGACTAAGGGATACAGCATCCTACAGTCGCTACAGGCTTCCAAAAACGATGTGAACCAACTGCTCATCGAGCTTTCTCAGTTGACAGGGATATTAGTGGCAATCGAAGCTCAAGAAAAAGAGTCGATCAAACGAGTCGAGGTAAAACAATATGGAGCTAACGCTGTTCCCCAAATGATTAATTCTTCGATATCAAGTTGCCGTGAGACGTTGGAGAAAGTTTGGGATATCTTGCACAAGCTAGAGAAAAGTAGACGCGCTGTGTTGGCCATCAAGTGGCAGTTTTTGGAGCCAGACGTGAAGAAATCGATTCAAGAGATTGAGCGCTACAAGACCATTTTCATCCTTTGTTTAGGCGTCGACGTGAGGTATGCTGTTGTCAATTGCTTGCTCACGTTGCCTGGTTCTGCAGTACGTGCTGATATATGCTGGAGACAACAGGAAAAAGACGGATCAAATGCTTGAGCTGCAGATAATGTTATCTGCGCAACTCGATGATCTCAGAGACGAAAAGGAAAAGGAGAAAACAGCGGCACAGGAAGAAAAGGCCAGTAAGACCCCACCTTCATTGTCATACAGTATCCTGGCATCACTCATGTCATTAGGATCAAATCGTCATGCGCTCATGCGCTGGCTTGTACCAAAAAGTGACGAAAGTCACGAAAAAGCCTTGAAGCTTTGGGCCCCAGGGACGGGGAAATGGTTGATTGAACATGCCGATTTCATCTCTTGGGTGGAAGGACCACACTCTCTGCTATGGTTGAACGGGATTCGTAAGTCATGTTTAGCGGAGACACCGTCGCTGATCTGATAAGCTTCTCAAATTGCAGCTGGGTCAGGCAAGACTATCTTGATGTGCGCACTTCTAAAAGTACGAATCTATACGCAAGGCTGACCGACTTGATACAGGTCCCATGTTGTGGAGAACCTCAAAGCGAGACCAAGCTCATCGACTAAACCCAAGGGACTTGCATACTTCTATTGCACGTACAATTCGTCAGAACCCCATGGAATGTCGTACATATTGGGCTCCTTGGCTGCGCAACTCATACGAATTTTTCCACAGCCAGAGACTGGTCCGGCAATGCGTCTATTCAAGGAGTGCGATGACGGAACTTTGGCTGCAAAGGTCGACCACATTGCAAATCTGCTCTGCAATTTGATCTATGACATGGAAGTCGCTTTTATCTGTCTAGACGCTTTGGACGAATGCAGCCTAAGTACTAAGAGCGAGTTGCTTTCATTCATCTACATGGTCATAGCACATTGTGACAATGTGAAGATAATAATCTCCAGTCGGAGAGGTGATTCCGAGGTTGGCGAGTCTCTCGACGGCTGCCCCTCTGTTACGATAACACCACAAGTGGTGGCCCGAGATATAGATCTATATGTCAGACGTCGAATCGATCGAGGTCCAAAGCGCTTGAAACAGGCCCGGTCCGAATACATGGTTGACAGACTTACGTCCGGGGCTGAAGGAATGTATGAATGAGATTTCCAACGTACGTGCCAACCACTTTACTTATCATTATAGGTTCCTCTGGGTTTCATATCAGATGGATCAGCTTTCCCTTATCAACACGACTGCCGGTGTTCATCATGCTCTCACATCTTTACCGCGAGGACTTTCGGCAACATACAATCAGATTTTGGACCGCATCTTGCCTGAAAATCAGATCCTTGCTACGAGAGCGTTGTGCTGGCTGGCGCACGCAATGGTTCCGTTAGGTCTTATTGAGCTTGTGGAAGCTATTGCAGTCGACGAGAGCACATCATCTCTAGATGGCTTGCAGAAACTCTTTGTTCCCGAAGACATCTTTCACATTTGCGGCAGTCTCGTACGACGCTCCGAAGTGACAGGCATGCTGAGTTTGGCCCACAGCTCTGTTTATGACTTTTTGACAGTCGGCAGATCAGAGTCTCATCCTCCTAGTCCGTATCATATTCCCGCTGGACCATCGAAGGTTGTGCTTACCAAGACATGCCTCATCTATCTTTCTTTCCCGGATTTCAACATGGCTGTGATGCAAGCAAAAATGGACCCTCGTTCGTACGAGGAATCTACTCTCAATACTGCTGGGACTGGACCTCTCGCCGACTGCCCTTTCTTCGACTACACACTTAGAAATTGGTGGAAGCACTTACCAATCACTCAAGACGATCTTGATGAGGTATGGCCATTCCTCATCCAATTTTTCGACACTGAAACGGGAAATTTTGGATCCTCGGTTATGCTCCTCCATCACCTTGAAGGCACTTATAGGTATCCCATGGCTATGCTGCCAATCCATTTCTGCGCTACTCATGGTCTAGACTTGGTGTTGTATCGCTTGCTACATGAAGTTATCACCGATCTTGAATCTAAAGTTGAGGACGGTCGTACAGCTCTTCATATGGCCGTAGAAAATGGCCATGAGGATGTGGTCCAGCATCTGTTGACCCAGAGCGCAAATGCTGACGCAGAGTCCGCGGATGGTCGGACTCCACTTCAACTTGCATTGGAGTCGGGCAATGAATTTATCGCGCAGCTCCTTATCCTCAGAGGTGCTGACGTGAACGCCAATTTCGCCAGCGGTGAGACACCACTCAGTGTCGCGGTGGGAAACCATTGGACTTCTCTCGTTCAACTTTTGCTTCGCGAGAAAGCCAGTTCAAATGGGCGTCTTCCTGATGGACGCACATCACTTCACGTTGCTGCTGAAGTTGGGAGCGGCATTGAGATCACTGAAATGCTCTGTGACCACGGAGCCGATCCAACATTCAAGGATGATAGATGCTGGACAGCTTTGCATTATGCGGCTCACTACGGTCACGAAGTAGTTACCTCGATACTCCTAAAGGCTAAAACAATTGACAAGGTATTCAATAGAGCTGAGTGGACGCCCTTACATGCAGCTATCGAGCAGGAGAAAATCGAAATTGTCAGACTATTGGCTAGGTTTGCAACAAACGTTTCAATAAAGCTCATTTATCAGAGAAATCATGAGAGAGGGGCAACCACTCGCGTCATTTTCCCCTTCTAGATCAATTTCCAGCAAGTTTTCGAGAACAGCAGAACAAGTAGGGGAGGCTTCAACCTCGCGAAGGCGCACTTCACCGCCCACTCCGAGCATGAAGAGTGAACCTATAATAACACCGCTTTTTCTTGCGACATCTCAAGATTACGTTGCGGGCGTAGATGCGCTAATCGAAGCTGGGGCCGATTCGAAGGATGTTGAAGGTTGTGTTCAGTATGCGTATACGAAAGGCAAAACTCCAGTTCTACAGAGGCTCGTATCCGACTCAACACAGCCAGTAGAGATACTTCTATCGCTCAGCGAGAAAGTTGCTACGAGCCCAGGGCAGTCGCCAATGAACACCGAGGCACTCTTCAAGTGTTTTCGGTGGAATAAAAACAATATTCCAATTGCAATGCAACGAGTGATTAGGCAAAGCCGTCTACAGTTACTACTACTGAAACTACTAATCGACCTGTTCTTTCATCTGAATGACGGGTCTCAAAAACAAACATCTGAGCAACTTCAAGCCGTACTTAAAGTTGCAGTGGAATGCGAACATGTTCAAGCTGTGGAAATGCTCCGGGTTGCCGGGGTTGAGCTTTCTGGAACGATCACGATCACAGCTGTACTTGGCCGAGACGAACCGGAAGTGACCTCGTACACACTACTTCATCACGCAGTCCAACGTCGGAAGCCTGAGATGACGTCCTACCTTTTAAAGTTCATAAAGCCAGATGTCGTTGACACACGAGGATGGACCCCTCTTCACTACGCGTTCAAAGAAGACAATTCGAGCGCGCAGGTGCTTCTCTCGCACGGTGCCGACGTATCTTCTCGTGATGATCAAGGATGGACACCGCTTCATGTTGCTTCCTATTACGGTGTCAGGAACGGCGTTTCCTCACTCATAAATGCTGGTGCAGAAGTGGATGCTCGTGATAATGCAGGCATGACCCCCCTCGACCACTCGAACCACAGGAACAACTCGCAAGCAATGCCGATCCTGCTTCGAGCCGGCGCTTCTTTCTCTTCACTCAGCAAGGACGGCTGCACGCCTCTCCAGCTCGCCATGTTTACTGCCATTCGATCTCACTCAGAAAAAGATCTCTCCAGTATTCTGAAGCGAGAGCCAGACCTGGTTTCAGCCAAGCTTCCGCCGCTGGATCGAACGGCGTTGCATTTTGCCGCTGAGGCGGGCTGTGCGTCCTCTTTCTTGAGATTGTTGCTTGATAGCGGGGCAGACTTGGAAGCCGAAGACAAGGACGGGAGGACGCCCGTGCAAGTGGCTGCCAAGGAAGCCCATCAACTTCTCATCAACTTTGGGGCGCGATGGAGGGTGTGAGATTGCAAGACTTGGCAATGGGAACAGCTCAAAAGCTCCTGTTAGTATGGTAGGGTATGTGTGAGTAGCAAGTACGGAGCAGTAGGGCACACAATCACTTGGGTCTAGCCAAGCCGTTCGGAACAGAGAAGGTCAAGAGTCCAGAATGTCAAGGTGACACCAGCAAACGATAAACATGACATTGCAGACTCGGCAATGTCAAGGTTGATATCCAGTGTCCAGGGCCCAAGCAGCAAATGACAAACGAGTGTATTCTCGAATGAATAGGTAAAAGCAGCGGAACACGAATTCACATGGTTTACACCCTGTGACCAGGACGGGAAAGGAGTGTAGAAATGCTACGAGGAATCGACAACAACTCCCGCTAAACAATTTTGAGGGATGACTGTTATCAAAAAAAAAACACTGAGGGGTTACCAAGCTTGCTAGCAAGCCTCCGCCATGGCTTTCACAAGAGCGTCTGGACTCTGTCCCTCAAGGGAATGACAGCCCAAAATAGGAGAATAAATGGTCTAACAGAAGAATAGGAGACGGAGGCCGGATTCTCTTGTGAGCCAAGGCCAGGCTAGTCCCCTGTTGGCTAGACCCTCGTCAGTTGTCGGGGTATATTTCGGCGATCTCGGGAAGTGCACCAGTGTACTCCGTAGTGGTCCGAAAATTCACAAAGCGTGTCTATTTCCTATTTGGAGGATACAAGCTAGTGGTTCTAACGAAGCAGCGATTACCGAAGTATGAGTGGATTCTTCCATCTAGCTTGTGGTATCCGAAAATCGTAGGGGAAGAAAGAGGGATTCCAGATATCTATGAACATAGGATCGCTGGGACCCTTCATTTCGTTACACGAGTCGGCAAATCTTTCTGGAACGGAGCAGTGGTCAGCGATTGGCATGTGGGCGATACTTAGATGTCGCTTTGCGCACTGACCCCTTTTTTCAAGTACCTAGGGTGAACCCGATCGGTGGGGTGATAAGATACCCTAACCTGATCGCCAAGCTTGAGCTCTGTCGGCATCCGATACCTCCAGTGCTGACCTTTTTTACCTCGTCTTTTTCTCTCGACCTTTACCTGCCTTTTTTGTCCATCACTCGCCACCACAGTCATAATAATTTGAATTTGACATCAGCCTCTTATTTCTCAGAATCAAGTTCATCATTTAGAGATATCAAATACTCATCAACAACTTCAGAACAACTGCAGGTGAGAAAGGAATGGTTTTCGGCCTCATAAGGCTGCTCGGGTGATGAAAAAGTTAAGGTAGGTTTGCCCGAGAAGCCTCCCTTTCTAAGCTGGGTGCATAAAAGCTAAAGTAAAGCCTAGGCTGCTTAGCAGAAATCGGGCGCTTGAAGATGAGGGCTATCAGCTCGGCAGGGGTCAAAAATTTCTCGGCGGGGAATAGCATAACGGAAGTATATGCGGATATAGAGGATCAAACGGATACACTCGACATATATGTTGTACAGAGACTTTATAAAAAATTAGTTTTTTTAGATCGAGACTAATAATATTAGCTTCGACGAAGTAATTCGCTCACATTTTTGAAAATTATTTACGTAATTTTTCAAAGTCTTTAACTTACGTCTGAAGTATAATATATTTAAAATACGACTTTAAGTCGCTGCGAGTGAGATCTTTAAGTAATTAAATAATATCGAGATAAGCATATATTACGCATATACGTCGCTTATACTAATAATTAATTTAATATAAATTATTAGAAAGTAATAATAGCGAAGAGAAAGTTTTAAAGAAAGAGATTTCAAGAAGAGAATCTAATACTCTTCTTTCTATAAATCTAATCGTTATTAATAATTATTTAACAGTCGAAGTCACGCATATATTAATTATATATAGATTGATATTAGAAAAATAGATATTATTATTAGTGAAAGCGCTCGACGTAAGATTATAATCAATAAAATATAAGATTATATTATTATATCTAAGTATTTCGAAACGAGTATTAATAAGATTTTTTATTTTATATATACTAAGTCGATATTTAATAGAAACGATTATAAAAGCGCGTAAACTATAATTAATTAGCATATATTCACGATATATCTCACACACACTCGACTTATATTCTTTATAATTAATTTAAATTAGATATAATTTACGCATATATAAATTAATAGACTTTATTTCAACTTCAAATCTATTAAATTACGATTATTTAATAAAGATCGAAAAAAAGATAAGAAAGAATAAGCGTGAAAACAAGTATTTAAATATAGTGAAATTAAATATTATTAATATATTTATTAGAATATACTCTTC
This sequence comes from Evernia prunastri, assembly GCA_003184365.1. NCBI lineage: Eukaryota > Fungi > Ascomycota > Lecanoromycetes > Lecanorales > Parmeliaceae > Evernia > Evernia prunastri. The sequence goes on from NKYR01000060.1 coordinate 123,713, forward strand.
TCACGCTTAGTATATAATTAAATTAAGATTTAAAATATTAATAGATTTCGACAGAGATCTCGTTCTTCGATATATACGCTTTTTATTTAAAAACGTCTTAAAATATAGACTAAGTATTAATATAATGCGTTTTACGTGAAATGATATATATAGCGTATATATTACGATTAACGAACGAATATAGAAATATACAAAGATTAATTGTTAAAAATATTTAAGCGAAATAAGATAAGTATATACATTACTTATATGAAGTCTATATTTATTACTATAAATTATATTTATTAATTATTCGCAGAGTAGTAATTTAAAGTTATAATATTCAGTAAGATATTTGTTATCGACGATCGCACGAATAGATTTTTCGTATCTAAAGATTCTTATTAAATATAAAGCTTAATCTACGTTATAAAATTATATTCATATAGATTATTTAACGTAACGATATAAGTAATATAATAAGTAATATCGATATTTTTAGTGTATATCGCGTATATACTAAATATATATAGTGTTTAATTATTTATAGAAACGAGATTAAATAGAGTCACTCTCTTACTGTTACGGATATGGGCTGCATTAGGGTGATTCCGCTGTCTTGGCGGGGTCACACGCTCTTTTGGCGCATTGGATAGGGGGATGCACCCTATTCCATGACACTTACGAAGTACGATTTAATATCTATATTTTAAATAATCAAGATCGATTTTCGTTTTTTATACTCGTCTTACGCGAAATATATACTTATTATTTATTATATTTAATTAAGATATTTCAAGATATCGCAAATAATATTGTTGAGATTATTAAAAAATATGACTTGCTAAATTTGACTACGCGTAAGTTAAATATATATCACGTATAAACTAAGATATTAATTAATTTTAAAACGTCTTATTATTTTATTATTTTTTTCAAATTTGAAATAAAAATACAAAAAAGACTCTTTTCGTGCGATTTATTAAAGTCTTAACATTTGTTGAAAAGAGCGGTAGGACGAGGCCTAACCTCCTCGTGTGCAACCGAGGCGTAGACGGATTGGGACTAGCGTCCGCACTGCACTCTCATATGGCCTTGTGACCACCTGTCCCTTCATTCTGTACGTACTTTAGTAGTAATGAAGGACAGTCACCACATGCCCGTTCAACAGGTTATGAGCCCGGGTTAGCGTAAGCTGCCTGTGGCTGTCACGTCAAACGCTCGACCACGTTACCAGAGGGTAAAACGGCAGTAGAGAGGATCTACCTATCACCCTGTTAGAGAACAGGAAGACTGGAACGAGACCAGTACTTACAATTACACCCAAAGTTCAAGCAGGTTGCCTCGGACACTCGGACACTTGTCAATCATGTCCGACTCGGCAACCAAATCCAATGCACGGCGACCCGTCGAAACCCTCACTCGCCAGATCCAGGAGCGATGGTTCAGACTCATGAAGCAGTGGCTCATCGGTGAGGGCCTTTGGGATGTAGTCGATCCAGACAATGCTCCCGACCCTCCTGTCTTCTCCAGAGATGGACCAATATTCCCCACCGCCGCAGCCAAGGCTGTAGAGAGCCCGGCATACGGCAAGAACCAGGAGTTCAACGAGACCAACAAGAAACTCGATGCGAGAGCTCAATATCAGCTCGGTAACTGCATCGACGACGATGATGGAGAAATGGTTGCCGAAGAGACAAGGTCCAGAGGAATATGGAATAGACTTATCAAGAAGTACAAGAAGACACTCAAGACCGTAGGACGTCAATATCTTGCCGACCTTGTCAACTACAAGAAGTCCCCGGACATGGACATTGAAGCCGCATACACCGAAATCACCAAGATGAGTCGCAAGGTTGTGGAGCTTCAGCCCGAGATGAAGGCCATGGCCCTTCCTACAGGACGCTTCCAGATCCTGCTTAAGTCCCTACCCGAAGACTACGACACACTTCGCGATGCCATCGATGGACAGAAAGATCCAGACCTCGAGGATTCATTTCAGAGGCTGCAAGAGAAGGAAGCTCAGCTGAAGGCCAAAGACAAGGAAGCGGCCATGTGGGCCAAGGACAATAATCGCAAGGGCGGTCATGATCGCGGTCGAGCCGCTCAGCGCCGTCCCCGTCTACGCCGCTCTACCAGCTCCAGCGGCAGTGAGCGCGAAAAGCCAGCATGGCACGAACAATTTTGTCCCTATGTTCATCTCGTTCCTCCTCATCGGTGGAATCATGGCGCTTGCGCTTCGTGGCGACGTGCAGAAACTGCTGTGCCGTTCGGGGAGGGGATGTCAAAGATGCAAGCTTGGCGCGTGTCTGGACCGTCGATTCAGCTGTCAGTTCATTGACTTCCTCCGGATCATACGGGTCTTCGGTATAAGGGACCTGTTCCTTGGGCGTGAGGGTGTTCGTATTGACCGAAGCTGATTCCGCGGATCCGGCGACTATCGGCTCGGCATCGACGGCGATGACAGGGTTAGAGATAGGGTTAGGGATAGGGTTGTCGACGGCGATGACAGGAGGGACAACGGCGCCTGGAACAGCGGCGACGACCTTACGTGGTCTTCCAACAGGACGCTTTTTAGGTGGTGCGTTGGGCGTGGCCATCTTTGGGGTTGGTTCGGGGGCCGGTTCCGTGAATCCGGCGATCACCGGCTCGGCACCAATGGCGATGACAGGAGAGACGATGGCGCCAGAAGCGGCGGCGGCGACCTTGCGTGGTCTTCCAACAGGACGTCTCTCAGGCAGTACGTTGGCCGTGGCCACTTTCAGGTTCAAGGGAGCACTCCCCCACTTTTGATTCTCCAGAAAGGTCACCTTGTGATGCTTGATCACGTCTTGACGGTCCGGGGCCCAGATGTAGTAATGGGACGTCGTGTTCTCGTCGTATCCCATGAATACTCCGGGACGTCCTCGATTGACGAGCTTGTCTGTCCTGCTTCCATCGGGTAGTGACTTGGTATCGACAGGCGAGTAGCACTTGCACCCCCATACGCGTAAATGGTCGATCGATGGCTTGATGTTTGTGAACGCTTCCATGGGAGTAGTCAACTCGTCTTTGATGATAGGGCCTGTAGCGACACGGTTTCGGACATGGGCGTCGGCATTGGCCGCCTCAGGCCAAAACTCCAGGGGTAAACCAGCGTCCTGAAGCATGGCTCTGATCTGGTTCTCAGTTGTTCGAATACCCGTTCAGCCACACCGTTCTGATTCGAGTTGTAGGCGACTGTGTATTCTGGCTCGATACCGATACTCGTACACCATGCATCAAGCGTGGACTTCAATTCGGTGGCATTGTCGCTACGCACCGCTTGCAGCTTGGCTGAACATTGCAATTCTGCTCTCAGCTTCCATTTGTCCAGAGCTGCAGGAGCATCGGAGCGTTCTCGCAGAGGTATGACCCATGTTCTTCGAGAGTAATTGTCTACGATCTCAAGGAAGTACTCATAGCCGAGTCTCGAGGTAGGAAGAGGTCCACAGATGTCAATGGATATCAGTGCAAGTATCCGAGGTCTTCTTTCGGCCAGGGTGCGATTCCGCTTGTTGGTCATCTTGGTAATTGCACATACTTCGCAGGGGTCAGTGGATTCTACGATGGGAATTGGTTTCTTGATGGTGGTGACTTTATGCAGATGTCTGAGCTTCGCGGAGCCTAAATGGTTGAGGCGCCGATGCCAAAGGTTGAACATGTCACGCTTCTTGGACGTTGAAAGGGCCTGAATCACCGCAGGGCCCGAATCGACGTTGAGCTCTTGAGGCTCAGAGTCCGACATGGACTCATCCGGAATAGTGGCAGCTGGCAATGCGGCAGAGACGAAGGACGCCGGTTCACTGTTTGAAGCTGTGACAGCCGCCAATGCAAACTCATCTAACGATGCCACTTTGTCTACTATGTAGATACCACCGCGGGCAGGAGCTCTAAGCACCTCGATGCCCTCCTTGGTATGTATGTACAAGCCATCGTTGTCGAAGCTCCCCCTAAGCCCGCATCTCGTGAAGCGCCGTCCAGACAGTAGGTTAACCCCTAGATCGGGGACGTAAAGAACCTCTGTAAGGCGACATTCGCCATTAACCTTCATAACCACCGTCCCACATTGATCTGAGCACAACTTCCCCCCTCCGACCTTAATCGTACGCCTTTTAATTGATTTTAGAGGCCCGCTAAAGAGTCGGAGTTGGTCAGTCATGTGGGACGTGGCGCCGGTGTCTGCGATCCAATCGGATTTAGGGATGGTACTGACCAGTTCCTTGGATAGGGCAGCAATCTCCAACATGTCCTCCTCGTTGTCGGAGTCGATGTCAACGGACTCGGCGCTGCTGGTCGNACTTGGACTTGTCGTGTCGACGATCACGGTGGGGACCGCGCTCACTGCCGCTGGAGCTGGTAGAGCGGCGTAGACGGGGACGGCGCTGAGCGGCTCGACCGCGATCATGACCGCCCTTGCGATTATTGTCCTTGGCCCACATGGCCGCTTCCTTGTCTTTGGCCTTCAGCTGAGCTTCCTTCTCTTGCAGCCTCTGAAATGAATCCTCGAGGTCTGGATCTTTCTGTCCATCGATGGCATCGCGAAGTGTGTCGTAGTCTTCGGGTAGGGACTTAAGCAGGATCTGGAAGCGTCCTGTAGGAAGGGCCATGGCCTTCATCTCGGGCTGAAGCTCCACAACCTTGCGACTCATCTTGGTGATTTCGGTGTATGCGGCTTCAATGTCCATGTCCGGGGACTTCTTGTAGTTGACAAGGTCGGCAAGATATTGACGTCCTACGGTCTTGAGTGTCTTCTTGTACTTCTTGATAAGTCTATTCCATATTCCTCTGGACCTTGTCTCTTCGGCAACCATTTCTCCATCATCGTCGTCGATGCAGTTACCGAGCTGATATTGAGCTCTCGCATCGAGTTTCTTGTTGGTCTCGTTGAACTCCTGGTTCTTGCCGTACGCCGGGCTCTCTACAGCCTTGGCTGCGGCGGTGGGGAATATTGGTCCATCTCTGGAGAAGACAGGAGGGTCGGGAGCATTGTCTGGATCGACTACATCCCAAAGGCCCTCACCGATGAGCCACTGCTTCATGAGTCTGAACCATCGCTCCTGGATCTGGCGAGTGAGGGTTTCGACGGGTCGCCGTGCATTGGATTTGGTTGCCGAGTCGGACATGATTGACAAGTGTCCGAGTGTCCGAGGCAACCTGCTTGAACTTTGGGTGTAATTGTAAGTACTGGTCTCGTTCCAGTCTTCCTGTTCTCTAACAGGGTGATAGGTAGATCCTCTCTACTGCCGTTTTACCCTCTGGTAACGTGGTCGAGCGTTTGACGTGACAGCCACAGGCAGCTTACGCTAACCCGGGCTCATAACCTGTTTAACGGGCATGTGGTGACTGTCCTTCATTACTACTAAAGTACGTACAGAATGAAGGGACAGGTGGTCACAAGGCCATATGAGAGTGCAGTGCGGACGCTAGTCCCAATCCGTCTACGCCTCGGTTGCACACGAGGAGGTTAGGCCTCGTCCTACCGCTCTTTTCAACACTTTTTAATATAGATTTACTGTTGGTTTCACATAGGTGTGATTGTCCAGTTACTTATCACTACTTGCATATGCATAGTCTTGATAATTGTAAATGTAGATGCATTGCTAAGAGGTGCAGGCGAAGAGGCAAGATATACCTCTTCGCTTAGCTAGTGTGTGTGCCTAGTGTTGCGCTAGGCGCGCAGTCAACTATCACCAGCCTCTACTGTGCTATGAACATAGATGCTATTAATGCATACTAACATTTACTTTATAAAGATTAAATTTTAAATTTTTTTTTCTTTCGACGTATTAAAAAGATTTAAATAAAATTCTACTATAATATTCTATATAGAAGAAATGTTATTCTAAATATAAATGTGTAAGTGCGCTAGACTTAGTTAGATCTAGCGACGTTCGCGAAGAAGCTTAAAGTAAAGATAGAGGCTAAGAGCGTGATATTATATGTATAATTTAGAATATTTTATATCAACTCTATTTTATTATTCTATATATATATATATTAATTATATCTTTATATTTTCTTTATTAAGATAAAGAATATAAATTAATAAAACTTAAAACCTGTTGAAAGTGCACTCAGCACCTAGTGGTTTCAGGGTCTAGCCCTATGGTCTTGGCATCAGAGTTTTCTTTCCACCGTGTACATTACCTATTACACTCCTTAGATTCTTCATACATGCCTACTGCGCACCTCGTTTCTCAACAAAACCATTAAAATATAATTTAATAAATATTTCTTAAGAATTCTTCGAGGAAAATTATTCAAAAGAAACTCTAAAGGTAAAGAGGAAAAAATTAAAATCTCGTATAATCTCTTAAAGCCTCACTCTCTTATTTTTGTTGTTTTTTTTNCCCCCCCCCCCCCCCCCCCCCTCCCTCGATACCCGAAGAAAACCCTTCGAAGAAAATCATCTGAGATGAAGAGAATGCAACAAGGTGTACTGACTATTCTTCCGCCCGACTGCCTTGTCGCTCTCGAGGTAGAGTAAGCGAATCGACAAGGAACATGGTCAGAATATGCGTATATACAATGGGTCCAATACCTTCAACATCGGTACTGTTGAGGGCGCAGATACCTAAGTGCTTCCAGGGGGCCGGAGGGTGAAGATACCAGTTGGGCAGTGAATAGGTTTATCTAAACATTCGAGAGGCAGGAACCCCGAGTTTGGTCGTTGGTAGCCAGTGGCCATGATGACGGGCCCTCTACCGAACATTACCTAGCCGGTGAAAGCAAAGACCGTTCTCTTCAAAATGCCCGACCTTGCTACGTAGCCATTTCGGTTTGCCAGAACGAATCACAGTAAACAAGGCGCTATTAACTAGGAGCATCCGTGAAGATACCTTTATCTGTTGGCCCCAGTTCTTCAAGGTCGCGGTAAAAGTACCTGCAAAGGAAAACCTCAATGCCTCTACACACTCATAAATTGTGCAAACTCCAATCGTCCCTCACTGTTTACGTATTGCCAGGATTCGCAACAAACCGTGCCTGGCTTTCGACACTGTTTCATTGCTATGGCCGGTACCAGATCTTATCCCAATCTATCCCGTCCTCCGTTCAATGCGCACCTTGACGTCCTCCTGCCGCACGCTGAGCGTAGTAATTATCGTCCAGTCCTTCTCCGGATTGACCAGCTCCATCTGCCCGTACCCCACATTAGCGAAAAACTTAAGGAGTACAACCACAGCTAAACTTACCTTGAATGTCCTCATCAAACTAGGTACCAATTTGTACATCTCCCTCGCACTGATATTCTTTCCAAGACACAGATGGTTCCCCGCTCCGAAATGAAGCATCGATTTTTCCATCAAGCGAACCTGCTCCTCGCTGGCCTCTAGCCATCGCTCCGGCCGGAAAGTTTGGGCGTCTTCCCCGAAGACTTCTTTGTTGCGATGGATCGCCCACGAGCTGACGCCTACCACTGTGCCTCCCGGAATCTGCTCGCCTGCGATGTTAGCGCCAGCAGGAGGCACCACGCGCTCCAGGTTGACGGCGGAGGCCGGGTGTATCCGAAAGGTTTCTTGGATGCAGGCGTGCATGTAGTGAAGCTTTTGAGCTGTGGTGAAGTCGACGTCACATTTTAGAGAGGAGAGGTCTCGTGCAGGGAGTTGGGTGTCGAGTTCGTGTTGAAGTTTAGCGTAGCAGGCGGGGTTTTTCAGGAGGTAGTAGAAGAGTGCCGTCAGTGTTATGGAACTATGAATGAGGAATACATTAGCTGAGTTTTACTGCAGCGATGAATGGGATTGGGGACCGGGGGTGGTCCTTGCATTGTTTCTGCTCCAGCGAGAATCATCGTCAGGCTTATGTTCAGGACTTCTCTCTCGGTCATGAATTTTGGATGCGTCTCTCTGGCCTTAAGGAAATTGTCGAGAAGGTCCTTAAATTCTTGGGTCTCAGAGTCTTTTTTTGTACTGGATTCGTTGATTCTAGCTCTCATGCGTTTGGCGACGAAGGATCCAAGTGGAAAGGTGCCGGCTTGGTAGAAACCTTGCCTTTCGAGCCATAGTAGGACAGGGTTATGCCGAAGGAACTTGTCCCCAAAGGGCCACGCGCCCATCTGGTAATGTTATGTTAAAGGATCGTTCTTTATATGGCAAATTAATGGAAGACCTTACAACGGACCCATAAACTGCGGCCTTCTGCACGTAGAGGTTGATCCCTTGCGAGTCGAAGCCCGATTCCATGAATCCGTAGCACGAGCCATAAGTTAACTGACCAATAACATCGAAAGAGAAGTAGAGCAACCAATCTGCAAGATCAATAACACCCTCAGGGCCCTTTTTACCCGTAAATCTGACGTTCCATTGTTCCAAGAAAAGATCGACAGTCTTATCAATGAGCTGTTCATAGCCCGCGGAGGCGCTGGCAGTGAAAAAGGGATTGATGGCCTTGCGAAGAGCGTTATGCCATGGAATGTTAGCGCTTGAGAATAGGGTACGCGCGCTTTCGCCGCGTATAACGGCAGCTTGGACGGGATAGAAGCCGGACTAGATAGGGTGAGCAAAGAACAACCAAGATCCTCTGGGAACAGGCTCAGCAAGTGCGGACCTTATTCCAAGCCTTACCCGGACCATAAATGTCCTTGATCGCTTCTGGCTTCGCGAAAGAAATGATGTTAGGGCCCACTCGAACGATTTCGCCGTATTTTTCGTGAAGATCAACCATTGGAGGTTTGTACATGTTGGAATAAGAGTGGAAAACTCTCCACAAGTCGGTGAATGAAGCTAGGAAGGGACCATTGTATTTGGAAATTCCTTTTCTATATCGGAAGAAGAGTAGTCTCGCAGCCGCCAGAGCAACTAAGCACAAGATCCAGACCTCAACGGGGGTAGATGCCAAGGAAGCCGTTAGGAACATGGTGACCTAAGTGACTGTAGAGGGTGCGAGATGTTAACAAAAATACTCAAGCCGGTTTTTAGTCTTGGGACACTGGAGTCAGGTTGCCCAAGACCACCATTTCACAAATTGATAACGAGGACGAATCCAAAGATGCTTTTGACTATAGATTTATCAGGATTTATCAGAAGAAGAACTTCTATACCAAAAACATTTTCATTGATCGTTTGTTCGAGAATTTATATAGGATAAAGAACGAGCGCCTTTTCTCAAATGGGCCAAGTGTCACAAGACTAAAAACCGGCCTGAGCACCTTACAAGATGGGAATTAGGACCCAAATAAAATTACCTTTTTTTTTTTTGCTATCGAGGTTACGAAGCCGCTCATGCAAAGTGCAAAGGTAAGTAGGGGCCAGGACTGTTTTGCCGGGGCATTGGTATATGTTAAGCTTTGTTGCTACAGTAGAATTTTTCGGGGAGAAGAGGTGGATCGGACTCGGACTCGGGCTCGGACGATTCGGGCTTCGCAGGATTCGGCGGCGATCTCGAATTACATAGCGTTATTCGGAAGGTTGCCCCATTGTATGGGTCTCTGGTGATCGACAGACTCTTTCACCCTTCAGCTAGCTGCGCGCGAATATCAGCATCTTGCACCGAAGTGGGAGCCGCAGCGCCGGAGTTAAGGTCTCTACCTACACCCTTCCATGTCTGTCCTCTATATCCACCGCAGGACGCACGCTTGCCATAGCGTGAGCTTAACGACCCGACTACGACATCATCTTGAAGGCTTGATCCAATCGAATTGGGACTCGTGCTTGTTATCGTTTGGTGGTGTTCATTCCAACCTGACATGGCCAAAACTCCTTGCTGCTTGAACCCAGGCAATCAAGTGGCAATTGACATTTTGCCCAGACGTTTTAGCGCAATGCACCAATCCATGGGAGATATAGTGGTCTCAACCAGCGTCATCACCTCACCCCAATCGCTACAGTTTAGCTGTGAGCTAGTGAGACCGAGACTGAAATAGAGTGCGAGGCGGCCTTTTTTGTCGAGATTATCAATACGAGCGAGCTATGATATATAGTTTATCTTTTTTCAATTTTCGCTTTTTATCGTTTATCTTCTCGTCGTATTTATAATTCTAAATAGTAGAGATATATATTTATTATTTAAGCGATACTAGTAAAATAATAACTAATATAGAAAGATCGAGATAGAAAGATTTAAATCGATAGATTTAAGCGATGAGACGCTTTAATATACACGAAAAAGAAATTATCTTCGTTCGTTAAAAGCGAAGCTAAGCTATAGCGTAAACGATAAAATACGAAATAACGAATAAAAGATTCGCTTTTATCGTTAATTTTAGTTATAGACGAAAGTAAGTAGATTAAAAGACGAAGAGAATAAAAGATATAGTAAAGTAATTTCGAAGGTAAAGATTATTAATAAAACGTCTTATATAAAGATTAAAGTATAACGATCGACGATAATCGATAGAAGTTACATAGATAATTAAGAGAATTAGTATAAATTTCTATAATAAGAGAAGAAGCGAATAAACGATAGAAAGATGTAAAAGAAAGTTATAGAAGAAAGTAGAAGAATAGCGAGAGATATAGATCTTTATATCTTGAAGAAAGCGACGAGTAAAACGATATTGAGTATCTTGTTCGAAGAGGTTACGTTAAATTTGACGAGGTCGTGCTTGACTCGAAAGTAGAAAAGAGCGAATATTTTGTTAAAACGTAGATTATTTATAAAGTTTTTAGAGTAATTAACGTAAATAATCTAAAGATTATATATGTATTTAAATTAAATAAAGCGAAAATTATTAATTTATATAAAACGACGAATAATTAACTTACTATTAGCGATTTTTTATTATTTTAATATTTTTTTATTAATATAATCTTTTAAATAAAAAGATTTAATTATTAAAATTTTAAGATAATAAAAAAAGTTTATATAGTTAATCTTTTTCTTAAATTTATATATATTATTATTAAATTTCATAAAAATTAGAATTTTTACTTTTTATCGCGAAAAGATATAAAGATTTTTAATAAGTTTTAATATTTTATTTAATTAAATATAAATAGTTACTTCGAGCGAGTTAAATAATAAAGTAAGATTAATTGATTTTATAATTAAAACAACGTTAATATATAAATTCTCGCTATTTAAAACTTTCTTTATCTTATAAAAAAACTTTATATAATTTTTTTATAAACGCGATTATTATATAAAAAATTAATTTTCGCTTAAATTCTAAATATCTATTAAGATTTTCTTTTTCAGATATTAAAATAATATACTTTGATTGATTGATTGTTTTATACGCCTATGCTAGCTACTTGATGTAAGCTAATGAGGGTAACATTAACGCTGAACCAGCTTTACGGCTGGGCGTTGAAGAAACCTGAGGGCGAACCTCTGGACAAAAACTTCAACTAAACAGTACGCTCTCCCTTCTGCTGTGCTCCTTAGGAGCCCTATTACACCACCGCACATCTCTCTACTTCTTTGCGCCGACTCTTCTATTCTCTGACTTTTGTATCTCTGATCGCCCCCGCCTCTAGAGGCGGGTACGATCGCTTCTTCGTGCGCCCTTTTTGGGCTTAATGGTCTCCTCTACCCCGAGGGGTAGTCTTGACCGTTGGAGTTGTTCGCTGGCCAACTCGAAGCTGTTTAACCAGCCGGAGTTAACCATCCACCTTGCCGCTACCCGGATCCCTTTGGTCGTGGTCAGCATTGTCTGGAAGTCCCTGGTCCCCGCCTCCGCAAGTAGCCGTGGTTTATCCTCCCGCGATCTCGGACAGAAGAGGAGGATATGCTTGACATCTTGTCTACTCCATCCGCACNTAATAATGATGGTCTTTAGAAGGCGAAGATGGACGCTCTATATGTAGGTCGCGTATAGAACTGATAGGGCTGTCTGTTATAGGGCTGAGAAGATATGTTTGTATTTATGCAATATCGTAATAGTTATCATCAAAAATAGAAAAAATGACTGCGCCCTCGCTGTTAATCGTTATGACGATGTGAAGAATTAATCACATTGCTGTCAGAACCGTGCCCAGAGTCAAGTCTAATGGGGGTAAATTGAATAAGACAACTAGATAAGGAGGAAATATGTACAGAAGAAGAGCGCTTAAATACTAGGAAGAATTCCCGCTAGCCTATGTGTCAATGGGAATGTGTCAATAACAAATAAACACTCTATGTGCTAGACACATAGCCATAAACACTCCCTATGTGCCTGACACCTAGGGTACGTCCGTAACANGCGCCCTTTTTGGGCTTAATGGTCTCCTCTACCCCGAGGGGTAGTCTTGACCGTTGGAGTTGTTCGCTGGCCAACTCGAAGCTGTTTAACCAGCCGGAGTTAACCATCCACCTTGCCGCTACCCGGATCCCTTTGGTCGTGGTCAGCATTGTCTGGAAGTCCCTGGTACCCGCCTCCGCAAGTAGCCGTGGTTTATCCTCCCGCGATCTCGGACAGAAGAGGAGGATATGCTTGACATCTTGTCTTCTCCATCCGCACCTGCAGTCGGGGTCGATACCTGGAACCCTTATCCTGTTGAGGAATGCGTTAAGCCCGATTTTGCCGCTTCTCATTTGGACAGCGACCGAGCTCTCAGCCTTCCTCAGCATCTTGTGGTGGTCGAACCTGCCGTCATATAAGTTCCCTGCCTGGGCAGGGGTTCTCGTTGCGATAGGAATTCTTCGTTGATATTTTTCCCATTTCTTGGATCTCCGTTCTCGGAACCAGTCTTGTATTTTCCGTCCAATTACGTCAATGCTCTGATATTCCTCGACGTCCCTATATGGATTAACCCAATTCTTCTTTCTTCTTGTGCTGGTGGCCGCTAGGTCCCAGCTTTTTTCTTTCAGGGCTTTAAGAGCCCAGGCCTCTTTCGTCACCGTAGGTGTAGGCCCTCGTTTCCTTTTCCTGCCTCTGCTACCCTGGAAGTACCGGGCGATTCGCTCGTTGCCCTCTTTCGTGGCGGGGTGGGTACCTCGTAGAGCTTGGTGTTGCAATACCAGCTTGTCGAGTTGGTATTCCAGGGGGGTTATTGAAAATATATTAACGAATATATTTATTTAAAAAAATCTCTTATTTTTTAATTAATCTTCTTTTTAAAATAATCGTTTAAACGAAAAATTAATAATTTTAAAATTAGTTTTTACTTTCTTTTTTAATCGTATAAAGTTATTATTTTCTCTTTAAATCTGTCTGTTAGACTGGCTTATATAATAGAAGTATAGAAGCCAGGCTAGGGCTGTGTAGCAATGTGAACTTAGTAGAGTATATATATATACATGTAGTATATATATCTAGATGGTAAGACTAATTCTTAAGGAAGAAAAATTAGAAACACGGGGGCATGCGCTCCTTAAGCTTCTTCGCCAAGGAATCGCTTGGCATGCGTATGCCAAGCATTCGCGGCTCAGGCGGATACATGCACTACTGCCCCTTCTTGGCCTGCGCCTAACACTGTCACGAATATAATAAACTTATACTATCTGCATTAATGCTATGTCACGGTGTGACTCGGCCACCGGAGCTATCATGGCCACCGGAGCTTCCATGAGATTCCATGAGATTTCAGCCTAGCCGTGTATTAGCCGACAGCCCCTTAAAGGCTGCTCGGGGTCACCTGTTCTTCTGGTTCCTGACCTTTCGTCTTGTACACCTAGCCAAGTCACGTACATAGACAATGTATCAAGCCTCGTTCCTTGTCATGCTATGATGCTACGAAGCTATTGTACGGTGCGCAGACGAGCGCGCTAGGCCCAATCGGGCGAGGTCTTGGCATGCCTATGGCAATTTCGTAACAGTTGTCATCAAAAACAGAAAGAAAGGCAACGCCCTCGTTGCTATGACTATGGTTATGATTCTGAGCATGTGTAGGGTGTATTGACTGAATAATGCTACATTTCCATTGGCTGGGAAACCATACGGTGCGCTTGGTCGTAGATGTGTTATTTTCTCCGTCTCTTCTTGTCTGCGGCGAAATTGCTTGTCTGCTTGCAATATAGTGTAAAATTCTTTCTCTCTGTGACATACCCGATGCATTACGACTGAAAGATGTGATCTGAATATGAATGCATTGAATTTGTGAGACTTGTTGTCGTTGCTGTCAAATAATCACAGCCTGAAATAAAAAATGGTGCAGAGAGCCGAAATTGCTGAAATGTCAAATGGCTTCGTGACTTAGGCACGGGTTTAGTCGTCTATGACTGTTTCAAATAGACTTCTTCAAAGAATTCTGTCAAATCAAAAGAACACATATAGCCCGCGTGACTTACGACGCTTGTCACGAATGTGAACGAATGTAGACTAATAGCCAAATATATGATGGGTGTGGAATAATATAATAATGATGGTCTTTAGAAGGCGAAGATGGACGCTCTATATGTAGGTCGCGTATAGAACTGATAGGGCTGTCTGTTATAGGGCTGAGAAGATATGTTTGTATTTATGCAATATCGTAATAGTTATCATCAAAAATAGAAAAAATGACTGCGCCCTCGCTGTTAATCGTTATGACGATGTGAAGAATTAATCACATTGCTGTCAGAACCGTGCCCAGAGTCAAGTCTAATGGGGGTAAATTGAATAAGACAACTAGATAAGGAGGAAATATGTACAGAAGAAGAGCGCTTAAATACTAGGAAGAATNCCCGCTAGCCTATGTGTCAATGGGAATGTGTCAATAACCAATAAACACTCTATGTGCTAGACACATAGCCATAAACACTCCCTATGTGCCTGACACCTAGGGTACGTCCGTAACAGAGATAGCAAGTTCCTTCCTCATCAATAGAATCTTGGTCAACCACCTAGGTACACTCCTAACAATTTGAGTGAGATAAAGATCTGTTATTGACGAAGTAGAGTAGTAATTTTACGCTAACGAGAAATCATCTTATTATTTTTACGAGAAATTGTCAAGGAACGAGGTATTGGCGAAGAAGGTGCATTATTACTAGGCTATATTATACGTAGGTGAAAGACCAAGACGAAAGACAAGGAATCAAGCTGGGGCAGGGCCAGCTGCTATCTAAATAGAAGCTGGTGCACGGTCCTTTAACCCACATCTTCATTTCCCATATACCCGATATGCGCGGATGATGTAAAGGTTAAACGAGACTAGGCGAGATCAGCACGAGACGAGGCTGCACCATGACAGAAATTTTCATCTAAATAAAATTTAATTTTCGATAAATTTTTTTTTTTTTTCTTAGAGACGATTTTTTGAAGAAACGATAAAAAAGTTAAAATTATAAAAAACGAAATAAAGAATTATAAAAGAAATTTATAGATAAAATTTAATAAGAAAACGTCGTAACGACGATCGTGATTAAAGCGAAGATATTTTTTATAAAATTTCTAATTCTTTAAAATACGATACTCTTTATTAAAATTCTTGACATAATAATTGTTACGGACGTACCCTAGGTGTCAGGCACATAGGGAGTGTTTATGGCTATGTGTCTAGCACATAGAGTGTTTATTGGTTATTGACACATTCCCATTGACACATAGGCTAGCGGGGATTCTTCCTAGTATTTAAGCGCTCTTCTTCTGTACATATTTCCTCCTTATCTAGTTGTCTTATTCAATTTACCCCCATTAGACTTGACTCTGGGCACGGTTCTGACAATCTCTGTTAGGAGTGTACCTAGGTGGTTGACCAAGATTCTATTGATGAGGAAGGAACTTGCTATCTCTAGGAACTATGGTACATATAGTGGGAGAGTGTGCCAAGACCCTAGCCCATAGGGCTACTTGCCAAGTGCCTGCTTGACACACTCGTAACATTACCTCCCCCTCCGAAGAAGCCATGTCCCCATGGCTGGCTAGCCAGAGACACACGCGTGTTGCTGGCCCTGTGTCTCCCATTCCTGATAGTCCTCGCAGGCTGTCACCTGAGAACCGAAGATTCAAACTCATGCCTTGCCACTTCAACACCTGCTGGCAGCCCAGCCTGAGACACACACTGTAGATTGACCCTGTGCCTCCCATGCTCTTGCCATCAACTCGCTCCCTGGTAGAATCGGAATGCCTGCTGTAGTAGGCCACTATGTGTTGTTGCCGTTGTAGCAGGCTCACTATTTGACGTGCTGTTGCCCTTGAAGCAGGCTCACTTGGTGATGACGTGCTCCGTCAAGAGGTCGATCGCTGACTGCCCTTGAAGCAGGCTCACTGTTTGCCATTGTAGCAGGCTCACTGTTTGCCNTTATGACGATGTGAAGAATTAATCACATTGCTGTCAGAACCGTGCCCAGAGTCAAGTCTAATGGGGGTAAATTGAATAAGACAACTAGATAAGGAGGAAATATGTACAGAAGAAGAGCGCTTAAATACTAGGAAGAATTCCCGCTAGCCTATGTGTCAATGGGAATGTGTCAATAACCAATAAACACTCTATGTGCTAGACACATAGCCATAAACACTCCCTATGTGCCTGACACCTAGGGTACGTCCGTAACAGAGATAGCAAGTTCCTTCCTCATCAATAGAATCTTGGTCAACCACCTAGGTACACTCCTAACAATTTGAGTGAGATAAAGATCTGTTATTGACGAAGTAGAGTAGTAATTTTACGCTAACGAGAAATCATCTTATTATTTTTACGAGAAATTGTCAAGGAACGAGGTNCACCTCCCACCCCCTCCACCCACCAACCCTACTCCCACCTCTCCCCAAACCCCCTCCAAGCCCTTATAACCTCCCTCTCCATCCTAACCATCAGCTCCATCTCCTCCCGCTGCTTCCCCTCAATTGCCTCCTTCAGGTCCGGATTATCATTCGTGAGATAGCGGAACGCGTTCTCGATCATGTCGGCCAGGCGCTTGATCTCGGGCCCGCGGCGGCGCCGGACGTCGGCTTCGGCGCGCTGGGCGTCGGCGCGGGCGCAGGCGCGGCAGGGGAAGGGGAAGGCAGGGGGCGGGGGGTTAGGGGTGTTGGTTGGGAGGTGCGGGTTGGGGGTGTGGGGGGAGAAGGTAGCGGCGGTGTGGGCGCAGGAGAAGGTGGTGGTGGGCATTGTTAGGGACGGAGTGGAGGACGGCGGGTTGGGTGGGTTGTGAGGTTGAGGATGTCGGTGTGGCTGCTTGTTTGCTTTCGGCGTTGATGGTGGGTTTCGATGTTTGGTTTTGGTTGCGTATTGTGGTCTTTGGTGATGGGTTCGAGGATGTGGATCGGGTAGTGACAAGCGGAAGGGTCATTGCAGGCGAGATATATATACTTAAGCATGACGAGAGACGTCGCAGAATGTGTCATGGTTGGCTATTGTGTTTGTGGTTATCGGAGTGAAGCGAAGAGGGGCTTGGGTGGGACAAAGGGGCAAACGCTTTATGTTGAACAAGGGAAGAATGAGAATGTTTGGCTGTTGTGTTTTGAAAGCGGGAGGCTTTGTTGCAACAAAAGGTATTCAATTTTGAGGCTGTGAAACGTGAAAGAGAGTCCTTTGCAAGAGACGGAGTCCTCAACGTCCGTGTTTCTGCCCGGTAGCGCCGCGGTTAGAAAAGTCACGTGGTGAAGGATGCACAGCAAGGGGTCTTTCCGAGTCTCCATCGTAACAATTGGCATGAAGAATACAGGAACCCGCTTTAGAGGCTCGAGTTTGAGTATCTCGAGTCTTTGCTGTGCTGACTTATCTCAAAACCCAAGCTTATGGGAAATTACTGTGATTCGTCAGCTTACCCGTAGACAGCACTTGGAAGTACAATTGATGATATAGTGCGACTCACATCCCATAACAGCTTTCTTCTTCTGCGAACTAACATATTTATTCACATCATCAGCCCATCCCGCACTGTTGTCCTCAAGCTTCTCCATGTTATCTCCTGCGAGATTCAGATTTTCTGTCCGTTCCTGTACTTGACGCTGCATGTAAGCCCAGTAGCCTTCTTCTTGATGAGCAGGAGGCTGTCGGCCGGCTGGAGATGAGCTGCCGGGAGGTTGGCGGCTCGCGACACGCCGTGCTTCTTCATCGGCGCGCTGCTGCTCTATCATCCGCTTCGACGGAGGACGGTCAGGGCCGCCAATAAACATATCCATATCGGCAGGCGTAACGTACTGCGTGCCTGACATCCATTGAAGATTCGATATTGTCGGCCTTGGGGGTATAAGAGCTTGTGGGTTGAACAGTTTATCAAGGGAACGTGTCAGATCCTGTCCAGTCCCCCATACATTGAGTACTGCTACCTCGGAAGGTCCAGTCCAACCAAATACAAAACCAGTAGGTGTTATGATAGCTTCAGAGAATCTTCGTACGTCCAGGACATGGGCAACATCGGTCGTAGCGATCTCCTTCAGGCCCGGTATTGAGAAAGCTTTGGCACATCCATCACCAAAAAGTCCAACCAATGCATACGTGTAAGCCTCGAACTTGACGACAGCGGCCTGAAAGCACGTTTGGTCCCAGGACTTATTAGCTCCTTTAGCCACTGCTGGTTTGAATATTCTCGCACCAGTTGCGGTGACG
The DNA here is from genome assembly GCA_003184365.1 of Evernia prunastri. Lineage (NCBI taxonomy): Eukaryota > Fungi > Ascomycota > Lecanoromycetes > Lecanorales > Parmeliaceae > Evernia > Evernia prunastri. Next base: position 142,045 of record NKYR01000060.1, read on the forward strand.
ACTAATATGACTCCATTGATCCTCGCCCCACTGCGGAGGCTACCGACGACGTCTTGCGTGGCTGCTGCTATGTCTCCCGAATCTGTGTTAATTGGCGATATAGAGATGACCTTGTCGTCCAGCGTACATATTCCAACAAATTTGACTGTGTAACCCCCGGTCGCCTCTGGTAACAGCTTGAAAGTCACCAACCGTCCAAGATTAGTCCCAATGAAGAGTAGTATGCTTGAGTAGTCTTCGCTTATCAGCAACAGTGAATGGAAAGGGATCCATTTTTGGACTTACCGTCACCATCAAGCATCATGACGCCGAATTCGATGTTCGTAGGCCACTCAGGCCTGACTTGATTTTGGCTGTTGCTGCTTCTTCGGAAGCTTCCATGCTTGCCGCTTGAACTACCAGATTCACTCACGCTGGCCTCGTATATGACAGCTGGGCCTCTGAGGTCGATGACTGTAATGCTTCCTCCTTCAAATCCGGCACATACGAAGCCGACATCACTCATATTCAATGCAGTCACAGGACCCTGTTGCGGGTCGAGCAGCGTCAAAGGAAGCAAGCCTTCCTTGACATTGGGTTCGGCGCGGTCTACGATTGTTTCCAGACCAAAGCCTTTGGTCTCTTTATGCGGCATATCTCTACCGAAGTCGCGGTTCTTGCCCCAGCGAAAGATGGCCACTTCGCCAGTTTTCAAACCCACAGCAAGCTCTCCGGTGGCGCCCGACATCGACATCATGATGATATCTACGTCTCTATATCGGCCTAGAGCTCGTGCAGCATCAACCTGAAGAATCTCTTCATTCTCGATCTCGTCACCATGTCCAGCATCCCAAACACGTATCGTGCCGTCAGCGTGAGCGGTCTGTATAATATTGCGATTCGCAAATTTCATGAGAGAGCGTTTGGGCTCAGCGCCTCCTTTCAATATTGGAGGACCACGCGAGCGATTTTCGACCATACCTAGCCATCTCGTGCGATCAACGAAAGCCATGTCGATGCGATTGACGAATGGATGGATATACGTCAAAGATACATGAAGCTGGTTTGTGGGGGTGATAGGATGTCCAGAGGGAAAGCTCAATGTGACCATCTCACCTGAGGCTAGCAGGGCAATGACCGCTATAGGGTCATTGGAACCAGCGAAGTGGGGGGACTTGCGAGGGACCAGACAATATTCGACGACTTCAGCCTTCGGTGGTGTTAGGAGAGTTTGCTGTGCTTTTGGTCGCTCGAAATGTTCCGAGAGCAATTGCCATGAAGAGGTAGTATAGTTCGGCGTTGGTCCGAGGTCAAAAAAAGTCAGGCCTTTAGCAGGCTCGGTTGTCGACAACCCACCAGCGATCAAGATTCCAGTATCGTCAGGGTTTGCCTTCGAACACCATGATATACGGAACAGTGGCTCTTTTGTTTCAAGCATACCTCTCGTGGACCCCGCCATCTGTGAGGATGCTCCAGGCGTGTCTACATTTGTGGCTTGTATCGTTCGGGCCAATACCTTTCTGCCATCTTTTGGATCCCATATTACAAAGCTGGAATCTTCGTAACCGGTGAGTATGAAAGTGCCAGTTGGATGCCAAATCGCTTGTGTCAGTCTGGGACAACGAGCGGGACTGCCAGGATTTGCCTGAGGATCTCCTCCAGGGGCCCCCGACGCCAGCTCGTAGTGGAAGTACTTCAGAGGTTTGTTGTGCTTGAACGAGAATATGACGGCGCCTTCGGAATACCCGACCAAAAGATTGCCGATGTCTCGAGGATGAAAGGCCAGCGTCTCGACGGGCAAAAGGCGTGCCCGTGGATTGCGGTCCCTCCATAAATTCGGAATCTTGAGTGGTGCAAGGCTCAACCGGTCAAGGTCATAGGCGATGATCTCCCCTTGGTCCAACTCAGTATTCTAAGAGCTTGGTACATGCTGAGGGGCTTGACGCACCATTCTGTAACCCAATCAACGCATAGTCCAAGGTCGAATCGGTCGCTAGAGCTGTAATAAGACCAGGGGGAGCGTAGGATGCTAAAATCCTTGATGTGTCCAGGGCAAAGACTGATAGATCATTTTTCGTGTCAACGCAGACTAGTTTGTCTGCGCAGAACTGTAATGTCTTGACCGAGGCCTTTCTTGGAAGCTTCAAGCTGACAGAGACACGTTTTTGCCCAAAGATGTATATTTTTCCACTCCCAAACTTTGTATCTTTGGTGCCAACGGCAAGTAGAGACTGTACTGGGTCGTATGCCAATGCACTGACTTGAGAATTAATACCGTATCGCACTACCTATGGATGCAAGTCAGTCATCAGGCAAAGAGAAGACAGAGTTCTGAGGTCGATCGGCATCCTACCTCATCAATGGCGAAGAGCTGAGGGTCCAGCCCAGCTGAGAAGTCTCTTTGAACGCCCGCTTGCTTACTTCGAAGAAAGGAGGCCATATTTGCTTCCCCATTTCACTAACGCTTCTTGTTCCATTGTCCGATGGTGGAGCCTCCGAGCCTAGGACGAAGCAGCCTTATCATAGGGCTTATCTTAGCTTCCCCGCATCCCTGCAATGTTCGTCACTCATCCAGAATCCAACGCTTCGGCCGGAGTTCCGCAAAACAGTCCCCACTACCTACGCTGTACGAGTAAGCTACTGTATGATTGTATGGCTAATTGAATTTTACTTCCTTCAAGACAAACTCTCCTATTTCAGAGCGTGTCTGTTCGGCTCTCTACGTTATGGCAACGGACATCAGAACCTCGGAACTCAAGAAGCCCATCGACATAGCCGAGTACCTATTCCGCAGGCTTCATGAAGTCGGTGTTCGTGGTGTACACGGTGTTCCAGGCGATTTTAATCTAGTGAGATCTCAATGGACCGCTCTATACCAAGTAGAAATTAAGTCTCATAGGTAGCTCTCGACTACATCCCCAAAGTTGGACTGAACTGGGTGGGCAATTGCAATGAGCTCAACGCAGGTATGAATATGGGAAGACACTTCAAAAAGCCCAGCTCATGTTCCAAAAGGCTATGCTGCGGATGGATACGCAAGAGTCAAGGGTATATCGGCGGTTGTAACGACTTTTGGCGTTGGCGAGCTCAGCCTTCTCAATGCCATCGCGGGCGCCTACTCCGAGTACGTGCCAATCGTACATATCGTTGGCACTCCATCCACTCTCTCACAACGCGATGGCTTGCTTCTACACCACACCCTCGGCAATGGGAACTTCGAAGTCTTTGCGGACATGAGCCACAACATATCTTGCGCCAAGGCGAAGTTGACAGATCCTCACGATGCGGCTATGCTCATCGACAATGCTATTCGGGAATGCTGGGTTCAATCAAGGCCGGTGTACATCACTCTGTCAACAGATATGGTTGAGAAGAAGATTGAAGGTGAACGGTTGAACACGCCCATAGATCTCAGCTTTCCGCCCAATGATACCGAGAAGGAGGACTATGTCGTAGACGTCGTTCTGAAGTATCTTCGTGCCGCGAAAAATCCTATAATTCTCGTTGATGCTTGCGCAATAAGACACAGAGCGCTTAAAGAAGTACATGAGTTTATCGAGAAGTCTGGCCTCCCCGTCTTTGTAGCACCTATGGGCAAGGGTGCTGTGAATGAAACCTTGCCCAATTATGGTGGTGTATATGCCGGAAATGGAAGCAATGCTGGAGTCGCAGAGCGCGTTGAGTCGTCGGACCTTGTTATAAGTATCGGTGCCATCAAGTCAGACTTCAATACAGCAGGTTTTACCTACAGAGTCAGCCAGCTCTCGACCATCGATTTCCATAGCAGATACATGCGTGTTCGATACTCAGAGTACCCCGGAGTACATATGCATGGAGTCCTGAGAAAAGTGACCGCTCGGATGGGGAAGCTCAACATAGAGGCTGGCCCTACACCAGACAACGAGATTGCAAAGGAAGACCAAGCAATGTCGCAAGGAGAAGTCATCACCCACGACTGGTTATGGCCAAGGGTTGGTCAATGGCTAGAGCCGAATGACATCGTGCTTACAGAGACTGGTACTGCCAATTTCGGAATTTGGGAGACGAAATTCCCGAAAGGGGTCACCGCTATTTCTCAAGTCCTGTGGGGTTCAATAGGCTATTCGGTAGGAGCATGCCAAGGTGCTGCATTAGCTGCAAAAGAAACGGGTGATAGACGGACCATCTTGTTCGTTGGTGACGGCTCCTTCGAATTGACAGCTCAAGAGCTCAGCACCATGATCAGAAATGATCTGAAGCCAATCATGTAAGTTCGAGTACCCGGAAATAGCCGATTCACTACTGAGAAATTCAGATTCGTCATCTGCAATGAAGGCTATACCATCGAGCGCTATATTCACGGTATGGACGCGGAATACAATGATATCCAGCAATGGAAGTTTAAGGACCTCATCAGCGTCTTCGGAGCCGACCCAAAAAGGTCGAAGACATATCAAGTCAAAACCAAGCAAGAGGCAGACGACCTCTTGAAGAATGAGAACTTTTCGTCCGCACCATATTTACAGGTAAGCCTCTTCCAATTAGGGCCGGACATCAATGCTGATAGCGATAGTTCGTGGAGCTTTACATGCCCAAAGAAGATGCCCCGAAAGCGCTTAAATTGACTGCAGAAGCTTCAGCTAGGACCAACGCGAAGCAGTGAATGTAACGGAGAGGAGAAGTATGCACATAGAAGTATCGGATTAAGCTGTACGAGCTATGAGGATATGACATGAAAAGCGGTTAATGAATCGTTTCTTCGCTCGTAGCATGTACGTAGACTATTAGTGGCTCGTTGCAAATTCCGATACAATATAAATAACAAGTAGTCGTATTGAGCTACATGAAATTGGGCTACAAAGTGGTTACAGCCTCACAGGAGAGATTTTGGCAAAGTACGACACGGGTAAAAATCTCTTCCCTCAACAATCTTGAATTCTCAATTCAGTCCACCCGCCATGACCCAATAACGTTATCGTATCCCATTAAATTCAGCTCGTCTCTCCCTCAAGATGAACGAAAGTAACAAACGCAAATTCGAACCCAGTAACGGAAGCAGTGCTCAGAAGAAGTCGAAGCAATGGCGTGTACCCAAGAAAGGCCAACCCAGCTACGTCGCCCCCATAGAGCCAGGCGACTCCGGTATCTGGGCCACATGTGAAATGGGCAGAGAAGGCAAAACCACCGCAGAGCTACGAGATCTGTTTGAAGAGTACGGAAAGAAGCTTTATGGCAGTCCGGAAGAGCAGGCAGATGGAGAGGACAGCAATGAGGAGGGGGAGGCGGACATTGAGGCCGAGATCAAGAAAGAGGTTCAAGGAATGAAATCGAAGGTCACGAAGAAAGAGGCATTGTTTCAGTCCGTGAAAATGGATATGCAATGTGTGCTGTTCTTTAAAACCCGCCCGCCAGTCGAGCCTGTTTCCTTCGTCCATACAATTTGCAAGGATGCCGCTGAGGGCCATACGCAACGAGCTCGGTTTGTCAAAAGGCTGTCGCCAATGACTATGATGGGGAAGGCTACAGAGGATGGGCTGGCCAAAGTCGCGGATGCAGTGCTAGGACCTGTGTTCCACGGCGATGAGAATGGGCTGAAGTTTGCAATCCGGCCTACAAGGAGGAATCATAATGTCATGAAAAGAGACGACATCATCAAGCAGATCGCAAGGGCAGTGGGAGGAGATCATAAAGTGGATCTGAAGGGATATGATCGATTAATCTTGGTAGATGTCTACGCGGTAAGTCGCATTTACTCTGCTGCTTTGCACCATTTGTATAAGGGCATGGTAAGACTGTTTTGCTGACATGTGAAGAACATCCTCGGTATGAGTGTTGTTGGCAGCGATTACGACGAGCTGAAGCAGTACAATCTTGCAGAAATACATAGCCCAACACCGAAGTCAGAGGCTAAGACGAGCAATGGTACAGCGCGCAAGGTAGATAATAAGGATGACAACCCTTCTTCAAATGTGGCGATGGACGAACCTGAGCCCAAGGATGACGTGATACCAACGGTGAAAAGCGAAGACCAGAAGACCAATCTCGACGCCAAAAAGGTCGCGGACGATGCCCACCTCACAGCTTCATGAGCGATTGGGAAATCAGCCGTCGTTACCCTCGTACGAACTCTGTATACGAGGCGCAACAAGAAGCTGTCGCTGAGTTGTCGACCGACCATAACCGTTATCTGCGTTTGGTGTCGTTGGGAAAGCCAAGATTCGCTTGCGTAGCGAGAAAAGTGCCGGGCGCCCAGATCACATCTTTCGGGATATCGGCAGCCGCAATCCTTCAACCAACATCATCATGCAGGTGTGGTGTCAGATCTAGGGGATCCAACCGGGGATCCAGGCAATGTTCTCGAAGCCATCGAAGGATTGGAGTGTCAGATGTTGCAGGAAGCAAGATGAAGGCGTTTCGGCATGCTCTCCAATTGGTCCAAATAAGCGAAGCGCAGAAGGTAGAGACCGCGACTAGTCGGGTATTTCGGACCCCAACCTCCTTGTGGGAATACCAAACGAGCTTCATTAAAATCATTACGCGTATCCGTCAGCATGCTTTTTCGTCTGTGCTCCCAAGCTATACAGCCTCCCAACATACAGGCAAAGACCCTGTGAGCCCTGTGAGAGGTGTTAGTTGTCTAGCACTCTTTCAGAAATGTTTGACGAACTTGTATCAGCCACTCCTTTCGCCGCATTTCGCATGACAAATGTACGTCTCATGGAATCACTACCTTGCTTATTAGGTACCGCTCACACCGCTTTGGACCTGGACGACCGGAGAGCAATAGTTGGAAGCGAAATGAAAGGAAGGTTAGCCGTCATGACCACTCATGAGCGGTCTCTAATCCGGTCTTGTTGGCAATCACCACCAGTCTTCGTCGGCATGTCTGTCTTATACCCCATCTCCTAACCCGGAAGCGAATGTTTGTTTCCTCATGATTCCTACAAATCCACCTCGCCTATTCTAGCATGTCATTGGCAAAGCTTCAGGATGGACTGTTTCCGATTCTGCTTGCCATCGCTCTCGCCGAACATATCCTTCTTCATCTCCAGCTTCACGTATGCTATAACTCCATCTTGCAGTGCCCTTTTCCTTATAGGTGTTCAGATCAGAATGAATCAATGTGATTTTTCGTGACCATCTCAATGCAACTTCCTTCAATAGCGAATGTCCTTGCCATTGATCCCTTCATGATGGCCTATGGGTCAGCTCCCTCATCTCTTGTCTCCCACAGCACCACCATCCGTTGTATGGTCCAGGATACCCTTCAGAGCTCGCGCCTTGAGGTGAATGATATGGAAGACATCCGAGGCCACCTACACGGTATATGCAAGCTGCGTCTCTCCAACGGCTCTCGACTGGTTCTCAAACTCAGTCCCTCGCCCAATACAGTCCTCCTACGGCATGAGCGATACTTTCTCGAATCTGAGGCCACCATACTTTCTTTTCTCAAAAAAAGCAGCCTACCCATACCGAGAATACTGAGATACGACCCAAGGAGTATACATCTCGGCTCGCCATTCCTCCTCAGCACGCACGTTCCGGGAATTTCGTATGCAGATGCCTTGCCACATCTCACGAAATCTGAGTGCAGAGACATAGAGCTGCAGCTTAGATCCCTTGGTTCTTACATCGGTCAGCACAAATCACCCACGTTTGGGCCTGCGGCCCTTGTCGCCTCGAACAGAGGATTCCCCACTTGGCGGGAATCTTTTAGGTCAATGCTTGAATCTATCATGATGGACGCAGAAGACACGACCATCAACCTACCTTATCATGCAATCCGGGAAGCGGTGTCTTCGGTGTCGAAGGAATTGCATGACGTTAAGGAAGCAGCACTTCTGGTCTTGGGATTGGGTCGACCGCAGAACGTGATTCTTGACCGAAGAACCAACGACGTGATAGGTCTGTTGGACTTTGGTCATGCAATCTGGGGCGATCCCGCCTTTTCAGCACCAGAACTATGCTGCGATCGAAAAGGTTTACTGTTAGTTCTCCCAATCCGAACAACCCCTCCTCCGAGCTGACTTTGTCCCAAGGTATGTGTGCTATCATGCGCTTGTCGCCATTGTTACGAACCACTATAGACCGCAAAGAGACGCAAATGAGCTGAACGCCAGGAAGACTCTGACTACGACTCTTGCGCAGTTGGCTGTGAGGGAAGAAGGTGCCTGAATGCTTAGTGTGATCTGTTTCCCATTCTTTGTAAATGTTGAAGTAGATATCACATCAAAGCTCACTTTTGGTTATACTCTGTGAAGAAGAATCAATACAAATCAGAACCACATGCTCTTGTAGAGTACATGGAGTAAACTACTTAGAACCGTATATGCGTTTTGTGATAAGTGGCTCGGGTGATCATGGCAAGATCACGCTAGACCCATTACAGACCGCCTAGACTCAAAACAAGGCTGAAGAGACTGCCATCAAAGTCCGCCATTCATTGCTATCTAGCGACAACAAGCCAGCGATAGGAGCAGACGCTCTTTGCTCACCCCCGAGCTGGTCGCGTGCAGCTACTCATTCTCATAACATCTCTCAACGGGTTGCTGACATCTCACACGAGCCCTCAAAAGGTAAAGTGTAAATTGGTGCAAGCAAACATTGTTCATCTACTCTTGAGGGATCGGTCAAGGACGCGAGCTAATACGGACTGCATCGACAGAGAACAGGTGCCTACTACCCTACGACCTTGCTACGTTGTTTGCGCATCTTTGCGAAAAGCCCGTAATCTCGTACTCGTGCCGCATCTCGACTATTCAGAAAGAGTGGGCTAGCTACTCGGTGGGATTTTTCTTGGACGCATTGGACACACGGACTTCGATTCTTCTTGACTGAAGTTCGAATCCGCAAGTTGCATTTCGCCTCTATGGAACGTTGTTGGTCGTTGCAAGCCAGGCAACTGGTTATGAGCAGTCGATGACCCAATTCCACAAATCTCTTCACACGAGGCCACAAGCTGGAGGAGGATGACCTCGCGCCAGCGGTCGTCTTCGGCTCGATCAAATAACTCCGACCACAACGTGAGGCAATCCTCGTCGCCATCCCCCTCTCACTATCCACAACAAAGCGGGTCGAGCGTACCGGAAGACTTAGTATTGAACGATGTCCCAACTTATAGCCGCAATAACGCATCAAACCTGCTGATACCATCACAAGGCATCGGATCTCCATATCCCGCGATCTCAGGTGGTGGGACGCCGCCTTTACAAGGCGCGGGGTCAGCTGCGCAAAGACCTAGAGCTAGCACTACAGATCAGGCCGCCGGACAACAGAATCTCTACCGGAGTTCACCCTTTCGAGCAGGACCAAGGAATCAAATTCCGCTCGAATACATTCAAGGGCAAAGATTTCCGTCGAACAACTTAACGATGGATTCAAGGCAGCCTTACATTCCTGGACCTCCGCCTCAACCGCAGCAACAGAATCACATGATCTCGCTACCTCCTCCACCACCTCGTCCACCTGCGATGAACAGCTCAAATCATGGTATGGTTTTGCCTCCTCCGCCTGGTCCACCTCCCTTAATCACGAACAATTCTACAAGCATGTGGGGAGGGGCAGCCTGGGGGCGCCAGCAAGGCTACCTGCCCCCACCACCACCTCTAGGTCCCAATCAGTTTCAAAGCCAGCAAAATCAATACTCTCAGCACTCTGCTTATCGGAACAACCAACCAGCACCTCTGAACATACCCCTACCTCCTCAGAATGAAGCTGTGGTATCTGCGACGTACATACCAGGTGGAGACTCGTTCGGTCCAGGTGTGGGAATACCTGCACTGTACTCGGGTCACCATGAGCCAGTCTTTCAGCGTGACGATAGTTTCTCGTACTCGGCCGCAGAAGCCAAAATGCTAGCCGATCAAAGATTCTTCAATGGGCCTACATCAGCAATATCACCTGCCAATGAACTGCCAGCCGAAAATTCCTCTGTGCCTCAAACACCTCTGACTCGCCATCATCCTCCTACTTTTCCGAATACCGCCGCGCAGACCCCAGCCTCTGCTACCCAAGACGGGACTTTTAGTACAAGTCATCACCATTCGAGCAGCAACAATTCTGGAATTCTGTCACCAAGTGATCCGGGTCTGCAATGGCCGCTCGACCGCGTCCTCATCTGGCTTGCTGCGAATGGGTTTTCCAATGACTGGCAGGAAACATTCAAAGGCTTGGATTTGCATGGGACAGACTTTCTGGACCTAGGACGAGGGAACAATGGTAGAGGAAATCTCAAGATAATGCATCAGGTGGTCTATCCAAGACTGGCAAGAGAATGTAATAGAAGTGGTACGAAATGGGATCAAGTCAGGGAAAGAGAGGAGGGAAAGCGGATGCGGCGTCTGGTGCGAAGAATTGCGGAGGGAGCAGATGGTGTAAAACAGGATCATACACGCCGCGAGTCTGGACATATACTGCCAAGCGCATCCACGGATGGTGGAGTGGAGAACTCTCCAAATCTTGATCGTCAAGATGGCTTTATTCTTACACCAAGCACTGCCGGTGGTGAAGAGAGTCCAGGGAAACAATTCCGGTCTCCTGTTCCAGGGCTCAACCAACGAATGGTCTCAAAAACTCGCAGTAGCACCGCGCCAATGCAACTCTACATGTCCGGTGGTGCTACAACCAGCGAGCAAGGGCTTGCAGAGATGTCTCAACCCCACCAGAGGACGGGCTTTACTAGAGGCATTTTGAACGGCATCAATGACGCAGCATCCAAACGTCATAGCCCCAGTGCTTCCAGTGAGACAGGTGCTGTACCTACTTTCCTTGGCGATGCTCGCTCTGGCTACGATGCCAGCCCTCAGAGTGGTAGTCCTGCAACCCAGCATGCCACACTCGCTTCTACTACCGGAAATGGTACCCTTTCAGCTCCTCCCAATGGTCGCTACGGTCATCGCAAGACGGGAAGCACCGATTCCGTGGCTTCAAAAGGAAGGAACGGCCAAGACAGCCAAAGACCGCCGAACCTTGAGGTTGGCAAGCAAACTTATGATGAAGCTCCCATAAGTGCGAAAGAGCTCACTAAAGGGTTCTTAGACAGGTTTCGGAAGCGGAAGAAAGATGATTCATCACATCCATCGCCTGAGGATCATAACTTAGAATCACCTACGAGCCCGTTGAACTATCGACATATTCCACCACCTTTACCCTTTGCTCGCCCCAACAACAATAGTAGTACGTCTCTCGAAAGACCCTCGTCTGCATCTACCCAGATGTCAGACCACGAGAAGATTGCTATACCGGGACGGGGCCTTGCTCGTGCAATAAGCGGCGGCAGGAGATACGTCATGGTCACTCCCGATCAATGGAATTACCGCTTAGTCGACATCACCGAAGCCGAAACTGCAGAATCAATACGAGATATCATCTGCAGAAGTCTCCATTACACGGATGCAGACATGGCCCAGATCTATCTCACAGAGCCTGGTCAGATTGAGCACGACGAGCCTCTATCTGATTCGATGCTGGTCCTCTCTAAAGCCTCGAGAGCAGACTCCGCTGGCACCTTGAAGTTTTTTGTAAGGCGTGGTCCGACATCAGGCGCTTTGGTACCTCCGTACTCGGCAGGTCTGGGCATTGGCATGTCTCCACTTGGAACGCCACCCGCAGGAAGTCTTTTCCCCAGAAAAGCGTTAGATGAGGACAGCTACACGCGCCTGAAGACCAATGGCGGAGTTCGTTCAAGATCGCCTCCAATGAACTCGCGACAAAATACACTGAAGGCAGATAGCGCTACAGGCAGAGATGTGCAAAAGCCTTTCGAAGCCCCACATGGTAGCTCTAACCTCTTGTCTGGGTCTCCCCCGGCAGTATCGGCGAAAGACCAGTTGCAATCTCTCAAACCAAGTCGCGAAAACGGAGCAGTGTCAGACGCTGATTGGGGCAAATGGCTGGAAGCTGCTTACGAGGAACACCAAAAGAACACCGAGAAGAGTGGCAAAGCGTACCAACAAGGAAGACAGGCAAAAGCAAGGAAAGAGCCATCGCCCATCGATGTTGGGTCCACTAGCATCAAGCGGGATGGAGTCATTAATTTTGACACTCCTCGTTTTTCACCGTACGAAGACAAAAGGCCCGAGCCGTTAGTACCGCTCAGGAAGCCACCGGCCCCTCCTCCAGGATCTGTAATGCTAGAGAAGGCCAATTCACTGAGCAAAAGAACCAGCGACTCGTTCCGGTCATCAGTATCCAGCCAGTCCGACATCGCGAAAAGGAGGTCACTAGGAGATACAATTGCCGAAGAAACGGAAGAGCGAGGTCGTCGGAAAGCTGTGGCAGCTACGCCATCAGTCAGCGCTGGTATTGGAGCAACATTAGCCAATACCGTCGGGAAACCCATTGGATCCAGGCGAAACATGTCCACCCGGACTTCCAATGACAGCGGAAAGCCTTCTCCTTCTCTGCAGAACGTTGGCTTTGGGCAAAACGGGTCTAGCAAAAACAGTCCAAGTGGGTCCCCCAAAAGCCCCCGCTTCATGTACGGTAAAAAGGACATTGAATTCACCGTTCCTGACTATGAAGAAGGTGATCTAGAAAATGCAAATAGTCGGAAACCAAGTTTGGCCTTGCAGACCCAGATGCCGAAGAATCCGTCGATCGAAAGGATGCAGCGTGCTCCGTCACCATCAATTAGTCCAAGTTCTAAACATCCGGCTTCTCGCAAAGACTCCGTGTTTGGACGACCGAAGTCTTACGGTCCTGCTTTCTCATTCAAAGAAAGTGAAGTCACCTTCGAACCAAAGTCTAGCGTACACGAAGAATTAGACGACGACTCTGACGATGGACTTTTCGCAAAACCTCTCGCAAAGACCGTGACAAAGAAGTCTTTCGCATTAGAAGATGAGTCAGGAATGCAGAGACGACCGACACTTACTCTCAACACGGAAGGTAGTCAGCGCCGGCTAATGAAAGGACGATCTGTCACATTTAAGGATCCTGAGACTTCTGCGAGCACATCCACTGCACCATCAAGTGATACCGTCGATCTTGACGACGAGGGTCACCCTGTCGTTCGGCCAAGTAATCCTGAGTCAACTACATCTGCCACAACGCCGGCAGATTACCCGGATCCAGCGAAATTGGCAAGGCGGCAATCGTTCGCCAGGGACGATGTCTGGGCCAATCGTCCACCAGCAGAGGACCTACTGAACAATCTTGACGCTTTCTTCCCGAACCTTGATCTAGACCAGCCTGTTGTAGAAGACCTCGTTGGCTCCCCACCTATCTCTCCCGATCCCGGTGTTGAGTCTAATCCAATGGACAATGTCGCTACTGCGCCGGGACAAGCACAACGCTTAATCAGGACATCGCTGTACGATCGAGTACGTCCAGACTCCATAGCAGAGGAACCGGAGACATTAGGGTCTGAAGATTCTACGCTAAAGAGTAGAGCCACAATACAGTCCATGGCCCAGCGAAGGGTGCGTGAGAGCACAGGATTGGGTCGAATGAAGTCCATTCGTGAGGTAGCCCGTGGAGCCTATGAAGGCTCATCGAAAAGGAATACTCAAGTGTCAACAAGCTCCAAGTCAGGCGACATTCTGCGGCGGAGAAGTACGAAAATGTTCGGAGCAAAAATCAATATGGTTAAGCCGGGTAGGGGCAGCAGAGTCAGTCTAATTGAAGCGGTCCCGAAAGATCTACCCCCGGGCATCAATTCTTTTCAAATTGGAAGGGGTCAATTGATTGGCAAAGGCAGCTATGGGAGGGTCTATCTAGGTATAAATCTAACAACAGGAGACTTGCTAGCCGTTAAGCAAGTCGAGGTCAATCAGAAAGGAGCGGGCCAAGACAAAGACAAGATGAAGGAAATGGTAGCTGCACTCGACCAAGAGATTGACACCATGCAGCACCTCGAGCACCCGAATATCGTGCAGTATCTCGGTTGCGAACGGAAAGAGTTCTCCATCTCCATTTTCCTCGAGTACATCTCCGGTGGAAGTGTAGGCAGCTGTCTCCGCAAGAACGGCAAATTCGAAGAAAGCCTTGTGCGTTCCCTCACCTATCAAACCCTTTCCGGTCTGGCCTACCTCCACAACGAGGGCGTCCTGCATCGCGATCTCAAAGCCGACAACATCCTCCTCGACGTCGACGGCACCTGCAAAATCTCCGATTTCGGCATCAGCAAAAAGACCGACAACATCTACGGTAACGACGTAACGAACAGTATGCAAGGATCCGTCTTCTGGATGGCTCCCGAGGTCGTTCGCGCCGAGGGTCGCGGCGCCAAAGAGGGCCAAAGCCGCAGCACCAAAGAGGCCCAAGGCTACAGCGCCAAAATAGATATCTGGTCCATGGGCTGTGTGGTGCTAGAAATGTTCGCCGGCCGCCGGCCCTGGAGCAAAGAGGAACCCATCGGCGCCATTTTCAAACTTGGGTCTTTGAACGAGGCGCCGCCGATCCCGGATGATGTGAGTGACTCGGTCAGCCCAGAGGCTGTGGCGTTCATGTCGGAATGTTTCGAGATTGATCCCGGCGAGAGGCCGACGGCGGAGACGCTGTTGAAGCAGCACCCCTTCTGCAAGATCGACCCTTATTACGACTTTTTGGGGACGGAGTTGCACAGGAGGATCCGGGAGGCGAAGGACGACGTCAGGTATAACGGGCAGTATCAGTGACCGGGGCGTTTTTTCTCTTCCTTATCGTTCAGCGCTCCCTCTCTCTCACTTGGGTATAATCGTGGGGGATGGATCGTTGGGGAAAATCAGGGGATAGACGGAGTCCTTTGTTTTTTCTCTCCCTTCCCTATCTTTGCAAGCGATGATACCAATGTGGTTATGATAAAACGGGGCGTATGCGCTTTTCTCCATAGCGGGACAAACTCCCTTACCAGTCGGTCCTCTTTCTCTGTCTACCTCTCAGATAAATCGATCAATCGATCGTCCTAGATGCCTAATTCACAAACTCAGAAAAGTTTCCCCTGCGAAAGGCTGACCGCTGCCCACAGTCCCTGTCGTTTTTGCACCTGCTTCGATATCTCGTCTCCGCTGGTGGATCTGATGATGTGAGTGGAGCAACGGAGAGCGCTGAAAACGGGTGTACTTGGTCGATGACGCTGAGAAAGAGCTGATCTTCTTCGGCTTCATGGTTGAGTGGAAAGGGGGAAATGGGAGGTGGGAGGTGCTTTACCTGTGGCCTGTGGCCTGTTATTCTCCACAGTTATTATAGTCTTACATTCTTATAGACGTCGCGAACTTTTCGACGTACTAAAGTACAATTTGGAAGCATCTTGGATACGGCTGAACCGAAAACGATATTCGATTCCCCCAAGACCCAAGCTCACCATTACATTTACTCCTTCCGCTTTCAATTGCACCCTTCATGGATGACTGATGTTTGATTGTCGTTGTTGCGCGTTGGCGGTGATGAACTGTCGGCTTTGAAGTCATAGTTCAGGATAGCGCTGGGGTCGCCGGGAAGGGGAGGGGGCATATTGAGCTCTTTGGAGCCGTGCCCTTGGACGGAGAAGATGTGGTTGTGATTTGGTTTTGGGAGGACCGAAGACGATTCCGGGCGAAGAAGGTGGGTCGTGTTGCGTGCATGGGCAATTGGAAGGGCGGTTGCGGTGCGACTTTAAGTTGTTGTTCTGTGTCGTATGGACAAAAAAGAAGAAAAGAAAAAGAAAAAGACTTTGTCAGTAGAACCTTGCTTTGTCTCCTATACAATAGCAAACAACGACAAGAAACTACAATGTCTATGTCCCCCTTATTCCAGCACCTCCTATAACAACCCCAATCTCCGGTTCCCAATCTTCCAATTCCAAACTCATACACCAAACCCACATCCAAATCGAGACCCATACACCAAACAACATACAACCAACCCACAACAACACACCAACAACCAAAACCCACACACCAAGAAAATGCAACAACATACACAAACCCCACGCTCCTCCCGCTCCCCACGCACCCGCGTACAACTGCTCCAACGCACCGAAGACCGCTACACCAGCTTCAGCGAGCTCGGCCTCGCCAGCCCGGCGCGGGAAGAGTTTGAGCAGGAAGAGAACCGCGCAGAGGGCAGCGGTTCGGCGTCGCGGGCTTCCGAAGAAAAAGGTGAGAAGGAGGAGGGTGATTCTGGTAGGAGGACGGAAGGGCAGGGGGAAGGTAAGGGGGAATTGAAAGGGGATGGGAATGGGAAAGGGAACGGGAATGGAGGCACGAGGCCGAGATCCGCGTCGGCGAGGTGGGTGGAATGGCTTGTGGGGCCGAGGGTGATGAGTTCGGCGCCTTGAATGGGGAAATGGGGAATTGGGCGCTTAGTTCCATGATATCTCCCTGAATAATCTTCATACCATTTTCTTCTCAAAGTATGTCCTTTCTCCACACATTAATGACTCGCCACATCCTCATCCTTCTCCGCTAAAATCACTGCACCCATAAATCCTTCTTCCCTCATCGAAAGGACCGAAAGCAATCAACGGCTGAGAGGAGAAATTTCAGAAGGCGGCTGATGTTATAATGTCTATTATTAGTCCAGGTGTTCACCGAAAGGTTACGGAGGCCGAGTTCAATAACGGCTACCACCTTTTATTCGCACAGCTAGGAATATCACGACAGCTTTCTAGATCTTCCGAGTTCGTACAACTGTCTGAGGATTATTACTCTTCAGCTCAGGACTTTCAAATCAGTCCCTGAATATCTTACCCAAATCAAGATTTTCGAGGAAAAATTCGTTGATACGAAGATCATTCTCAATGCGGACCATGTTTCAATTCTATATCGTTCAATGTCATTACCTCAAAAACATCAACACCCCATACAAATCTAAACAATCACATGATCGATTACAACCGAAAAAGCTCGTCAAATAATCCTCGAGATCAGCCGTCAACACAATCAAACCCTTCACAACTCCAAAGATTCCGCAATCAGACGCTCCCAGACTTCCAAGGCAGTATCTCAGAGGAAAGAGGATGTAAGCACTATGAACCCAACCACCCTAGCGATAAGTGCTGAACGAAAAAAAACTCACAACCAACTCCGTTTTGATTCAAGAAAATAATATAAAAAAAAAAGACAAACAACAAGAGAAAGACCAGCCGTCTGACTCAAACGATTATAGACCAAACGTAGCTGCGGCTCTAAGAGGCTCTGACTTTGAGGACATTGATCAGGATAATACACACATCAGTGCTGAGGGGTGTGGTAGATCACGCCGCATCATGGGGGGCGGGGGTTGGAAATCGCTGCAGCGCTGAGCACTGTGGTGTTGTAGCCACCCCTCACGGGGCAAATCAGCACGGGCTTCACAAGCGTATAAGTAAGTAGCCTTGACACCACTCCATGAAAGAATAAATCGAGGCTTCATGAACGTTCTTCACGCTAGGAAAATATCCACAAAACAGGTGTGGAGGACGCGCGGAGCACGGACCCTGGGGGGAAATGTAGAGATGCGAGCTACTGCTGAAGGATGATACTTGGATAAAATATGGATTGAAGGTGAGAATGACGAATAGGGTTGAGGAAGGAATGACGAGCGAGTAAGTGGGGGCCGGAAATACAGCATAGAGCAAGATGAACAATATGTTTAACACGCATACATGCATACACATGACCCTGTGGCCCGTGACATTCATTGATATGACGCCATAAGCGCAAGTGCCGCTCGTACAGTGCTTTCAAACACCCAGGCACCGAACACCAAGACACCCAACACCATGCACCATCAACATCATACATGCATGCATCAAGGCCCGAAATGGTTTCCAGGCACCGAACACCAAGGCACCGAACACACCATGCACGATGAACACCATGCACGCATGCATCAAGGCCCGAAATGGACCCCCGTGGCCTAATAGGGCCGATATAGAACCCTCCACCACTTGGCCCGTCTAGAGTGTGTAGGTCCCTGCATAGGTCCCTGCATATATATTCGTCTATGTAGATGCAGGGTCAATCGCACGCTGTATCTACCTACATACGACATGAAAGTGTATATGGAAGGGGCAGATAATGCGGATAGATAAGCTAGATATAAGAATACTATGAGCTATTATATGCAGGGCGATGGACGGAAAGGGGCCGAGCCCACACCTACCTATACATATACATACAGACTCACGTGCGACCCACGATCTGATACCGATACCGATACCGATATCCACCCACATCTCCCACACCCCACCACACGACGTAATACACGGTCACGGGCTCCTTTGTTTATTTATCTCGCTCGTCCGCCGGGCATGCATGGAACCTTAAAACCGTGAGCATCTTGTTGGTTCCCAGCCTCCTTCTGGGGTTTCAGCCGAGGTTGCCATGCCAGCCACTCAAATTAGCAGAGCATGTAAGGATACCTCCCAGGGGAGCTCCGGGATAGATAAATTCAAGCATTTTACACATCATTCTTTCATACCTCATCATTGCAACATGGAATCGGGGCAGTGGCGCAGGATGATGATGGGGACGCGGAGAAGGTCTCCGTTGGGGGTTGGTAGGGCTCAAGCGGTGAACTATAGTTAAGAGTAGTTTATGGTGCTCTGGAAATAAGGTAGTGGGATCATGCGTAGGTAGATATCAGAGAGTTGGGGGCCGTTTCTTCCGGGTCGACAGTGCATGATCTCGTGGGGGCCGAAAATCGATCAAGCGCGGGGGGCAGCCCTATCTCCGCTTCAGGTCACGGTTGATGGTGTTGGTGGTTTGGGGCTTGGTGGGTGTGGTTTAAGCCCATCAGAGTTGGCTACGTAGTCGCTTGGACTTTTGGAGAGATTTGGGGAGCTTGGTGTTCGATTCGGAGCTTTTTGCAACGAGGAACGGTTCGTTCATGCGGGAAATTGGCATTCAATTTAATATTCTCGCTCTCATGACTTCTCTGGATATATCTAAGCGCCACGTGTAGAACGAGCTCCCTACTCATCATCACTGAATCTCGAAGCCTCCACATCCACCCAGCACTCACTGCACTGCGCCGAATGTGCGTCCCATGGGAAATCAAAGCCCCTCGTGTCAACACTTCCCAATTCCAACGGGGCTTCCGACGCCGTTGACTCCGGCGTCGGCGACACCTTCTGCGCCGACGTGTAGGGTTCGACTCCTCGCCTCCCGCTCAGGACGAAGATTGACGACGGGAAGATGTGGAGGTAGAGCGGGCGGAGGGTCGGGAGGCAGGCGGCTATGATGTAGTTGGCGGCCTCGTTGATGGTCCAGATGGTCCAGGCTATGGAGTTGTCTGGTTGGGCGGTTAGGATGGGTGCGTGTTGCTTGGATGGGTTTGAATGAATGTGTTGAGGGGGAGTGAAATGGGGGTGCTTACTGCTATCGAATGTCGATTCTTTTGTTTTGAAGAGAATGCTGAGGCGGGCACAGCTTGCGATGAAGCCACTAGGGACTTGTTAGTTCTGCGAGACGTGGGGTCCGAGAGTTAAGGCTCACATGATTCCGTGCAAGACTGTGGCGGTTACTGCGATCTTGGCTGAAAGGTTGAGATTCAACCTCCATACTAGAGGTATTGGCATGATGAGCATGACCGCTCCGGTGATGACGTTTGGGATCGCCATGTATCTGGCAAATGCGACTTCATCGATACATTTCCCGCCACGGATGGATTTGTTCCATTCGTAGGCAACGGGAGAACATTGGAAAATGGGCACGAATGTATTGACTATACCAGTCGCGACGACAAAAAAACCTATCAGATAGACTCCGACAGTGAAGAATCTGTTGCTAGTAGTGAAGACACGGGTGTAGAGTAGGAGGATTGCGCATTTTGCCAGCGCAATTGAGAGTCCGTAGATGAGTATCCATGCAATGAAAGTCTAGTCAAGTGTCAGGAGATAGATCAAGGGATCAGTCAACGAGGCTCACCTGGCCAAGGAGCTTGCCTTCGGGCGAGCTTTTCATCTGGGCTTCTCTCATGTAGGCTCCAATACCCGCTATTCGTGGGACTGGCCCAAGTGAATCAGTCACGTCCGAGTCCAAGAGCCCAACGATCTTTGTAACGACTTACAGGCAATGGCAAGAGCACAAAGTCCCAAGGTAAACACGGTTGCTAGTAAGAGCACGTAATCATCCGCGCCGAAGCCGGTCTTTCGTAATTTGCGTGAAGTGAGTCGTCCTCCTACCATTAGGAGCTGCATCACGATCAAGAGCACGGCAAGGACGACGACCTTGAAGCCGCCATGATCGTAGGAGGCGACGTTTACAGATGATCCCATCGTGGAGCTGGAGATTGAATAGAAGGTTCTGGAGGAGATTCCTTTCAAGGCGTACGTAGAGTAATCTAACAAAAATCCGTAGATAGCTGAAGAGAGATGGAGGTGGGCACTGACGGCGAATTCCTCAAATCTTATGGAAAGTTTGCAATGGGAGTATCTCCGCAAAGAGAGCATGAAGACTCGAGCGGCTCTGTAGGTGCACTGAGATATCAAGGCATCTCTTACCGCGGTCTCAAACTTTGCCGTATGCAAGCAATGACCCTTAATATTGGCCCCCACCAACTGATATATGAGGTTGTTCCATTTACAGACAGACTGAGGTTGAATCGTAGATCTAGAACAGGAGGGGCAGGTAGAAAGTGGTGGACCATGAATCAACAACCGGACGGACGGCAAACAGGAGTCTTGCTGCCATAATGAACTGTAAAGGAGTTTGCAGTAGCTGATGGTACTATCATTCCAAGATTTCCCCGCTTGAATGGCCTCACAGGGGTTTCATCTCCTCTGTCCAAGTAAGTCCCGAGTCTTTTCACCAGAATCACGTCAAGGAAACACATGACGATCACCTGCATCCCAACAAGTGTTCTTTGTTTGGAGAGGGGCAAAGAAGCCACAGACGCTTGAACGTTTGATTCTTGGCAGTATCTCAGGTGGCGTCAAAGGTGAGTCTATTGTAGGCACCGCCAGTACTGAAAAAGGGTTCAATTAACGATGAGGATTTGCCCGGTAGCTTACTCGTAGCTCCTGTGATAGAGCGGCAATTACCACTATCCATCCTAGCAGCTGGGTCAGCAGCATGTTGATGCAAGCACGCGCAGGCCGGATGCACCGTTTGATGAATCATCAATGGATGGCTATAGGGTTGTCAAGATATGCTGTACCAAGGGCAAAGGGATTCATAGTCGAGTGAGGCGAGATAGCCGGCATTTTGACTTTGGTAGATTGCCGTGCTCGCCGTGGTGTATACTTTAACTTTATGAGTGAGAAGTACCCCCTTCGATCTTAGTCTAGCGGGGCCGTGCCGATCCCATCAACCCGGATAATGCTAGAATTCCCCTAGAATTCCTTAATGATCCTTCCTTTCGCACACACATGAAAATGATAAGAGAAGAGTGGACAACAGTAATAAGAAGAACTAGAATACGATCTATAAAGCTTTCAAGACTTGGAAAGTCAAAGTTCGACGGTCAATGCTTTAGTCTCCTATTACCTTTCACACTTTGATCAACACATTCAACTGTTGCAACCGTAGTTCAAGCTCTACAGAATGTATATCCTGCTTCTTAGATATGTCATGGTGACACCAAGAATTACATTCAATCCACATCCGGGTCGATGGTGTACGTGGCTTCCTCGCTTCTGATATCATTTCCGGCGACGAACGCATCAGATGACCATCTTCTCGAACCTCCATATGTTGCCGATTCAGCCGGTCAGGGTGAGCCAAGACCTGGACCCCGTTGAGGATGAAGTCAAGTGTTGTGAGAGGCTCGGCACCTCGAGAGTACCAAGTCACGAAAGAAGAAAAGGCTTGATCTGGCTGAAGGAAGGAAAGGACAGGGGCAAATGAGGAGCGCGTATGCTTCTTCGTGCGTAGGACGGATACTTGAGGAGCGACATCGGCGGTCAGTGCCTCTGAGGACAACCTTTCAACCGACAACCTGGTGTCTATGGTGGAGGATCTGCAATTGGAGCGTGTTTGCAATTCGATTAGGGGACAGAACGATGTAAATGCGTGGCACAGATATGGTAACACTCCGCTTCTTTGCTTGTATAGGGCCCTGGTAGTTGACCAGCATCTTTAGTAGTTGGAGATGATAAGGACCTCTGTTTCAGAATCTTTCAAGTCTCAACGCCTCAATACCAATCCCAAGCTCCTCCTCAGCCCTAGGCATTTAAAATGATTTTGCCGGACAACTCATGAGCTGGCCAATCGATATGTAGAGTTCAACAATTGATCCTACAACTGATTCAAATCATCACTGGACGAAACTCACCCACAGCGGAGGACAGAAAACAGAATCTAGAATTACGCCTGTATATACACAGAATCGTCTCTCGATGTCAAACTTCGAGATTCTCCCGCAAGGAATCAGCGGGTGGACTCTAGTTTCTGCAACCTCAAGGCTCAAAGGTTTTTTCAATACGCTAGTCGGTCGAAACAGGCTGCCGTAGTCGTAATACTCGTACTGTTGGAAATATAGTGACTTGGCACATACAAGGTAATTATTCCACATCGAGCGAGATACCGGAACCAGCTGGAATTATCGAAAGAGAACGGCTTTATCGAATTGCGTCATGTTATATGTGATGAAAGAATATAATCTTCTGCATCTAATGAATACAAATATATCTATCTTCTTTCTCAGATAGATTCTTAGCTATACTTAATAATAGATGTGCTTACTATATTACTTCTTACTAGTCGATATTTACGAAGTTATTCTAGCTCTAATTTATATTCGCTTAATCTTTCATCTTTTTTAACTAGCTGAGATATACAATTTTAATAGATTATAAGCTCGATTAGTCATTAATCGAGTATTAAAAGTCTTTCGCTATATTATCAGCTAGTCAGTATTCAATATAATCGATATTAATTTTTCAGACTTTTTAAAAGACGCTTTATAAGAAGAAAAAAGCGTAAAAGAGAGGGAATTAAGCGATTTATCGAGAATCGATATTAATAGATTTATAAGAAGAATAAAAGAACTCGAAAGAGTAAATAAGAAATTATAAAAGATTCGAAGATAGATATTAAAGAAAATCGACGAAGAAAGAAGATAAATTATAGAGTAGATTATTTAGAAGACGCTCGAACTCGAGAAAGAAGAATCGATAAAAAGATTAATAAAATTATCGATTATAAGATTATTTGAAAGATCGTTTGAAAGAAATTAAACATTCGCTAAAAAGAATCGTCTCTTAACGTTATTAATAATAGAATCTTTTCATATTAATAAAATTAAATAAAGAGAAGGAGAGAAAGAAATCAAAGTGTTAGGACCGTTACTAGAAACAATATCAATAGTGGTGTGTAACTGTAACGGGGTCTAGGCATGCGTGACTGAGCAACTCGTACATTGGTTACTAGATAGACTGAATCCTGAGGAACCAAAGTGGGAATCCTCAGAGGCAGCATATTTAGCAGGGGAGAGTGCACCCCCATGCCAAGCAAACTTACTATGCGACTGCTATAGCCGCACAGCTGCACCAGAGGGATAGTCTCCCGGATCTGGCCTAGATGTATGTTGGATTCCTGGACTTCTGACAGGCCGCCTCATGCCTAGAGACCTCATGGCCCTTACAGTAACGAAGATTCTAAAGCTACAGAAGAACTATGTACATAGAATGGTTCTTATGTAGACAGCGGAGACATGCCAAGGCCGGGCTAGGCCCGACTTGGATGCAGTGTCAATATGCTTCTTGACACACTCGTAACACTGTCAAGGAACGAGGCTAGGCTAGGACTACCACTTGGTATACTTGGTCTGGTAGGGTCAGGTCTATTTACAAGACGAAAGACGAAGAAGGAAAACAGGAAATGGGCGACCAGCGCCCCTATATGAGAACAAATGACATGTCAGAACCGTGCCCAGAGTCAAGTCTAATGGGGGTAAATTGAATAAGACAACTAGATAAGGAGGAAATATGTACAGAAGAAGAGCGCTTAAATACTAGGAAGAATCCCCGCTAGCCTATGTGTCAATGGGAATGTGTCAATAACCAATAAACACTCTATGTGCTAGACACATAGCCATAAACACTCCCTATGTGCCTGACACCTAGGGTACGTCCGTAACACTACCCCCCCCCTCAGGCAAGCGATGCACCAGCGCTGTAGATTGGCCTGCGAGTCGTCTGCGAGCAGAAAGGATAAAAATAGTGGCGAGACCCCGGAGATTTCGGAGACGGCGGGGCCGCTTTGACTTGGCAACAGCGNAACGTTATTAATAATAGAATCTTTTCATATTAATAAAATTAAATAAAGAGAAGGAGAGAAAGAAATCAAAGTGTTAGGACCGTTACTAGAAACAATATCAATAGTGGTGTGTAACTGTAACGGGGTCTAGGCATGCGTGACTGAGCAACTCGTACATTGGTTACTAGATAGACTGAATCCTGAGGAACCAAAGTGGGAATCCTCAGAGGCAGCATATTTAGCAGGGGAGAGTGCACCCCCATGCAAAGCAAACTTACTATGCGACTGCTATAGCCGCACAGCTGCACCAGAGGGATAGTCTCCCGGATCTGGCCTAGATGTATGTTGGATTCCTGGACTTCTGACAGGCCGCCTCATGCCTAGAGACCTCATGGCCCTTACAGTAACGAAGATTCTAAAGCTACAGAAGAACTATGTACATAGAATGGTTCTTATGTAGACAGCGGAGACATGCCAAGGCCGGGCTAGGCCCGACTTGGATGCAGTGTCAATATGCTTCTTGACACACTCGTAACACTGTCAAGGAACGAGGCTAGGCTAGGACTACCACTTGGTATACTTGGTCTGGTAGGGTCAGGTCTATTTACAAGACGAAAGACGAAGAAGGAAAACAGGAAATGGGCGACCAGCGCCCCTATATGAGAACAAATGACATGTCAGAACCGTGCCCAGAGTCAAGTCTAATGGGGGTAAATTGAATAAGACAACTAGATAAGGAGGAAATATGTACAGAAGAAGAGCGCTTAAATACTAGGAAGAATCCCCGCTAGCCTATGTGTCAATGGGAATGTGTCAATAACCAATAAACACTCTATGTGCTAGACACATAGCCATAAACACTCCCTATGTGCCTGACACCTAGGGTACGTCCGTAACACTACCCCCCCCCTCAGGCAAGCGATGCACCAGCNCGGATCTGGCCTAGATGTATGTTGGATTCCTGGACTTCTGACAGGCCGCCTCATGCCTAGAGACCTCATGGCCCTTACAGTAACGAAGATTCT
>NKYR01000060.1:167131-222846 GCA_003184365.1 Evernia prunastri
AAAGATTGTGTCAAGGAACGAGGCTAGGCTAGGACTACCACTTGGTATACTTGGTCTGGTAGGGTCAGGTCTATTTACAAGACGAAAGACGAGGAAGGAAAACAGGAAGTGGGCGACCAGCGCCCCTATATGAGAACAGATGACACGCTAGACTAGCTTATCGCATCTATCGCATAGATGCTCGCATTCAACTGTTGGAATGAGGTCCTAGCGACCCTTGGCTGACTGGGCTAGATCGGGGCTAGGGTAGGGCTGTGTCAGGGAACGAGGCTTGGTAGAAGGATTCTCATTCTCTATGGCTAGGACTAGGTAGAATTCCAAGACGAAAGATGAGGAAACAAGAAAGAACGGGGGATGCGAGCAGCCCTTAAGGGGCTGTCGCCTAGATCGTCGGCTATCGCATAGATTAACCTGACTAGACTGAGATCCACACCATGACAGGCTGACTTCACACCGTGACAATTTAGTATATATCTTATAAACGACTACTGCTCAAAATATTTTAGAGTATTAATAATAATAATTCTTTCTAAATCGAAAAAGAATCACTCTATTTTTAAGAAATATAGATTTATTACATTATTAAACATTATAAAGAAGATAATAAAGTTTATTCTCGCTAGACGTATAGTATATCTAACGAAGATTTATTAATTACTTTTCGTCACGTATATGAAAGACAGACGACTAAGATTCTACGAACATAATATTTATTATCTACTAAAACGTATATATTAGATATAAAACTTCGATAAAGTAGTTACGATGTTACTACTCGATATATTAGATATGTACCATAAGATCTCTCATTTTAGATTATTATATGATCTTCGAAAACGATTAATAGATTTGAATATTATCAAATAAATAAAATTCTTTCTATTAAATAGAATTATTATACTAAAAATAAGCGAATATATTATATCAAAAATTTTTATAGTCACAGATATTTCATAGAACTTATCTTTATTATTTATTCTCTATTTATTCTATAATTTAAATCTTATAGATATATATAACACGCGATTAAATCTTAATATTACGATAATAGACTTTATTAATAATATAGATCTACTAACGATAAAAAACTCTCTCGAGAATAACTACAAGTATCTTCAAAGAATTTATAACGAAGTTTATCTGTTATAAGTTAAACGTCACGACTCGAAGTTCGATTTCAAGAAACATTAATTAATTTATCTTAGTAGAAAGTAGAGAGACGACTTAGATTGTTAGGCGCAGGCCAAAAAGGGGCAGTAGTGCATGTATCCGCCTGAGCCGCGAATGCTTGACATACGCATGTCAAGCGATTCCTTGGCGAAGAAGCTTAAAGAGCGCATGCCCCCGTGTTTCTGATTTTCCTTCCTTAAAAATTAGTCTTACCATCTAGATATATATACTATATATATATACTCTACTAAGTTCACATTGCTACACAACCCTAGCCTGGCTTTTATACTTCTATTATATAAGCCAGTCTAATACGTTTAGCGAGTGTGAAAAATCGTTTCACTTCAATTTTTGAATCAGATAATTTAAATTCTATCGATTTTAATTTTAATTTTAATTTAATACTTAATATTAAGTTAGTCGATAAACACTTTCTAAAGAATTTATCTACTATAACGTTTTAGATATTTATATTATAAGTTTATTTCTTCGTTTTCATAATTTCTTCTTTTATTATATCTAATTAGCTTATTTTAATATTATTTTTACTTTCGATATATCTATTATTATTTTCGAGATAGTAATAATAGATTTTAACACTTTTAATGTCGAATATATTTTCGTAATCTTTATTTCACTCAAATTTCTGTGAATAATAATATAATAACTTATAGTCTATATTCGAATTTTCGTCTAATTTTTTAAGAATACTTCTAATTATTTTTAATCTTTTTTCTTCGTTATCGTAGACTTTTAATTATTTCTTAAAAGTGAGTTTCTTTGTTATTTAATCTAGCATTAACGTTTTTTACTTCGCTTTCTATGCATAGCTCTCTTCGTTTTATAAATCTTTTAAATTATCGTCGTATTCGTTTAGTCTCTGATTTTCTACTAATTTTATAATATATTCCTTTCATTTCTTTACTATCTCTGAGTGATCTATATATCGTCTTACACATCTTTGTATTAATTCTTCGAATGATTTTTAGAAGTTCGATCGAAGCGAGTCGTCTTTCTGCTTGAATGTGAAGTTTAATTATTTAATATCTTCGATTGAAAGTTCTTATTCTAACTAAAGTGCGAAGATTATTGCATTTCGATATGCTAAGAGATATATCGTCTCTACTTTTAGTTCCTTTTCCTTTTTCTTTATATTATTTAACGATTTTAAAAATAAATCTTCTTTTGACTTATTTCTTAAAATAATATACTTTCTACTGCTTTTAATTAAATTAAACGTTATTATTTTAATAAGTTCGTTTATTATCTCGATCGACACTTCTACGATATACTATTAATTGAAATCTGTCAGGGACTTGATATTGGATCGTAATGATACTATGAATCAGGTTTGAATGGAATTCTACTATGATGTTCTATGTAGAAGGAATGCTGTTCTAAGTACAAATGTGTGGGTGCGCTAGGCCTAGTTGAGTCTAGCGCCTTTCGCGGAGAAGCTTGGAGCAACGCTAGGGCTGAGACCGTGACACTACCCCCCTCTCAAGAATCGCCATGCCCGCATGGTATAAAAATTGCAGAGTGGAGTTAGGATATAGTGGAGATGCTGATGCCGTGAAGGTCCATTGATGGAGGACGTCCCTCAACAGCATAGTATGGCCACTAATGGTTCCCAGTCCTCTGGGGTCTGAAAAGAGTGATGAGGGCCTGCCTTGTTAGGTTGCGTGTGATGAAAATCCGCTACCAAGTCTGGGCACCCTGCAGCGTGCCAGTACGATTCCCATTTAGGTACATCGCTCTGATGGCCTGTCCATTTGAATTTGTACATGAGGCATCCTCTTTCTCCTGTCTGAGGGTCCTTTCTCCGTTTATCGATGATGGAGTCGATAACTTCATCCACAAAATGCTCGCTTCCCTCTTCATCCGTTTGTGTTGGTGGTGGAGGCGGTTCTATTTGGCCGGGGAGAGGATCGCTGTTATCAATGTGTAGTAACCATGGATGAAAAACGGGAAAGATGTTCATCCCGTCCGGGAGTTCCAATTCGTAANTTCGCGGAGAAGCTTGGAGCAACGCTAAGGCTGAGACCGTGACACTACCCCCCTCTCAAGAATCGCCATGCCCGCATGGTATAAAAATTGCAGAGTGGAGTTAGGATATAGTGGAGATGCTGATGCCGTGAAGGTCCATTGATGGAGGACGTCCCTCAACAGCATAGTATGGCCACTAATGGTTCCCAGTCCTCTGGGGTCTGAAAAGAGTGATGAGGGCCTGCCTTGTTAGGTTGCGTGTGATGAAAATCCGCTACCAAGTCTGGGCACCCTGCAGCGTGCCAGTACGGTTCCCATTTAGGTACATCGCTCTGATGGCCTGTCCATTTGAATTTGTACATGAGGCATCCTCTTTCTCCTGTCTGAGGGTCCTTTCTCCGTTTATCGATGATGGAGTCGATAACTTCATCCACAAAATGCTCGCTTCCCTCTTCATCCGTTTGTGTTGGTGGTGGAGGCGGTTCTATTTGGCCGGGGAGAGGATCGCTGTTATCAAGGTGTAGTAACCATGGATGAAAAACGGGAAAGATGTTCATCCCGTCCGGGAGTTCCAATTCGTAAGCCATGTTGTCAATAGCTCTCGTTATCTTGAAGGGTCCCAAGTTCTTGTGATCGAATGATTTGTTTGGTCTTGTGGTCTTGATGTTCCTGCCATCAAGCATCACCATATCGCCTTCTTTAAACTGGGAAGCTGGCAAACGATGACGATTGGCCTGTTCCTCCATTCGAGCTTGAGACCATTTGAGTTCGTCTCTGAGAAAACGGCGAAGGTCCTCCAACTTTTCAATGAATTTGTCCGCTGCTTTCATTTCTCTTTTTGCTCTTTGAGTAGAGCTGCTATCCCAAGGCGTGGGAGGTTCTAGTCCGTTGCGAGGTATGTAGCCTTTAGTCGCTAGGAATGGGGCTATTCCGGAAGATGAGTTTTGATCGGAGTTGGCTTCGAACTCTACGATTGACAAGAGGTCGACCCAGTTGTCTTGATTGTAGTTCACATAGGCTCGTAGATATTGTTTCAGGGCCGCGTTTGCGCTTTCTGTCTGACCGTCTGTTTCGGGATGAAATGCCGTTGATAGCTTGGGTTTGGTCCCGATTCGCTCGCAGAGTCTCTTCCAGAATAGGGCTGTGAACTGTGTACCTCTGTCCGATATGATCGTGGATGGATATCCTTCTTCTCTCCAAATCCATTCAATAAATGCTTGAACAACGGCCTCCACTTCTAAAGAGTCGAGTGGAATGAACTTTTTCTTTTTGGAGAGTCTGTCTACCACTACCATAATGTGCTCGTATTTGCGACCAAAGCGATTGCACACAGGCAGAGGTGTGATAAAGTCCACCGAGATGTCTTGCCAGTATCGGTCCGGGATTGGAAGTGGCTTGAGTAACCCTTGCTTTCCCTCTATAGGCTTTGGATCTTTTGCATTCATGACAGCTCTTGACGTATCTAGATATGGTATCTGTCATCTTTGGCCAATAGTAGTGGGCACTCACTCTATCATAGGTGGATGATCTTCCTGCGTGTCCTCCCGGCAAGGATTCGTGAATCTGTTTGATGATGGCTGTTTTCAGTTCGGGCTTGTCCGGGACGTAGAGGCGAGATCCAATATAGAGCATTTGTTCATGTATTTCGCAGTCACCTAATTCCACTCTCACACCTTCCTTTATTAGGTCATGAGGGATTCTCGGTTGTCCTGCAGTTTTGGCTGCCATGATTCTTTGAACGACGGTATCATTCTCGTATGTAACCTTTATTTGATCCATCAGATCAGTGCTTGTGACAGGACCTGTTGATTCTTCCAATGACTCCTTAACAGATCCCGGGGTATCGGGCGATGATTCTTCCAATGACTCCTCATCGTCGGTACCCGTTTCACAGAGATCATAGATCATCGATGCAAGCTCGGGGATGCAAACTTCTTTTTCGTCTAGAAGCATAGGCGACAAGTCAATTGCTTGTCTGACTCCCTTGTCCAAATGCCTTTGTTTCAGCATTATTTGATTTTGATATTGACGCCGATCATCATTGTCGTCTTCTGGCAAGTCTCCCACTCGGCGAGTCAAACTATCCGGTTTGGTTCCCTGTCTCCCTGGTCTATACTGTATTTTGAAGTTGAATTCGGACAGAAACTCGGCCCACCTGGCTTGTCGACGGTTGAGTTGTTTTGTTGTCATAAAATATTCCAAGTTCTTATGATCAGTCAGGATCCGGATGGGATCTTCAAGGGCTGTTCCGGCTAGCTCTGGGTGCCATTCTTCGAAAGCTCTCACAATAGCAAGTAACTCTTTATCGTAGATCTCGTAGTTGCACTCCTGAGGAGACATTTTCTTCGACAGAAAGGCAACGGGGTGTATCTGTCCATCGTTCCCTCGTTGGGACAGAATCGCAGCGACCACGTAGTCAGAGGCGTCCGTTTCCAGCCATGTTTCTTTATCGGGGTCGAAATGTGCTAGCACGGGAGCAGTTGTGAATGCTTCCTTAAGGTTTCGGAAGGCTTGTTGTTCTGAGCTCTCTCTGGCCCAGGGGAACATAAATGACTTCTGTTCTTTCTTTGTCAGATTTGATAAGGGAGCCGCGATTCTGGAATATCCGTGTATGAATCTTCGATAAAAGTTTGCGAAGCCTAAAAATGCTTGTACGTCTTTGACACATCGTGGAGCTTTCCAGTTGAGGATCGTGTTGATCTTCTTGGGGTCCATCTTTAGGCCCTCAGTGGTAATGATGAGACCTAAATATTTGACCTCTTGGACAAGAAATTGGCATTTGTTGATGTCCAGATATAAGCCGGCTTGTTTCAGCTTCTCTAGGACCTTTCCGACATGGTCGATGTGCTCTTCTTTGTTGTTACTGTAGATTAGGATATCGTCCAGATATGCGGAACAGAAAACATCTAGGTACTCTCGTAGTACATCGTTGATAAAAGCTTGAAACGTGCTAGGGGCGTTGCACAATCCGAAGGGCATTACCACATATTCGAATAGACCATATCGAGTGAGAAAAGCAGTCTTTTCCTCATCTCCTTCTTTCATTCGAATCTCATTGAATGCGGCGATGATGTCGAATTTGGTGAATACTCTTGCGGCGCATAGCTTTGCTAAAGTCTCGCGAATCAAAGGTGGCGCATTTCTATTCTTGATCGTGAGTGCATTGAGTGCTCGGTAATCGATGCAAATCCGAAGACCACCGTCTGGTTTCTTGACAATGAGTACTGGGGCTGCGTATGGAGAGGTGCTAGGTCGGATGTATCCTTTTCCCAACATATCTTCTATGTACTCTTTGACTACCAAGGCTTGTTCTCGAGACATACCATAGGCTCTCTTCGCCGGAGGCGTGCTTCCACTTTGTAGCTTGATTTCGTGGTCAATGGACCGGTGAGGCGGAAGTTTATTCGCATCGGTTGGGTTCCATACATCGATCCAAGGGTGATAGACTTTGGGAACCCTTTGTTTTAACTCTTCGGAGGTAATCGGTTTCTTTCTCATCTTGTGGAAGAATTGTTCATAATCCTCAGGGCTGATGGCAGCCACGTCAGCAGTCAGTCTNGGCTTAATTAGTCGCGTATCTGGGACTGATAAGATCGATTTATTATTACTACATGAAGATACGCGATGACAACGTCTTGGCTTCACTGCACGACCAGGTCCACGTGCTCTATATACTATGGAGCAGGTCTCAAGCGCATCTCAGCTCCCATCTCCATCCGGACGGCCAGGGTGAATTGCTACGCCGGACTTTCGGACTTGGTGACCGCGGCAAGTCCGCCCACGCAGACACTTAGACACGATAATACGGGCGCTGCGTCAGACCAGATCGAGAGGCATAGTCGTATCTGAGAATCGAAACTCCTAACTCTTAGAACTCCTAAATTCATGTTGGATTTGAGGCCATTTGAGCCATGAGCCATATTGAGGCTATACGCCATGGCGAAATGGACCATGGTATTCCTTCCACATTATCCATATTTCTCACACTTGGCAATGTGGTGGCAACGCCTCCCAAGCCTTGGCGGTGGTGTGATTACCGCCACCATAGAAAGTTGTACTGTGAGGACAGCGTGCCAGGTAGAAATTTCGGAGTACATTTGGTGGCAACATAGACATATTGGCCATATAAGGAGAAGGATATCCTTCTTCAGAAAAGTAGTAAAAATAATCAAGTCATATCACACCATACAATTTCTACAATTCAGTCCCGTTGCCTCGGCTAAGTTCCGCTGATCGTTATTGCAGCGCCGATGCCACGCGCCATGCGGTTCAAGACGTGCAAGCAACCACGACCCTGCTCTATCGATGTCCGCCAGATTGTCAGCGAGGCTGACAGCTATGTCCCAGTACTTGGTAAAGGCTGGGCTAGATGTAAATCTACATTACTACGGCAAGACTCTTTCTCTCTGTCTCGATTTATTTTAATTTCAGTCTGCACGTCTAAAGTCATAATGACAGGCAATAAGCTACAGATCAAGCTCGACAATGACTCTCGCGAGTCCACAATCTTCATCCTCGGACTCTATGTCGTCACCTTCACAAAGGAATCAATGAAGACGCTGATACGGTTAATATCTCAAGGCCCTTTTCGAGACTG
Organism: Evernia prunastri; assembly: GCA_003184365.1. Taxonomy (NCBI): domain Eukaryota; kingdom Fungi; phylum Ascomycota; class Lecanoromycetes; order Lecanorales; family Parmeliaceae; genus Evernia; species Evernia prunastri. Next base: position 174,885 of record NKYR01000060.1, read on the forward strand.
AATCCTAGATACCATATCCGGTTTATCAATCTATTTGAATGACTTGAATTTTATAAGACCATAGGTCGCCCGCGCGGTCTNAAAGTTGTACTGTGAGGACAGCGTGCCAGGTAGAAATTTCGGAGTACATTTGGTGGCAACATAGACATATTGGCCATATAAGGAGAAGGATATCCTTCTCCAGAAAAGCAGTAAAANGGAATAGGGTGCATCCCCCTATCCAATGCGCCAAAAGAGCGTGTGACCCCGCCAAGACAGCGAAATCACCTTAATGCAGCCCATATCTGTTGGATTTGAGGCCATTTGAGCCATGAGCCATATTGAGGCTATACGCCATGGCGAAATGGACCATGGTATTCCTTCCACATTATCCATATTTCTCACACTTGGCAATGTGGTGGCAACGCCTCCCAAGCCTTGGCGGTGGTGTGATTACCGCCACCATAGAAAATTGTACTGTGAGGACAGCGTGTCAGGTAGAAATTTCGGAGTACATTTGGTGGCAACATAGACATATTGGCCATATAAGGAGAAGGATATCCTTCTTCAGAAAAGTAGTAAAAATAATCAAGTCATATCACACCATACAATTTCTACAATATCCGTAACAATTGCACACTTTTTTGAAAGAATGCGCATGCCCTCATGCGTGACCTAAGGCACTCGTATATGGGGACCCCCCGGGTGTGACCCCGTAAGCCACTTGTAGGCCTGGTGCGAGCTGGGGAAGGCACGAGGATTATGAGTCCTTACCAAACCCGAGTGCCAAGTGACCTATCCACGGCTAACCGGTCACACCCGGAATCGAACCGGTGTTGCTACCATTTGTCATGGAATAGGGTGCATCCCCCTATCCAATGCGCCAAAAGAGCGTGTGACCCCGCCAAGACAGCGGAATCACCCTAATGCAGCCCATATCCGTAACAATTGCACACTTTTTTTTGAAAGATTGCGCATCCCCTCATGCGTGACCTAAGGCACTCGTATATGGGGACCCCCCGGGTGTGACCCCGTAAGCCACTTGTAGGCCTGGTGCGAGCTGGGGAAGGCACGAGGATTATGAGTCCTTACCAAACCCGAGTGCCAAGTGACCTATCCACGGCTAACCGGTCACACCCGGAATCGAACCGGTGTTGCTACCATTTGTCATGGAATAGGGTGCATCCCCCTATCCAATGCGCCAAAAGAGCGTGTGACCCCGCCAAGACAGCGGAATCACCCTAATGCAGCCCATATCCGTAACACTATCTCGATTTAATTCGAGAATTTTACACGAAATTATTATAAAGACTACTTTCTACTTAATATTCGTCGTATTTCTTAAAATAGACGAGTTTATTTATATCGAGCGAGATCTAAAGAACGAGAACTTCATCGAATAATTTTTTATTCGCAAATTGATAAAGCTATATAAAGATCGTCTCGAGTTGATTTTATCGTTCTTCAAAATAGATTTTTTTCGATAAGACGTTATATTAAATATAACGACAATAAACGACGATATATATATCGTTCGCGTCTTGAGATAATTGTTTCAAAGATTTTCGTCTTATAAAGACGTCTTACTATTTTAAAATAGTTTATATCTTATCTTTATAAAAAATGTAATTATTAATATTCTCGAAAGTATTTTTCGAGATATCGATTAAATAAGTTATTATTTAGATTATTTCTTTCGACAAGAGATCGTTATATTAGTAAGATAAGTCGATCTTAGCGATTTCGAAATTATAATTCTTGAAAGATAAAAGTCAGACGTCTTTCGTTTTTATGTGATAACTTATTTGTCACACGTACTCGACGTCTTACGTCGTCAATAAAATAACGCGATTTTATTCAACTACGATTAATCTCGATATTACGACTTCTATTTTATTTAGTTCTAATACGATTAATCTTCAACTATTACTTAAATTTAGAAGTTTTTTTAATGCTAAAATACGAGAATACGTCTATAACGATCTCTATTTAGTGATTATCTCGATCTAAAATCGATTAAATATAATTACTTTTATATTGTTTAGATTACGTGTTATCACGATAATGTGACGAAGACTAATTATTACAGTAGAGTTGAAAATTAGTCGCTTACATTAATATCGTATACTTCTCACATATACATATGCATATATATTGCATTGCATTTGAAATTATTCTTTCGAGTTACGATAAGTGATTATGATAGAGTAGTGTTAGGAAACGAGGCTTGGTAAGAGGAATCTCATTCTCTATGGCTAGGACTAAGGTAAAGGCCAAGACGAAAGATGAGGAAACAAGAAAGAATGTGGGCATCGCCAGATCCTTAAGGGATTCAGGAGTTGTCGCCTGTCGGCTATCGCATAGTTGACTAGACTGGTGGCTTGACTGGTGTCACACCATGACAAGTAGAGAGAGTGAAAAAGAGATTATAATAGAGTGAGAGATTCGTGATCTCCTTTGATGACAAATGATCTATAAATATTATGTCATTTCACTGATAATAATCTCTTCAGTCAATTCTTCTCATTCAGAGCAATTACACAGTTTCTTCTTATTCTTTCACATCTGTATTTAGTCTAGCTAGCTACTTTCACTTTAAGACATGTCGCTATAGATATGAAAGTTTTTCTAGTGCTGAGATACGAGAATACGTCTATAACGATCTCTATTCAGTGACTACCTCGATCTGGAATCGGCCAAACATGATTACTTCCACATTGTTCAGATCACGTGTTGTCGCGATGATGTGGCGAAGACTAACCGTAATCCGTAATGGTGCTCGAATGCTGTTCACTTCTTCTATGACCTAGTGATGGCGATCACCTGCAGGATTACGTCGCTCGCCATAGCCACCACTTGAAGCACCATAGCTGTCATAATTAGAATTCCCACTCTGCGAGTGATGGTTTTGCTGACTGACATAATGGCGAGAGCTAGCATCGACGAAGGATGACTGCGCAGCTGGACGTCCGCCTTGATACCTCTCATCGTATGGAGGAGGTGGTGAGCCTCCGTGATGGTGATGTCGTCCTGCGGGATATGCAGAGCCACCAGCCGAAGATACAGCACGAGAGTTGAAAGCCCCGGATTCAGGACCACCATCGGGACCTCCACGTCCTCCTTCAGCACGGGGGGCACCGCCTTCTAGAGCAAACGACTCGTCCCGATAAGCTTCGTAGGCACTTCTTTCAATATCATGATGATGACCATGACCATAAGAGGAGCCGCTCGCAGGATGATCAGGATGTACACGTGGATCAGGCATCTGAGACCCAATGTAGTGAGAACGTCCCCCCAGGCCATTGGAAGCACGACCGTCACGACGCTGAGAGGCTTCCTCCAGCTCTGCTTCGAATTCCTCTTCGAACTCGGGCTCCTCGATAAACTCTTCGAAAGTCATTATCTCAGCATCGGGATGGAAATGGTCGTAGGCCTCTTTAGCTTCGCGGTACTCTCGATCAGTCATCCGGACGATGAAACGCTCAACGCGTCGGCTTGCCATGTCACTGGTCGGGAAGGGAACCTGTTGATGAGGCTTGATTTTCAGTATGATGCGCAAGGGGTTTTGGACTTTGAGTTGTATCTATGCAGGCGTGTTGCAGAAAGCAAAATCATGCAGATGTGGTGGTAGACGTGTCGAGTAGAGAGTTAAGTACCTGTGTTTGGAAGATGTATCTTCAAGGTGTGCACTTGCAAGGCGAAGCTGCAACCAGCCTCGATGGAATTTTGTTATGTGTGATCAAGGAACCGACTGAAGAAGCGGTATGATAGCCGTCTTCTTCTGGCTAATATCTTGAGTAGCTGAAGGTTGAAGAAATATGTTTGTGTTTTTTCAGAAATGAAAACCTGAAGAGAACTACTGTGATTATATAGATCAGGCATCCTAGTGTTATAGATAGCTTGCAACGTGTTAAAACATTGCGGCGAAAAGTTGTGTTAAGGAAGCCCGAAATTCCTGCCTGGTCGCATGACGGCTGATTCGTGTTCAGTACTACCGGAAAAATCACATCCAAGGCTCGGGCTCCCGATACCCCTCTCAACATGTGATCTTGATAACAAACAGTGCAGCCGATAAAGTCAGACTACCATTTGCCAGCTCAGTCTATGAGCCGATGTGATGTGCATTAGGCTTCCCCACTGGAAAAATTATACACGAAGCTCAAACTTCAAGACCCCTCGATGCGTTACATTTGCGCGGAAATCCAACAACTGAATGATCCAGATGTACATGTGCAATGTCATTCCTTATAGGATGAAGCCACTTTGTAGCTTCAGCAGCTACAACTCGTCGTTTGGTGAGAAAGAGGACCAATGCCTGCTCGTTGAATCGACAATTAGTAGATGTATCACTGGCCTACGTGATGAAAGCTTTAATCAGTCAGGAACACGGCCTGAGCCATGCTATCCAGCCGAGATTGGAGGACAAAAAGACCAAAGAAACATTCGCTGTTATTCTAGTATACCTGTGAAAATATTACCAACGTGCAGGAACAAGCTCATAAGGAATCAAACCTTTTTACTCTCAACATTATCTATCACCCTCTAACCCATTTTCCCCCTGTCTGTTGTCTAGGCAAACCCCATCGCAACATCATCCACCTCCCTCCTATCGCCCCGCAATATCGTAGATCAGCAGATATGAAGAAAACGCAAGAGCGATCTCCCTGTGCTTCCCTTTTGAATCTTTGCTATCCTAGCGATGACGATCGCCTGTACGATCACGTCGTCCGCCGTACTGACCACTCGAGTCCCTAAAGCTGTAACCATCACTGTAGCTACCATCGCGACCTTGCGGGCGAGTGTCTGGCGGTCTTTCGTAATTGCGAGAGCTAGCTTCCGCGAATGAAGACTGCGCAGGCGCGCGTCCGTCTACAGCCACTGCATCAAGTCGATGTGGAGCTGGGTCTCCCCCGTGATAATGAGAACCACGTCCTCCAAAGTCTGCAGGGTCATCGTTCGAGTATCGCAGATGTGTCTGCGCCGGACCGTATGGATTGAACGCCTCAGGTGGAGTGCGAGTAGGAGCACCGTGACGCTGACGTCTTCCTTCAGGGCGGTGACCATGAGACCCTCTACTAAATGATGTGTCGCCACTGGAAGTCTCGTAGTTGCTCGTAGCGATGCCACGACGATCACCATGTTGATAGGGCGAAACGCTCGCATAGGGATCGCGCGCCTTACGTAAAGAAGGCATATGAGAGCCAGTAGAGTCGACATACCCAACGCCATTGGCAGCACAGTCGGCTCGACGTTCACGACCTATGTCACCGTCGCGGATCTCCGCCAACCGGCGGGAGAGCGCAACCTCCTCCAGAAACTCTTCAAAAGTCATGGTGGTGGACGGGGCTATCTCTCTTTCGAAACGCTCTACTTGCAAGTCGTACACTTCCTCAGACATGCTATTCAAAAGCCTCTCCACGATCGGGCTTGGCATGTTGTTGATCTGGGTTGGGGATGCAGGAAGTAAAAGACAGAAGATAGCGTAGCGAATCTGTTCGAGCAGACTGTTAGGTACCTATTCTGGGGACATTTCCTATCTCGAGTATCCGTCTGATCCTGATAAGAATGGTATGGATGATGGAACAGAATCTGTCTCTGTGACTGATGACTTTAGAGACTCGTAGACTGAAGACTGAAGATTAGGTGGCTAAGGAAAGAGCATCTGAAGAGGCTCAATGACTTATATAGCGGAGTACCGAGGCTTGCTAGCGGCGAAGAGAAAATGTTAAAGACATTGTCGAAGGGGCAAACGGATCGAGAGCTTGTGCTGGCACAAAGGAAGTGTTAACGACGAATGGCAAAAAGTGTTACAAAACGATGTAGGCCAAAGATTTAGAAACTTGCGCCAGCTAAGAAAAGTGTTAAGGAGATTGTCGAGGAGGCGAAAATGCCCGTCTGACTGCATTGGTATGCATTGGAAGACGTCAAAGCCTGCGCTGTATTTTGAAATTCTTGACAGGTCAGTGACAGAACATGTACAGTAAAGCATAGCTATATTACAAGACCATAGTCAATATGGATATACACCATAGAGCAAAGAATGCGTGCGTCAGAAACCTTGGAATTCTTATCAGAAAAAGCTGGAAACCAAGCTCACGAATTAGACGGCCGTAAAGATGCACCCAGCGTTGCGGGCAGTATGAAAGAAAAGAATCTTCGCATTAAATATTACATATTAGATATGAGATACTATCGTAATTGTTCCTTTCCCTACCCACCTCTCCATCTTACAATCCGAGCACACTAGCAGAGTCATTAGTGCGATTAACACTACTGCCTGATCCGGTCTCAAGCACATCGACCGAATCGGATGAGCTATCTCCCGAAACAGTGCGACCAGGGAGAGCGTCTGCACGGTGACGAGTGGGAATCACCCGACGAGGAGGCGACGGCACATCATGATCGGCAGAGCGCAGTCCACGGCCACGACGACTATCAAATAGCTCAGCCGACGACCGACGAGAAGAGAACAAGCCTACATGTCGGGCGGGGCGAATACGGACGTGGACATTGTCGGAATCCTCGCCATCGGTCACAACAACGTCCGTCTCATCATCATCAGCGGCGCCTGTGATGTATCGATGATTGACGCGTTGAGCTTCAGTCACACGACTATTGGAAGAGCCGTGCCCATGAGGAGCGTCGCTAGCACCTTGGGAGCTATCATAGTCACGAACAACTTCCCAGTAGCGAGGACCACGGGCGTAATATGGCCTGGATTCGAGATAATCATCGTCTGTAGAGTCGACTGCGGATTTGTCTGAGTCGGAATCCTCTCCCCCTATTGCATGGTGTCGTCTAAGGCCGCGACTTGGACTGCTCACTTGGTGAGAGTACTGGTCATGAAAAGAATCAGCCAGGCGGTTAGAACGACGAAGATGGAAGCGATTGGAATGACGAACACGGAGGCTATGGGCAGCAGGATTCCATGGCTGACCACGCGCGTAGTATGGCCTAGAGTCGAGATCGTCGTCGTCTGTAGAGTGAGCTGCGGAATGGTCTGAGTCGGAATCCTCTCCAGTTGGACCGCTCACTCGGTGAGAGTTTTGGTCATGAAATTCGGCCAGGCGGTTGGAACGACGAAGAAGGAAGCGATCGGGACGACGAATACGGAGTTCATGGACTGCAGTAGTCCAGGGTTCTTGTAGATACTCACGGTCGGAGCTGTCCCGTCCAGTCATACCGCCACTCATTGGATTTGTACGTCCGTGTGAAATGATGATGGAGTGGATTGGTGATTGAGATTGTGATTGTGATGATTTGATTTGGTTGTTTTGCTGAGATGAAAGCTTTGGAAGATTTCGAAGATTGAGGTTGAGTGTGTTTGAGAATGGATGATGGTGGTGGTGGAAGAAGAGGAAAGCTGCAGCAGAGCAAAGTATATATAGGCAGCGAGAGGGTTACCGCGAACATAGATGCTGAATGCATTGTGCTCCGCATCAAGAGTGAATGGGCGACAAAGGCGTTGTGCTGGCGCTTCAAAAGACCCTTGTCTACAGACAATTCATTGTGTCAGGCTAGACATGGACCACGCCAGGACACATCGATATATCAGACACAAAGGTACAAGACCGCTCATCAACGCAGACATAGGAGCTTGATCCATTAGCGGAGTGTCTCATCTAGGGAACACAACGGTGGTGAAGCTTCTCCAGCTCTTGCACGGCCCATTCGGACCACTCAAAACTTTGTGTCCTTGTTTACCCCGGGATCTTGATGGCAAAGCCGAGAATATGGGAGATAGACATTTCTATGATCCGGACAGCAAGACGAGCTGATCAGCCTCTTCCGTGGTCAGGTCGAAGGGTCCCATGCGACAGCCCCAATAGCCTTCTTTTATTGTCACACCATCCTCAAGATTTTGTGCACTTATGCATCATCGCCAGTGTTATGCTGATAGGGACCATAATGCTGGCTGTCTTTCCATTCACCATCGTATGCACTTCGCGTGAGGGTTTGCGTTGCCGTAGCCTCCTCCCCCTTTGCCTTCTCTTCTTCTGCTTCTTCGAGCTCTTCGTCTCCAAAGAGTAGCAAAGCGTCAGTCTCTCCTTGAGCCGCGGTCACCTTCTCAATTTTGCGACCTCGCAAAAACCGTATTGCGAGCCATAATACAAAGACAGTCGAGATGAATAACCCGACCAATACAACCGCCAACAGGATTAGCGAGAGTAGGAAAGCCACTGATGACCACTCCCTGAATTCGTCCACCTTGCACATGATTTGCATCCCCCAATCATGCTTCCTGCCACAGTCATTCCATTCCCCCGGCTGGAACGAGGCATGTTCTGTGTACATGTCCTTGCCGTCTGGGCCGTTGATATCGCGCAGCATACCGCCCCAATCCGCAGTCGTGATACTCTTCTCCCCTTTCAATTCCGCCGCCTTGCGCAACGCCTCGATCTCTTTACCCGCGTATTCAGACATCCCTTCTTTAGGCATGAGCTCCAAAGCCTTAATTTTCTTCTCGCCAAACGCTGTGTAGTGCAAAACCACTCTAACAATGCTAGTCACACCCGGCACCGCGCCCTCTACCTCTTTATCAACCCCACGACCATAGAACGGTATATCCTTCGACACATGCTCCTCGTGCCTCAGCCCTGTAATCTCGAACTCGATGAGAACTTCCCACTCCCATACTCTATCCTTCGGCGCATAAGACACCGCATCGAACTCATACGCCAACTCGAACTGCCGTAGAGGCACTCCCCATCCATTTTTGTTTTCTTCCCGTTCTAACGTCGTATTGGTGCCAATCTGATTCGCAGTGAACGGCGGAGCGAATGGAAGCGATGGGCCATAGAAATAAAAGTTGGGCGAGCGGCGCTCGTACCAGAGCGGGTTGAGGCTTTCGCCTTGGAGGTAGAGGCGGAAATAGGATTCGTCCATGTAGAGCGCTAGGGTCAACTGATTGGGACGAGGGTCTTCCTCCCATTGATTGTGGTTGGAGCCGCGAAGGAGGTAGGGGCAGGAGATGCAGTCGAGTTTGAGTAGGTAGCTCCGATTAGGGATGATGGTTTCGATGGGTGAGTGGGGCTTTTCCCAGATTGTTTCATCTTCCGCAGGAAACGCAGAAACTAGAAACGTCAGGCTCAGCAAAGAAGTGAAAGTAAAGAGCTTCATTGTTGTTGTTTGCTTTCGCAAATAACGTGCATGGAGAGTGACCAACAAATTGGCTGATAGGAGTAATCCTTGGTGAAATCCTTCCGACTAGAGTAGCGTGACTGGTCACGTGATCTTAGAGCCTCACGAGGGATCACAGCGAAGGATGTTTCTTCATGACTAATTACTTTTCTGAGACTACCAACAACTTGCACTCTAGTAGAAGAGATAATCAAGTTGTTCTTTTAACCTGCATACAAGTCTGATCCTCGACTCCAGAGGCAACCGTAATGAGAATGAACCAAACGCCAAAATCAAGCTCTCTGTCCGCATGAGATAAGATCATTACATTTGGTTCATCCATACTCTGACCCCGTTAACATCGCGTTAAGGAAGTCCGACGCTCCAAGTGGTAGGCCCACGATCTCGGTGCTCATTGAGATGTATCGGGCTACCCTGCATGGGCGATTGGGTGTCTGCTTTGCCTAGCCGATGTACACTGGCATCTTACAATCCCAGTGCCGCGAAGGGATCATCGAACCCTTGTGACCCGGATCCTCCCCCGGGTGGACAGAATGGCACCTCCACCAACAGAAAGCACGGAACATGAGCATGAAACAAGCATCGTGCACAAGCTGCTCAGGTCTGAGTGCCTTGATGTCTTTCCCACGCATGTCTTCGACGATGAGTGGTAAGTAGTCAAAGTATAGATGAGCGCCTTCCGCTTCCAGCTCCCTTAGGCCGAAATGAGGGCGAGCTTTCCCATTCTTGAGGTTGTGCCACGCGTCACCCCAATAGTTGACAGCGTGAGAGACGTGGGATGCCAACAGATCTAGGTAGCGTAATTGATGGAATTTTTCAATTTGCACGAAGTAGTCTGTCGTTGCATCCCAACAATCGTGCACGTGTTCGAGGAAGGCCAAATCGCAATTATTGACCTGGTCATTGTTCTCCACTTCGTCTTCCCAATCACTGTATGTGTTCAGCCGCTCATATTGGTCCAAGATCCATTTACCCATCTCAGACGCGGTAGCCTCGGAAGTCAAATACTCTTCAAGTCAATTGTGAAAGACAACGAAGCACTCTTTGTGAGACAGAAGACTCGAGCAGTGTTCGGCCGGGGTGGGAACACGAACGATGGTGCTATGTCGGCGACGGATCATAGGCGCAGCGAGGGCGATGATATCCGAAAACCCGTACATGCAATGCGCATCCCATTTTCCCACAAGAAGTCTGTTCATATCCTTCAACTTTGCGCTGGCTTTTCGAGTACTGTCTAACGTGTCCATGGTTGCGTAAACATCCGCGGTCGTTCCCAACTTGTAGTTTGGGACGTTGAGAATAACGCACCCAGGCAAAATGCCAAATCCCATCATATCAGCCTGGCGTGTAGGTATGTAGGTATCTGCCACTGAAGGTATGCTCTCGATTGGAGGCCCTGACTTCCCGCCGCCTTCAAGGTCTGTATAATGCAATAGGATGCCGATAGGCCTTGCAAATGTCGAGAAGATGCCCTGTCCGTTGCCCCTGGCTCTCATGCGGCCTCCTTCTGGATTGAATTCTTCCCACGACATCCCAAGCCACCGGGCTAATATCGCGATATCGGAGACAGTTGTTATCGCAGAGGGGCGCACGGTTTCTGGCGGCAGGATGTCCCATGAGGTTCCGTGGAGACGGACTGCTGGACCGACTAGCGGATCGTGCGGTTTTTGGTCACCAGTCTGTGGTTCCTGATCGTAGCATCCATACCTCTGCAGCTTCGATTCATTTTGATGGAGTTTTTCCACCAGCGGCAGCCAGCCCGTGAACTCTCCACCTTCCATCTTTCCGCCTTGATAATTCTTCAGGGTACGGGCGCGTGATTTTTTAGACCCTGAGATGAATTCAACGATGCCATCCACGGATGTTGCAGCAACTCTCTGGGCAAGTTGATCTATAGAAAACGCTGCGAGGAGGATATGAGGTGTTGAGAAGGGTTCCGGTGCAGGAACTCTCATCAGTTGCCCTCGTCGCTCAGCGGCGGAGGCGGTGGGAGCATCTGAATGACTGGTGTTAGAGATACAAAAGAGACGGAACAATGTTAGGCGGCGTTCATACCTCCATCAGCCTGATCGGCCGCCTGGGTCGCCGACGGATAGCTAGGGCCCGGACTGAATGGATAGTCCTTGTGTGTCTCGATGCCAGCCTTGATTCTGATCAGGGCACAGCAGACCGTAAAAAATAAATAGGAATGCACGAAGCCTACAAATCCCACAATTCCAGCCAACACGTGTCTTAGCCAACAAGGCATCAAGACTTGGAAAACCGTTACACTGTGACACAGCTGAACACGCACAGATGGTGTGTTCCTGACCAAAGTGTTAAAGCTGCAATGAAGTCGATTTGGATTTGTGTTGAGAGCAAAAATGGTTGTACTGACGTCGTATGGAGGGAATTCGCTGAGTCGGGTAAGAAAGAGGAAAGGACGCTTGGGAAAAGGAAAAATAAAGGTAGGACGGCGAGATATACACTATATTCGCCGAGTCATTTAGCTGTGACGAGACACTTGGAGTCCCATTGTCCAATCGTGGAGCCACTGCCCGTTTCAAAATGTCGCCCGGAGAAAAGGCCGAGGTATGCTGAGCCCCCCGTGGATAGCTCCAGCTTTGACCCACATTTTACGCCAACATATTGCAGATACAGGCTTCAAGATCTTACAATCATGCCAATATTGACTCTCCCCCCTAATCAAGCACATCGACAATCAGCGTTTTTGACTTCATTGTCGCTCAGCGCCCATCTTGAGAAACGTGGATGCACTTCTACTGCCTTTTATCAGGGTTCCAGTGTTGCCAGATAGCCATGTTCGTACCATAAGCTTGTAGTCATAGTGCGGTCCTGTGGATCGTCGCGAATCTAAGCACTTACGCCCAGTCCATATCTAGCCAGAATCCCGCGGAACGCATGCCTCGCATCATCATCCCCTGGTCGTAGATCACATAGTCCTCTCAGCATATGTGCAACCGTCCAGTTGTGCCTAGAACATTCTTCGAGAAATAATCTGAGTCCGGCTGCGAAGTCCTCCGGGTCTTCTCCGGCACATACAAAGTAAAGTTTCGTGCCCGCCAAAGAGGCAGCAAGCCACTGTATGATTGTCTTAATCTGGCTGTTTCCGCGAAAAGAACGGCATCCCCATAGACCGGTTACAACCACCTCAAAAGCCTGACCGTCGCTATTTCGTGCAGATGAAAAGGCGGTGTAAGCTTTCCGCAGCTCGCGATCAACATTGCCAGGAAGTAGATCAGGCGTTAGCTCGCTTGTATCGAATGAGTCGAGTTCGAGAGCATCCATGAACAAAACAGTACGTTCTCGCCATTTGTAGGGAATAGAATTGATGATGTCCGGTCTATCAAGCTCAAGTACCTTGGAGAGATGTGCATCGCGCCCGTACCCTGTCATGCAAATCATCTGCTGGGCACCCAGAACGACCAGAACTTCGTCATCTTGCAAAGTAGGTGTTATCAACACCACCACGCATAACTCTGGCGACGCGCCAACTACCATCTCCTCTTGCGATGCTGTGCGTCCAAAGCCGACGTTCTTATTTGCTGATATCACGGCAGCACCATGAGGAAGACCAAGAAGGCTGTCTTCGTCCTCGGCGAGAGTAGGTGCTGCTTTCAAGGCTATCTCAAAGTCTATGAGACGTCTTGAACACATCTCAGTCGTCAGGTACTCAGTATCTACCTTTCTGAAGGTGAAATTGATAGGCCAATCAGATGCCTTGGGCGTGAGGATTGGATTATCCGTCGAGGCAAGCAGCTCGAAGTATCGGAACAGAGCGAACAAATAAGCTTCGACAGCATTTGGATGCGGTGTCTGTGAAGAATACCAGATATGGAAGTCTGGGCAACCATCCGTCATCCACGGTGGACTATCTAGGGTGCACAAGAATTGATGGACGACCAAACACGCCACTTGACGTCTGGATAGAACGAGCTTATTGTTTGTAGTACTCAAGCTATGAATACCGAACGGGAAAAGGTGAGGCAGCTCAAGAGAAATACTCTTCAGAGTCGGCCAGATGGACTGAAAGAAACGCTCTTGTGGAGCCCAATATTTCGCGAAGGACAAACGAAGCAGCTCATAATCTGTGCCTGCTGTGCCTGTTCGGGTGACAGCGATAGTCTCCAGCAAGTCGAGAAGACCTTTCAAATCTGCGAGCGGCGCCGCAAGTGCTGCTTGAAGAATACGCCAGAACGGGACTTCATCGGCATCGGAATCGGTCAGATCGAATCGATCAATGCACAGGATATCTAGACTGCACGGCAAATCAAGTGTGGCACCTTTCATAATGGCTGGTATCGAAGAATGCATACACTTGAAAATTTGAGAGAACACGCATTGAGTACGGACCTCACTGTTTCGAATATACACGCTCCGGGCCAATAAGGCTCGACGCCCGTGTCCCGCCCAAGAGGCGTCCCTAAAGCTTAAATCTTATGCGCTCTTCTAGGTCGATCCTCCCCTAAGGTGCTAGCCCGACCTGCCTCGGAGGATGGAGGCCGGCTGGTCTTACGCTAAAATTGGATCGCTTAACCCCCGTGTCCCTCCCTCGCCGCCACTACTCTAGAGGACGAGATCTACCTTGCAGGCTTAGGCGCAGAACTTTCTTACTAATGTGCATGCTATCTCAGATAGATATGACTCAGATGTACCTTTGTGATCTGCGACGTGACTCAGTCGACAGCGTGGCAGAGGAGGAGTGAAGTCCAATTCAAAAGGGTGCCATCCGCTGTACATAGAAGATTTTGGCATCGAACATTTCCAGCCGCCCGAAATGCATAGTCCAGTCTCCGCAAAAGACCTGAATGACGATCTCGATATTCTGCGAGATATTCTGGGACAAAATTCCTCCTTTTACAAGTTATATACTCAAATATGTTTTTGCTTCTCACTGCCCCAAGCTTCTTCACATTCGGCAATCATCAGAACGCTGACGAGCGGGCTCGAGCGGCTGTCCGCAAGCTTTCCATGGCTAGCAGGCGAGGTCGTCAACGAAGGATCAGGTCAAGGCAACCCAGACATCTTCAAGATCAAACCGTTGGGGAAGACTCCCCGTCTAGTCGTGAAAGACTTCAGGCATGACCGCTCGATACCAACGATGGACACCCTCAGACGAGCCAACTTCCCCTTCAGCATGCTAGACGAGAATATCATTGCGCCTCTCAAAACCCTCCCAGGACGCACCGACGGACCCGCATCACATCCAGACTCAGCACCAGTCTTCATTCTTCAAGTGAATTTCATCGTCGGAGGTCTTCTACTCACCGTCGTTGGCCAGCACAACGCAATGGACATGATTGGCCAAGGTCAGATCATCTATCTTCTTTCAAAAGCCTGTCGAAATGAACAATTCACAAGCGAAGAACTGTCATCCGGTAACCTCGGCCGCGGCGACCTCATTCCCTTACTCGACGACTCTTACGAACCAGGTTCCGAACTCGCTTATCAGATTGCAAAACCCGCTCCATCCCATTCCCTCTCCAAAAGCACCAATAGCCCCTCAGCACCGGCTCCTCCTCCAAAGTGCACCTGGACATACTTCACCTTTCCCCCAAACTCCCTCGCCGCTCTAAAATCACTCGCCACAGATACAATCACCCTTCCCTCGGGCTACGTCTCCACCGACGACGCCCTCAGCGCCTTCATATGGCAATCCGTCATACGCGCCCGCCTCCCACGCTTAAATCCCACAACCGAGTCAACATTCGCCCGCGCCGTCGATGTACGACGCCACCTGAATATCCCGCAGACATACCCAGGGCTCATCCAGAACATGACGTACCATACGTACACCCTTCAGAAGCTACTCCAGGAGCCATTGGGCATTCTCGCGTCGCAGCTCCGTTCGGCCGTAGATCCCAAGACGTCCAGTCTAGCGTACAACACCCGCGCTCTCGCGACATTCCTCGACCGTGCACCGGACAAAGACAGTATCTCCTTCACAGCGACGCTTGACCTATCCACGGACATCATGTTGAGTTCGTGGGCGAAGTTGGGCTGTTACGGGCTTGATTTCAACCTGGGATTGGGTAAGCCAGAGGCTGTACGGAGGCCGCAGTTTGACCCGGTCGAGAGTCTGATATACTTGATGCCTAGGGCGCCGGACGGCGAGATTGCGGTTGGGTTCTGCTTGAGGGATGAAGATATGGAGAGGCTGAGGGCGGATGAGGAGTTTGCGAAGTATGGGAAGTATATAAGCTGACTTTCTTTGGCTATTCGGGATCGAGCTTCATTATCCATGAGCCGCACTGTTGTCTTCCATTATCCCTTCTTCGAGATTACAAGCTTGCAGAAGCTGATAATAGTGCCGTGATTCGACGTTTCTCTCCCTTCCAGTAATTCTCTTTAGAAAATACTACAGGCGTTAGACTGCAATAGATTATCAACTATTGGAGGGAGATACGAGATAGCGTTCCCAATAGGAAGAGAACACGCAAACCCTTCTCTATTACGAACAAAGAAAGGCACGAACAGCAGGGCAGCGATACAGGCGCTGAGTGTTTGGCAATCTGTAATTGCAATGGCCAGGACGATGGTCCCCAACTGTAAGTGAGATCCGATCAAAAAGGTCAGCCAAGAATGAGATAGGCAAGCTGCTGTCGGCGTACCTAGCCATACCGTACCCCACCAATCCACACGCAGTCGTGCTGGTGCTAACATGCCACGCTCTATCGTACAGACAAATGCACCATCTTGACGAATCGAGAAAGACGAAAGCGTGTTTCTCGGTATACTATGTCGTCCTGTGTCAAAACTTCGTGGCTTTGCTCGGCGAATGGTAAAATTAGGATTGTGTTCGGATTGTGAGCCATAGATGGTCGTGAGCCCAAGGTGCCTAGATCGACCACCTCATCCTACATGCGATAGTTGGCTTTGAGGCTCCTTCATATTTGCGTACACCAGCTTCACTGTGCGAGTAAGAACCGGCTCAAAGCTCGTCTACTTCGAAAATTGAACAGTGACACTGGGGCCAGTCGAACTCGCGGGCTACATGCACATCCTTCCCTCCAACGTCTGTCTTTACAGGATGAGAAAGGGCCTGTGGCATAGAATTCTTCGACTTCTAGAGCCCTGCAACCATATAAAAAGCTCTCGGTATCCTTAGCTTTGGATCATCAATCTTTGAACACCGCTTTTCGAAGATTAACGGAAAGTCTGGGACAGCTGATAATGCATGATGGGAGCCTACACTTGTGAAGAGAAGGTCATGATCGATCGAGATTGTACTTGTGACTGTTGCCCCTTGCTTCAAGATATCTTAAGACATTCCAGACGCTGTTGCCTGCAAGTTGCTGTATCCCTTGCGTGCCTCAGTGACTGCAACGACTCTGTAAACACAATAAATAACCGTGCCACGCTCTTTCCTAGGATTTCTACTGTGTCACCCCCAGTATTCGGTATTGTTTCCCATGGCTGATCGCAAAAGTGACAACATGGTTCAAAGTCATCCCGCTTCAACAATCACATCACCAGATGATCGACTAAGTCTTCTTCCTCAAGCAATCCTAGACACCGTCTACTCTTTCGTGTTCCGTTCCGCAAACGGCCCCTGGACACTGCGTATCAAGGCACCAAGCCGGCTATCGCAGCATGCTAGGGACCCTAGATGGGACTCTTTGCTGTCGATCTTGGCTTTACCTCAAGACGCAACGTATAGAGATCGTCGACAGGAAAATCCCTCGCCAAAGTGGCCCGATAACGTCGAAGAGGCATTCTTAAGAGGTAAATTCAACCTTAATACCATTTCATCCCGCCCTTCACTAAGTGCCA
This sequence comes from Evernia prunastri, assembly GCA_003184365.1. Lineage (NCBI taxonomy): Eukaryota > Fungi > Ascomycota > Lecanoromycetes > Lecanorales > Parmeliaceae > Evernia > Evernia prunastri. Next base: position 191,778 of record NKYR01000060.1, read on the forward strand.
ACCACCTATTGCTCAGCTCTGGACTGGGCATGCAGACATCGTGCGCGTTATTTCAATGAATTGGTATCCGAGATAACCTACGAGCTCACGGGAATCCGTCGCTGTCGGAAGGCTGTCTCTACGCATATGCAAGTGCTAAAGCACCCGGAATTTCGTGACAAACCGGCGTCCAAGAAACATCTTGCGTCGATAATCGATGATTGCGCTGCGCTCCGCGATCGCAATAAACCAATAAAAATAGAGAGAATCACAGAAGATATCAGGGAGATACAAGACGAGCTATCCGAACTGCTGGAAGCATTCATAAAGGAACACCATGCGGCTGTGACTGTACTGCCTGAGCCAGTGTTAGAGGTCAGCCTCAGTCCCACCGTCACCCCGAATGCCGAGATTTTTCATCTGATATCCAGCAATGCATGCAAACCCAACGGTTACCTGTCTTTAACAGCTCTGCTTACAGAACCATTCGACCTCTCCCTGACCCTGGTAAACCGCTTCCATCGCACCCACGCCCTCGGCATCCTCGCCTCGAACCTCATCTATGACTTCGGAGACGACATCAAGTTGATCTACGATCTGCACACGCCGACGACTTGTCACTCCATCAAGCGCACTCGCCTTACGTTCGTCGAAGGTCAGATAGAACTTGGCTACATACAACACTTAGCCAGTGTTCTACCTTGCCTCCGGGAGCTGTTCGTCGAGCTGTGGCCCCGCGACCCAATGCGAGAAGACAAAGGGAACAGATCGTGGGGTTTCCAAACGCCCCTTCTTCTGCAAGCTCTAGAAGGGGTCAAGGCTCGAGTGGTGGTGGAACTTCGATGGGAGAGTGATTGTCAGAGATTTGAGAGGGAGTATGTGGGGTGGAGAGGATGGAGGAGGAGAATGGGTGCAGAGGCGGAGGAAGTGGTGGGGGTGATGGAAGAGGGTATGTGTAGGAGGTCTTACGAGCTGAATGGGAAGTGAAAAGGCAGAAAGTGGAAAATCTATACTATCTCGGTAACTTCTAAATAGCCCCGCAAAACAATAGTGTCTGTTGCTTCTGCCTGCTTCTGCCACGCTATCCTATCGCCTTTGCCAATACCTCTCAATTTTGATGTGATAGTGAGCAAGGTGAGCCAAAGGGTGATAGGGGTGACCAGATCTATCGTCTTTGTAAGAAGACAATCAGCCGAATCAGTCGAAAGCCCGCAGGGAAGCACTCAAGATTGAAATTCGTACAGGCGCAGGTTTCAAACTACGTAAAGCATCAGTCAAACCCCAACGTTAATCTGATCCAACAAAAAGCTACCTAAACAGATTCGGCTTCAAAGATACAATACCGGAGAGCGGGGACAAGAGAACACGTATATCGACAAAGCAACATTTGATATATGCAGCAGATCTCTAAGACGTTCAAGTCCTTCACCACAATTCCGAGACGACATTCGAGATTGCTAAAAATTATCTCTTGTCTGTAGATGCCAGTATGTAAGTTGACGACTTCGAGAATCTCCTGACTTTCACGGAATGCTAACAAGAGGACCAGTAGAATTGTCGATGCAACATCTCTTCACCACCATCAGTCTGCGATAATCGGCTCTCCTTACGTTCTGTGAGCGTTTGTTCGATCCCATCGTTGCTTAAGCTCGCTTGACTCCAAAGATAGTTAACCGTTTATTCGTAGGAATTCTGCGCCGTAAGGTACGAGAATCACATCAGATGCAGAACATGATGCACAGCTTCTACAGCTACGGATAGTAGGTGTTCCTTCTCACGATGGCATAAAAAGCTAAGCAGAACAGGAACGACTTGCAAAGCTAATTTAGTACTCATGCAATGCAAATAGATTATCAGCTATGATACCAAAGTTCATCTGGGTACCTTTCGATGTGATGATTGCGTGGATGGCGAAGGAAACGCTAAGAGCGTTGGCTGGAATAAGATGCATGGAGTACATGATCTATGTTGGAATGTGGCTATGATGGATTGAATGCGTTCTATGGAATGGTGTGAAGGCTACTTCCTAAGAAACACGCTCATTTGCCACATGAGTGTTGGAATATAACTATAATGAATTGATTGCTTTTCTATAGAATTTTACGATTGTCTATATCGAAAATAACTTTCGTAATATCGATTCTTTGTTTTAAAATTTTAATATACATAAAATACTCGAAAACTATTTAAACTACTAAAATTATAAAGAATAATACTCTTTAAATCGCTTTAGTAAGACTAAAGATTAACCGATTTTATATTATAATATTTATATAATTATTTTGCATAATACAAAATTTTCGCGCTATATCGTTATTTCGTATAGTAGATCTATAATATCGTATAGTATAGTAATATCGAATATTCGATAAACGTCGAGGCGTAATGAAATGCAATAAATGTAAATTTCCTAAAACTCACTTACATTAAACTACTATATCTTTCTAGATTTTAGAAGCAAAAATATTTTTCAAAGAGTATTAAAAATAGATCTATATTGATTGATTGATTGATTGCTTAATACGCCTATCTAGTAAACTACTTTACTAATCAGGGAGTTCCTCGAATATTTGTAGCGCTGAAGAAACCTTTCGGACAAAAACTTCAACTTATCCTCTCGTATTATCATTGTTGTCAACTCTTAGTCTTTGACTGTCAAGTTGTTGCCACAAACCACTGTCACTTCCGTTCTCTTTCAGTCTGCCGCTATTGTTTCCGTGATTGTCTCCTTCTATGCCTTCTTTTTGATATATAGATTTTAATATATAAGATAATAACTTCGAAAATATTCTAACTTTTCAAATATATTAATAAGAGAATCAATAGAATTGTCGATGCAATATCTCTTTATTATTGTTAGTCTACGATAATTAAGTTATCTTCTTACGTTCTATAAGCGCTGATACGATTCTATCGCTTTTTATATTTATTCGATTTCAAAGATTAAATTCCGTTTATACGCAGAGACTGACGTAAGCATATTCGATACACAATCCTATACACAGCCTACTATGGCTACGATTCTCCTTTTCACGATGATATAAAAAGCTAAGTAGAACAGAAACGACTTGTAAAGCTATTTTAGTACTCATGCACTGCAACTAGATTCAAGACGTTCGTTCTATTATCTATGATATCAAAGTTCATCTTAATACCTTTCGATGTGGTGATTGCGTGAATGGCGAAGGGAACGCTAAGAGCGTTGGCTGAAATAGAAATCAAGGAGTACATGATCTATTAACAGAGATCTATATAAATATTTGTGAAACATAACACGTTCATATTGAAAAAGCTCGGCCTTCAGAGCCTTCAACCTCTCTTTAGCTCCAAAGTATGCTAACGGCTGTTGCGGTGAATCGTAATCGCAGTGATATCAGCGTCGTCATAAACATATCGTTTCCCTCTTGAACCTTCTCTTTATGTGTCTATAAGTTTGCGATTCCCAATCAGGCCACATGTCTCTGTCTGATTACCGATCTCGCTATATATGCTGCAGCCATCTCCAAGAGCAAAATTGGTGGCCGAACGATGACGAAAACTAAAAGACACAGGGGAATAGATACTGCAAAATAGAGCCAGAACATACTCCCTCCGGGAGCAATCTTCTCGTTCATGCTGAAGAGACCCGAGACAAATGTCAAGGGTATGAAACTAAGTGCTAGGTACGTCAATCTTGAGATATTCGCAGTCTGCGTCAGTGACCGCCTACAATCGATGGCCTGGATTAGTGAACTGGCAATAGTCACCATGGCCTCTAGTCGACGACTGGAGGTATCAATGGTGTATGCAAGCTGTTCGTAATCTTCAAGGAGTAAAGCACTTTCATCTTTGTCTCTACCGCTAATGCTGAGGCTCTTCAAAAAGTGGATGACGTGGCGCATTTTTTCAGTTGTTGCCATGCCACGACGTATCCATTGCTGCAGAGCAGATAGGTCAGCACTAAGTACTTCGATACGCTCTAGCGCAGGGGGAATGGTTTCGGCAGAGTACTCGTAATGTTTGATGCTATGATACATGAGCTCCGAGTAAGTCATCCATTCCATGGCGACTACCTTCAGGGGATGACATGACAGGGTGAATAAGCTTGGGGATGCGGAATTGAAGTCTTGGACTGGTCTCTTCATCCAATAAGATTTCAGCATTTCTGATAGGGAAGGCTCAAATAAATCAGAATTGGAGACGGCATCAGAGGGAGATGGAATTCCGCAGGTATCTCCGTCTCGAAAAAGGCGAGTCTGAAGTAGAATGGCGTGGACCTTTTCGTCGTCCGAACGTCGGTATTTGTACGCATTGTTGATTGGAGGGTCAACAAGTATGAGCCCTACCATGGCATAAGCAACTCTACGAGGACAAGTTCGTAGATAGCAAGAAGTGTTGTACCTAGCCAAAGCCCGTCCTTGCTGACAGTCTGCAACATAGAACAACAATGTCGCACGAGCCCAAAGCTCTTCCCTTTGATCTTTGGCAACATCTTCACTTTTCTCCCTAAGTTCATGTCTCGAAGCAATCTCTTTCTGGTTATTGCATTGTCGAATTCTATGACTCGTTGATAATGGAGGTTCAGGAAGTTTTGGGACCGAATCGTGGATGGCAAGGTGGCCGTGGATGCCCGTCCTTTCCTTATGTCATTATACGCGGTATCGATATGAGAAGCAAAGAAGAGCGGGTTGATGTCCAAAGCAGAGCCTAGCATTTCAACGAGATCAGGAGCCACATCTTCGATGATCAATAGTCTGCCAAAGAGATCTTTGTCTCGAGCGTTACTATATAAAATCGATGCGAGTTGGTCAAGATGGAGAGACCGCAGATTTGGAGATCTAGAACTTCCAGAGAATTCGACACAATCGATGCGGCAGGCATGTTGACAGGCGGTGTCCTCATCAAGAAAATTGGAGAGGTTTTGTAAGCGTGAACGTCTCTGGCTCTTTGCTGCAACAAATGATCGGTACGACATGACCTGACCACTACTCAGGGACTTTACCAGGATCTGGGCCAAAGATGATGATGCACTTTCGTATGTGCCTTGTTCAGAGTTACTTGTCGAAGCATATATTGTTAAAAGCTCAGCCTGGTACGTTGTTGCGTAGTGAAGCACAGCCATCCGCAGCCACGCCGAGCCGCTGCTCAGCCACTTATGTACTCTACCCCTCTTCTCAGGCTGATCACAAGGTTCTGCTTACTCTACTTGCAACTCTACCTTTCCATGTAAGCGCCTATGTATCCTGCTGAGACTGATGGTAGATTAACCGCATCATAATCAACCTTTGCCGCACCAGATGGATACAATTGCGGGCTTTGTTGCGGACTTCTCCCGGAACCATGCGCAATATGTGCAAATCGAGAAGCAGCTCGAAGTATTATGCAATACTGCCTTGCATAACATCGATTTCCTCTGGCAATCCCGCGTAAAGGACCCAGAATCATTGCGGAAGAAGCTGCAGGACCGCCAGGCCAACTACAAGAATGAATGCGAGAATGTCTGTGACATCAAAGACCTGGTCGGTGGAAGGATCATCCTTACACACTGGCATGACCTTGCACAACTGAAAAATTCTGTCGAGCAGCATTTCAATGTCATATTTGAAAGCCAGCATCCTAAAAGCGCAATGGATCTAAGCGCACGGTTTCGTGGTTACAGTGCACTTCACTTTCATGTCACCCGGCGAGACTCTTCGGATAAACCATTTCCCGACCTCATTATTGAGCTCCAAGTCATGTCACCTGCAATGTGGTGGTTCTCGACTTTGGAACACGATGTCATCTACAAGCAAAAACAAGGCCCTCCTGACCGCAAAATCGCAGCACTTATCGAGATGCTGAAAGGCAATGCTAATCAAGGTGAAATTATCAGCCAGCAAATCGAGGACTTGCAAATTGAGGAGCACCTTCGTCCCGGCTTCGAGAAGCTGCTGTCACAACGTCGCACCGCTGGTTTTGATTCACGGCCTGGCATGGCAGATCTGGCGGCCGAAGTTGCTGGTACAGTCGTTCGACAAGACTCTGAGAAGTTTGAAAAGGTCATCCTAGAGCTAACCTCGAGAACGGAGGACTGGCGTCGGACTGACGAGGAGTCAAAGTGTCTACAGGTGCTGTATCAATCTGACTACAGAGCACAAAAAGCGAGGAACCCTGATCGGGTACCTGGCACTTGCAAATGGTTTCTGAATAATTCGAAATACGGCTCCTGGATTGAGAAGGAGTCGTCTGACCTGGTAAGTCGCTGAAATATTTCCTTGCGCTCTAGTAGCTTTTTATATTTTCATGATCGCCAAGCGATTTAAAATATGATTAGTCGGCAACACCCGGTTAGCTATCATGAGGTTTTTGAATTCTAGCAACGAAATTTCTGAGGCTTTCAAGCTTTGGAAAGCCCGAGGTCTGGGCTCCAGACTGTCTGTCGCACTACCAGCTGCTCTAGATGGTAGCTTTCACGGTAATGTCAGATTAGATTGAGGAATTTCAAAAAAATCTAGGTCAAAGGTGTGGAATATCTAGGGCTGTTACCACTGAAAAGATGCGACGTTCTCTTCAATTTTTGTAGCATTTTGTGCTCGCCTGTCTTCTCACTTCCAGGCCAGTGTTCACAGAGCCGCTTCAACGAGGCTGTTGCGTGATTGGACAATTTTCATTGAATCAGACTGCGTCTTCTCCTATACATATAAACAGCCTTGAACAGAGGTACTGACTTGATATGCTCCATTAGCTCTGGGTTACTGCAGATCCGGGTTGTGGCAAATCAGTTTTGTCTAAGTCCCTCATAGACAGAGAACTCCGCAGCAAACCGTCGAGTATAACAGCCTATTTCTTCTTCAAAGACGACAATGAGGAACAAAAGGGAGTTGCGAGGGCTATCAGCGCTCTTCTGAATCAGATTCTCTGTCAATTGGCGCCGCCCTTACCGACAAAGGCCATACAAGTCTACCAGAGCCACGGTTCTCGACTAGCGGAGTCATTTACTGTCCTGTGGAATCTTCTACTAGAATTATCCCGAAAACCAGAAGTTGGTCCAATCATCTGTATTTTAGACGCCTTTGATGAATGCGAAAAGTCGGAGCAAAAACTGCTTATAAACTCTTTGAACGCATTTTATGCCACTTCTGACCCGTCCGTTTCAAAGGAGAATACCAGCCGCTTAAATTTCTGGTGACGAGTCGCCCTTACCAGAATATTCAGTACCGGTTCGACAGTGAAACGATAAGGTTGGCTGGCGAAGAAGAATCAAAATCGATCAAGCAGGAGATCGACCTTGTGATCAAACATCGGGTACCTCAGGTTGCATCACGGCTGAAACTCGGTACCGAAGTCCAGGACCTGCTTCAAAACCGGCTTCTAGACGCCGACAACCGCACATATCTTTGGCTACATCTGATTTTAGAGGACATATTGGAAAGAGGTACTCGAAAGAACACGCTTCAGAAAATGGAGCGTTTCCTGAAAGAACTACCCAAATCAATTTACGAAGCATACGAACATATGCTCAAAGCGAGTCCAGAGCCAGAGACCGCAAGGAGACTACTCCACATAATCCTCGCTGCTGTACGGCCACTTACGCTTCGCGAACTGAATATGGCCCTCAATATTGAAGAAGGTCAGCAGTCGCGTGAGGAAGTTGCACTGGACCCTGAAGACGACTTCGCCACGAATATTAGAGAAGTCTGCGGTCTTTTCGTAAACGTCAATCGCGCGGACTCGACGGTCTACCTCCTCCATCAGACTGCTAAGGAATTCCTCGTTAGCCGTAGACACGCTCCCCGGGGCTCTAACGACCAAGGTCCATTCCACAACGCATGGCAGCATTCAATGAACCCCGAGGATTCAAATCTTGTTCTTACACAGATTTGCTTTCGCTATCTGTCGTTTTCGGCATTCGAGGCCGAGCCCTGTGGGGACATACTCGACTCAAAGTACCCTGTCGACATAACGGACTATGCAAGGGAGACTAGAGAAAAGTTCCGTGCATACATGAATAAGCACGACCTCTTGGATTATGCCTCGAGCAATTGGAACGTTCATTTCCGAATGACGAAAAAGAGCTCTGAGCTAGTGAAAAATTGGCGCCGTGTGTGCCACGTTGAAACCTCGTCTTTCTATACATGGTTCCATATCTACTGTGAATCTAAGATTATTTACTACTTTGAATTGAGCCACGTACAACCCGGTCAGGGCTGGCAAAGGAAGTTCGGCTATTACGATCTGATGCTGACGCCCCTGATTCTTGCCTCAATGTTCGGGCATTCCTCGGTTGTAGAGCAGTTGGCTGAAAAACGCGATTTGGAGTTGAAGGATATACTTTGCCGAACGGCTCTGTGGTGGGCCTCAAAGAATGATCACGTTGGCGTCGCGAGACAACTTTTGGAAAAGGGGGCCTCGGTTCAAACCAGGGATAGCGATGGTATGACCCCGCTACATAATGTCGCAGAATTCGGGCATGTAGAAATGATGGAGATCCTCATTGAAAACGGTGCTTCAATCGATGCATTGAACAACTGTCGACAGACGCCACTAATCCTGGGAGTGATGGGAAATCCACCAGAGGAATCACCATCAAAAGCAGACCTACTTCTTTCGAAAGGTGCAGATATCCATCGCCACGATGGTTCAGATTCTGGTGGAACGGCGCTTGATCAGGCCGCCCAACACAACAGGTTTGACGTCGCGAGATTCTTGATCGAAAAAGGGGCTATGGATGATCAATATTACGAAGGGTGGGATGGTCTGCTCGACTCTGCTATTTTTTTCGGCGACATGAGTTTCTTTAAATTGGTCATTGACAAAGCACTCGATCGCAATCCTGATTATCGGCCAAGCGGCCTTCCCCTACTAACTGCTTCAGCGTATGGAAGTCATGCAATTGTAGAATGCTGATTACAAAACATGGAGCGGATCCAAATATCAAGGACAACCACGGACATACTCCGCTTGTGAGAGCTAGTCAAGATTGCCGCTTAGAGATCGTTCAGGTGCTGCTTGATAATGGGGCTAATCCTCACATAACGAGTGGCTATGGCCGGTCGCCATTGTCGCACGCTGAGGGCTGGCTCAAGCCATATGTACCAGATTTCAGGACAAGGAAAGAAATTGAAGATTTGGTAGCGCTTCTACAGTCTGTTACCTCCGAGAGCGGGATGGAACGGGAAGCGAAGAGACAGAAGAGAATGAAGATAGTGGAAGTGAGTGAATGAAAGGAAGACGGGGGGAAGGGGAAGAAGAGAAAGGGTTGCGCTAGACCTGGGAGCGGTGGGTAGGGTGGACTTCATGCTCCCTCCCTCCCTCCTTCCCTCCCTCCCTCTCCCGCCCTATGTTTCTACCTGGCGTCGGGGCAAGGCATTAGCTGCATTTCTCTACTTTCATACACGACGGACCCAGCAAGCAAGGCATCAAATCATGCGCAACGCAGCAAACGTGGGCGAAGATGACGTTGGGCCATGAATTACGAGAGCGATATAGTTTCCTATATACAGCGCGCCGCAATAATTACTAGCCACACATAGATAAATCTTTTACATCGCACAAATAAACAACCCTCTCACACACAAATCGTAGACCTCCTCCCGCACCACGTCCAAAACCTTCACAAGCAAAGCATCCCGCAATCCCTCCCACCATACCCCTACCATCATCGTCCATCCACAAGCCGCCTCCCACCTCCATCGCGAAAGCAGCGTAATACAACACCGTCCCAAGTACCCTCATAAGTCTTCGGCGCAAGAAACGGGTCCACCGCAACAGCCTTCGAACCCCCCCATGGTGTATGCAACACAGCAGGAACCCCCCCTCCACATCCGCCATCCATCCCACCCCAGCAGCAAGCACGCACTGCTCTAGCACATCGGGTATCAAAATCCCCTCCACGCTACCCACGCTGCCCACGGAGTGTACCAACATTATCCCAAGAAGAGGACACAAAAACCCCAGCAGCAGTCGTCGTGAGGAAAGAACAATTCCTATAAGACGATTACGATTCCAGCACCAGGACCGGTAACCTGCAGCGGGGGAAAAAGAGGGCCTTGGATAAATATGTTGTATCACCGGTGCGATGCGAACCGGAAGACCCTGTGGAGAAAGTAGGATTGGTGAGCGGGGTATCTTTCGATGGACTTTATGGGGGATGGCGATGGTAAGATAGGTGAGTTGAATATGGGATTTCTGTGCTTTTGGCATGTTGGGGTAGGAGTCTAAGCTGGGGTGGGATGTGCTAGGATTTGCTAGGATATGCTATGATATCTTACGACATGCTACGACATGCTACGACATGCTATGATATGCTTTGATATCTTACGACATGCTACGATATGCTTTGATATGCTACAACATACTCCAATGTCCTACAATACAACAGATCTTCTCTTTAGCATACACACACACACACACACACACATACACGCAGTGGAAGTCCGAGTGACAGTGGGAGTAGAAATAGAAGTGAGATGAAGTGAAGTGGGAGTAGAAGTGAAGTGAAGTGAAGTGAAGTGGGAGTCGAGTGAGGCTGGGAGTGGAAGTAGAAGTGGAGTGAGGCTGTCTCTGCTCGAATAGCTAATTCTCTCAGGTCAAAGTGATGGGGAAGCGGCGGAAGGAAAAGAAGCGGTGGATTACGAAGTGGGGGTAGGAATAGAAATAGAAATGAAGCGAAGCGAATCGAAGTGAAATCTAGTAAGGCTGTCTTTGATTCGATAGCTAGGACTTAGGTTCGGAGTGGTGAGCAAGCGGCGGAGGCAAGAAGTAGTGGGTTGCGTGGTGGGAGTGGGTGTGGAAGTGGAAATGAAGTAAAGTGAAGCGAAGCGAAGCGAAGTGAAGTGAGGCCGTCTTTGCTTGGTGAGCTAGCTGGGTTTTTCGGATCGAAGTGGTGAGAAGGAAAGAAAGAAGGAAAGAAAGAAGGAACGAACGAACGAAAGAAGAAGGGAAGCGAGGGAGGAAGGAAGGAAGGGGTGAGCGGATTATGGGTCGGTTGTATGTTGGTTGAGTAGCTTGGACAATAACATAAACGAACGGATCGATAGAACGGAATAGAAATATGGACAGACCAGCCTGAACAATTAAAAGAATAATAGATCTAAGATCGACGCCATGTGAATGGTATATAATGCTCCCTGTCCTTTCCTTTTGCAGCTCCCCTTAAAAAACAACCCTGAAAACACCCCGCACTGCAAATCGAAATGACTCGCCCCATACAACATACTGCAATCTCGGGCGAAAAAGAAGCGAAACAAAATGAAGCGAATCAAATCGAAACAGAATGGTCGAAATGAACCAATACCCTAGCCAAGTCCATCCAAGCGCGCTCAGCCTCGTTGCTCAACTCAATCCAATTTCACTCAATTTCACTCAAATCAACTCAACTCAAACACCGTTCGCTTATGCAAGATACAGTAATCAAGGGTTGGGAAAGGTATGTATGCGTGTGTGTGTGTGTGTGTGTCCGTTCGCCCACTCCTTCACCGGTCAGAAGTCGGATTAGAAGTGGTCAGGCGTAGAAATGCAGTAAGGCGAGTAAATGAGTGATGGGTAAGCGAAAGGTTGGCGACATTCCAAGGCAGCTGCCGGAACTTTTTCTTTTTTATTTCCAAAAAAATAGGGGGGTGGTATGGGCCAAATGGGGATTAGCGCGCAATGGAAAAAGCGCAGATGACCACACCAGCTGATACAGTATGCAATGGGACCCCCACACACCACACCACACCATCCGGATGACGACGACGATAATTGACCGAACATGAAATATATGCATGCATCATCTGATGTATTGCAGACACCCCCATCGCACAATTCGAGTCACTTCATTCATTCTTCCTTGAATCGCGTCACGTCCGCCTCGTCCTTGACGCTGGAATAACGCCTATACAGCGCGACGTCGCCACCGCCAACGCCGCCCGAAGATGCAGCATCGGCGTTGAAAAAAGCGGACAGGTCGAGCGACGCGCGACCGGGCAGGCCCAAGGCGACGTCACTAGCCTCGCTCGTCCCCTGCGGCGCGTACGGGCTGGCGAAGGAGGAGGTGCCGGTGCCGGTGCGGGGCCGCCCGGCGGGGTACCGGGTCGCCGAGGCGAGGATCTCGTCGATGGGGAGATCGCTGGACCGGCGGCGGCGGCCGGCCATCGTCGGGGAGGTGTAGGCGGAGGAGAGGGTGGACATGGAGACCGGGGCGGGTGTGTAGGGTGAGGCGGAGGGGTCGGTGTGGGAGAGGTATTGCGAAGTTAGGGTTGGGACGTTGTAGGAGGAGTGCGAGAGGGTGGGTGCGGAGTGTTGTTGTTGTTGAGGCAAGGGGGAGGCTTGGGAGTAGCTGTCGAGGGCGGCTTGCGGGTAGCTGTGGAGGGTGTGTGATGCGCTGTGCGGTGAGAGGGTGGAGGATTTGAATGAGTGGGCGTATGGACCCGAGGCCGTAGAGCCCGAGGTGGAGCGGGAGGAAGGGGCGCTGTATTGGTTGGCACCGGCTTCGGATTGGGATCCGCTGAAGTTGGAACTCGGTGGTCGCCTTCGGGGACTGGCAATGGAGGCTAGATCTCCGGACTAAGATCGGTCAGTACTGCGAGTGTCTCCTTCGAGCAAAGGGGATGAAGCATACATATTTGCTGATGATCTTTTTCAACGCCGGCTCAAGACTGGGCCATGGGAACACTTTCACATCCTTATCGATGCTTCGAGGCTTTGGATCGCTGAAACCCATGATGAGGCTATAGAAGCTCTCGCATTCGGCTTTACCTTTGGAGACTGTGCGCGCCTTGTAGCAATCGAGATTGCGACGAATGCGGTTCTTCTCGTCAGTGCCAAAGCGGTCGTCAACCAGCGACTCCAGCAGAGTTATTGTGTCGACACTCGTGATGTAGTGTTCATCACGTTCTTCCCAGTAGATACAGCTGATGCGGCGTTCATTCTTCTCATGTGGCAAAGGTGGTTCATCTGCCCTGACTGGCTTGAAGTAGGCATTGACGGTGGTCCAATTCTGCTCCCTCCAAAAGCGGACTATCCTCCGCTTCACAGCACGCTCTTCTGGAGTCCAATTCTCTTGCATGGCCTCCAGATTCCCACGAATCTCAAGCAAGGCATGATTCGGGTACAATGTGTATGGATTGAAACTGCCATCGGAAGAAGAGTTCACGGATGCAGTGCCTCGCCGGGGCTGCGGTGTCAGAAGCGATGTCCGCACGAGCCGCGGATTTGCTGGACTGGGAGAGGACGTGGAAGACACTTGGAAAGATGGTGTCATGATTGGTTGTGGATTTCTGCCAGACTGATATCCTGCCCCGTACGGAGCATGCCACGACGAGGCCTGGCCCATCGGAGGTCTCATTAGTGACTGCGAAGTCAAATCACTACCAAACGGGCCTTGCGATGTGTCCGGCTGAGGTTGCAGGCTCTGGTGAAGTTGTGACCTTCCATAAGCGGTGTATCTTCTTTGCATGGTGCTGAGGTCGAGGCTTTGTGGGTATGCTAAGCTTGCCGACGGATATGGATACGATCCGTACTCGGGAGATTGTGTTGTCTGTTGTTCGAACGGCGTTTCACGCTTCGTCGACCGAGGCGTACGTGATGGCTCGTCCACAATCTTTCTCTTGTGAGACATTTGTTGTGGAGACGGTCGATAGTCCAACGATTTGCCATCTTCAAATAGCCATTCGCCAACATAGATTAGATTTTGTTTGAGCGTTGATTGATCCTGGAGCTGTAGACTTAATGGGATCCTCAAGTGTGAAGACCTTGTCTCCGAGAAAGCTGGCGCGGTTGCAGATACCCAGTATCTGTAGCAAAGATTCTGATCTCGTGCCTCAGAACGATTCAGATCAGCGGGGACCGCGCGCTGTGCAAACATTAGGGTTGCCGATAGCAGGTTGCTGCTCGAGTCAAGGTATATGTAGACCTGAGTTCCTTTGCTGCCTCTTCGCGGACTGTAGGACAGAATCTTCGTGGTCCTGCGGGATTCCGAGTCAAGGTAAGCCGACGGTGTTGCCTCAAATGTTGCACGCGGGTGATAAATGGGGCTAGCCCCATAGTCCATGTGATCAGTCTGCCGGTCATACGCCGTTGATGGCTGCTGCAATTCGGGGTCCGCAGCTCCAGGCAGAGCGTACTGCAGGTACAGCGGATCTTGCGAGGGTCGGCGCGCATTGTAATCGGTAAGGCCAGTGTATACCTGTGACGGTCTTCTCGCATCTTGCTCTGCAGGGATTGGTGTTAGCCAAAAAATGTATGCTCGCACGCTTAGCTCAAAAATGAGTCTGAAAATGACCGAAGTACTAGGGGGCGGTGCAGGCATGGTGGGGCAGCGCACCATTCACATTGACATCCTGAGGCGTTTCGTAACCTGACATAGGCAGCAGGGCCGCCGGGAATCCAGCCTTGGCCAACAGACCCCTCTGATCCTCGCCAGTGTATTCTAAGGCCACTGTCTCTGCCAATTCGTAGTGATCGCCGACGATGATTGGAGAATGGCGTGTCTGCGGCTGTGGTTGAGACAATTAGCATATTGATCAACCAAACGCTCTGGGACAAGTCACTGCTCGATAGCTTGTGACTGCTACCTGGCTAAGCAGCGATTCGTAGCAAGAAAAGAATATACGAAAAGTGAAGTGACTAGCATGCAGAAGATGTACTTTGAGGTTGAGGTGGACAAGGGTGCAAGGCTCGTAGGGTTCACTTAAGACATTCCTCGGTCTTGGTCGGACCTAAGAATAGAGCACACAAGCGGAAACGTGAGCACTTACTCCCAACTCTGAAAAGGTGAAGGAATCCAGCTTGACGGTGCTAGAGTTGTTCGGTGAAGAAGTCGTAGCGGAAGAATTGAGCGAGGAGGGTTGGGAAAGGAGGTGTTTGTATGTAAGGGAGTGGGAGATTGGACGCAGCGATACTTGTTAATTCGGGGGTCGGAAAAGGATGCTGGGTGTTTGCAGCCGGTCATGGATAAAAGCTGTTGAGATTTACAGATCTGGTTTGGGATCTTGCTGGTTCATGGCAGAGCGAATCGTGTTCGCATGGACTAGTCCAGTACCGAATGGGACCAAAGTCTCGGGAAATGTGAAGCAGATTTACACGAGAACAACGAATCTAATGGTGGTAGAGCCCCATCAGCTTTGATAGTCACGATGAATTTGGAATGGTTACGCATGGCTGCATCAGATGTTGGAAATGCTTACCTTGAATGATAAAGGAGGATATGGTGATGAAGACTTTGGGCCAAGCTTCGATATTTGCATGGATTAAATTGAAATAATTGGAAGATCTGTCTCGGTGGAAGTTTGAACATTAAAAAATCGGGGGAGATAGCAGAGGGGGAGCAGGCAAGGGGGCGCGGTACCTTTTTGATTCCCAGTGAAGCCCTGGAGAGCGTTGATGGCATTTGCACACCACAATGCCGTCGAAACGAATGGTATCTAGTGGGAAGTCCAACATACTATTCCGATTCACGGCTTGTCAAAGAGCATGGGGTTCTTTTTAGAGACTCGGAGGATTTTCCCATCCTCTGGGACGGCACGATAGGCTTTTAGAGGCGCGGAGATGCAAAAATTGGGACGTGCGGGTATATCATTATTCCCACATTCATATCGTTAGCGGAGATTAAGATAAGCTCCATTACTTCAACACAGTTGGGTCGGGGGGAGAGAAAAAGACGATTCAATCATCAAATGAGTCAACGTGTATGATTGTGTAAGCTTGAGGGTCGGTAGCCTCATTGCTTCCATATCAGTTAGGCGAGCTCGGGGTTACAGGCAGCAGAGAAGTGAAAAGTTATTGGTCAGGTAAGCCATCGTGGCGGAGCTGTCATATGTAAGATCTTATGTGAAGGTATCAAGAGGGCAGACGGCCATATTCTGGGCAGTCCACTTCGCAGAGCCCCGATGCTGGGCCGGGCTGACTTGAAGTGTAGCTTAAATTCTACATGCGGTCCCATCGCTATGGCCTACGGGCCATGGACCTGGGTCTACAGACCAATTCAGGGCCAACGACTTTAGCTCTGGCTCATTCTGCAGGCCCCGAAGCAGGCTGGACATGCCTTTCCTGAAGTATGCCCTGGCGTTTCAGAGGTCCTTTTAAGGAATACGACGGTAGCACAGGATTTGATAAGGTAGGGAGAAGAAGGGAAAAGGATTGGATCGATTGAACTTAGATGAATGGATTTATCGTAGTTATTTTGGAGGGTGGTGGTGAAAGAGTAGCAAATGATTTTTTGGTGAGGAAGTGAAGGCAGATGAAGAGTGAAGCAAGGGTTAATAATAATAAGTTAAAGGTCAAAGTAGGGTAGGCAGAAACGAAAGAGAAACACTAGCAGTAAAGCTTAAGGGCCTTTAGAGGCTAAAGATGCCTAAAAATATATGCGTACCCATGGGAGGTTTAGCGGCAGGATCGTCTCCTAACCTTAATAAAAGTAAAATTCCGACTGAATAGGCGGCTCGAGCGTAGCCTAAAGGTACGAGGGTCGTAGGTACTTTTTAAAAGTGATAGATCAACTTTGTACCATCTACCACCCCAAGTATACCGATACATCAACCCCAGCGATAATTATCATCATCATCATCATCATTACCAGCGCCGTTTTACCTTGAGCTAGGGATCTGGGCCGCAGAGAAAGATGCATAAATAGTATGCAGTGCAGGTCGCCCTTTTCTTGTCCAGCATTCGGCTGCTCCATTACCCTACATATAATTGCTGTATATTTCCGGCTGGGTCTGTCAATTATAACTTACTTCAAGATTCCTGGAACACTTCTTCACACAGGACCCTTTCTCCCCTTCGAATTTGGAATTCTCGGATTTCGAGGTGGGGGTAAACGGCTCAGCCCAAGCATGCCAATGAGCTTTCTTTCATCTTTCACCATGTGTTTCAGGTCTCCATCTTCCCCCCCTCCTCTCCCCCAATCTTCATCCTTGTAGCCCCCCGGATCGTCTTCCACCCATCGCAAAGAGCTAAAAGACCTGCGGGTCATATCCTAACCATGTCGTGCAACTAGTGCTATGAATAGAACGCTCGCCCGTCCTTTCTACTCTACACCAATACCTTCGCCACTTACCATTGTTGCATGTTAAAAATATCATCACTGCACCCAAATTAAGAACATCACATCTGCCCACTTCCTCATCTTTTCCACAGTCCAAAGATCCGTGGCGCTCATCGTGCGGTTTCTCCGCGTTTCAGCAATGTGAGAGCTCGCTTTCCCACTTCTGCGGAACGCTCTTACCGCTTTACGCCACGGTAAAGGTGGTGCTTGCCCCGCCTGGGTCTATCCCCTAGGTACCCGGTAGATCTAGCGGCCGTTGCTGAATAATACTTTACTTCGCTCTCGATTTCTTCCCCGGTCACACCTTTGCTTACAACAATATGTATGGTCTTGAGCAGCAATCAAGCCTGTCGCCACTCCCCACTCGCCATACCGCTCAGCCCATAACCCAATAAATGATTGGCTGTCCACCGGAGTAAGTAGATCTGCCTGCGGCACAGCTGGCGGGACGGAGCGAAACATGAAAGTGCTGCTTCCTCTTGTACATCCCCGCTATCATCTGGGCAGAATTTTGCCTTGCTTGCAAGTAGTAAACTAGCTTTCAGAATGAGCTTGGCGGTAAGGATTTGCTGACGGGATCTATGCTAAAATCATCAGGTCTCTCGGATCGAAGAATCCCCTGTCATGGCACAGACCACGTAGGATTGCGTTTCGTCGATGATTTCAAGCCCGGATCGCCACTCGCCAGCCTATGCCAAACATGCTAGAATAGAGTCTGATCGAATGAGGCCAACAAATCCTTCCAAATTCAGAAATGCAGCAAGTCGTTTCAACCTTGCCGACGACACGCAAGAGAAAATTGGTGTGCTATGGGAATGACATTTTTCAACGACGAGACTATGCGATACGGTCTGCTCGCCCTGATGACTGATCTATCCCTGTACCATCAGCGAGCCTTGCCCTCAAATGAGTGATGGAGAGAGACATCGTTGAGCAAACAAGCACGCTAACGAAGACGGCCTTCGCCAGAAGCCTAACGTTGATGATGCTGCGGCTTGCCCTCTCCTCAAGCAGCCTATGAATTTTGAGGGCGCATCGATCTTGGACTCGCATGCGAACAGCCAAAGGCTCCCTCGCGATCAACAATGAATTTCGAGTTTGTCAGCACCAGGAACCCCTCACCACCTTCACAGTGAATTATAGCTTTGTGCACAACCGTCACTTGCCAAGACTGCGCGATTCACGGTCAGAAGACACTAAGCTACAAGCACGGCCCGGATCTTCGCAAATGCCCCTAGACACTGCATTAGACTGAAAGTCTGGAACTTGGCTCCACCATCGAAGCATGGATACTTCTATCGGAGGTCTACGGGATCTACTTCATGATGCTACCGCTCGAAGTAAAAGAAAATCCACCAAACTAAAGCACTGCGATGACCAGGCAAGTACACGCAGCTAGTCCGTGTCACTAGAGAGATGGCATCTGACAGCCAGAGCCCCCAAGAGCCACGGCGACGACTACTCCAATCCAACGCAATAACAAGTTGCTGATTTCGAGACAGCAGCTCCCAAATCATCGTCCACGATTGCCAAACCCCCATTACGACGTTCCCCTGCACTCGTCTGAGAGCGCGTTGGACCACCTCCTCACGGTGTTCATCTTATCAATCCCTCAGTCCGCAACGACAGAAGCGCATTCGAATAGCACATTATCTCCCTACCTTCTTGTCACTTTCAAAAATTCGACACAGCCCCGCAGAACATCCAGTCTCTCATTACCTACATGCGCGTGGCTCAGGCATTTTGGGGAAAAACACGCGCGAAAGTCAGCCTCAGTCACCCGTCATATTCTCACTAGCTGCCCATACGATCTCGAACACCTGGATGCAAGACCGAGAATCGGCAAAAGTCAAGCTCAGGAAGAGAAAAGGAAGCCAGACCTACAAAGCCCGTCCTGTTTACTCCACCCGTTTCCTTCTACCCATCTACGACATCCCCCACAAAGACCCATGAACCAAATCAATAAGGCATCCGGTACGGTTCGTCGTTTCGTTCTGTTTCGTTTCATCCCGTCGCAATCCCATCGCAAGGATATCATATCCACGAAGTTTCATAGGTGTACACTAACCGGCTATAAGGAAGTGAGGGGGGGGGGGGGGGGGGGGGGGCAGTGCATGTGTAGCATCCTTTTTAGCCCTAGGGCAGCGGGGCTTTCCACCATCCACTCATAAGCCTCCAAAAAGTCTCCAGGTCGCGTGTCTCAGGGGCAGATCGGATGTGGGGGTCCGGAGAGAGGGGGGAATAAAGAGCCCTCAACGGGTAAATCCTCCATTCGCTGGAGCCTGGGCGCATAAAAGGAAGAAACACCGCAAAAACAACTTCCGACCAGCTAGCTCATTCAGATTTCAGAGAACGTTGTCCGTGTGGATAGGAAATATCTTTCGTCGCCTGTATCGTATGGGCCGTGCCGTATGCATGTCTCGCATGCTTCTTTTCTTTCTTACTTATTGGATATGCATACCTTATGCATATGCAGTGGAACGACACGATGCAACGCTGTTTAATTTACGAAAAGCCGCCGAAGAGGGGCTTCCAGAATTCAGATGGATGTATGTACGTAGGATTTATGTATGTAGCGCAATATCAAACCAAGTACACCTACTTTGCTTTCTTTCTCTCTCTCTTCCTTTCGGCCTAAGGTGGGTACCTAGGTCCCGTAGTGAGAGCGTCGCATGCATGACATTTCTCGTACATAGCCTGATCTACAGAGCCAGAATCAAGCCTTTCCCCGCGTTTTAGCCTTGTTGCTAGGTCTCCTGCTAGGTAAGGTAGGTAGGTAGGCACGGTAAGCCAGGTTCACATCACATCACCTCACCTCACCTCCCATCCTCCCTTCTACGCAAACCCAACGCAACGTAGCGCAACCCATTCCAGCCCAGTCCCGGATGGGGGACACAAAGCGGAATCTGGACGTGGCCCCCAACCTTCTCCCCCCCTTCCTTACCAGCGCATTGAACAGTGTCGCCCACTCGTCTGGCCCCCTGTGTGCGTCCCTATGATGATAAAAAAAAAAGAATCTCAAAGTCAACCAGCCGCCCCTTCCCTCGAGGCTAAAAAGCGCTACGAGGCGATAAGACAAGCTTGAAGGGCCGCCTGGGAAAAAAGAAAGAAAGAGCCTCCCTCCTTGCTTCCCTTCCCTTCCCAAGCCCACGTCGGGAAAAGTTCGAAGTGGGCGGGGGGGGGGGGGGAAAGAGGGACAGGGGCTGCCAAAGTGTTACCCCCTCCCTCCCTCCCTTGAACCAAGCGCGTTGTCCAGTATGGACGGATAGCAAACCTCCGTTGGGATTGAACCTTTTTTTCAAATTGGGTCAGGGACAATGGCATGGCGGAGTCCCAGACCAACGAAACGGACTCTCGTCAAGAGCGCTCTGTCTGGCGTGACATTTCGGCTTACTCTCTTTCCTTCCTTGCTTCCTTTTTGTCTGTCTCGATGTTACATGCCGCGCTGCTCCCGCTCTGGGGGTAAGATCCGACGACTGAGGTAACTAATTGGCTTGGTTCTTTCTTGGAGGTAGGGTAGGGTAGGGTAGGGTAGGATGGTGGATGGGGGTGGTGGAGATGGCGGAGATGATTGGTTGGTGCAGTCTTCTCGATCGAGCGGATTTACGCCGCATTTTCGTTCTGTTTCTATGAACACACGGTTGGAGTGTGTTGATTCGTTGACAGCTTGTGTTGTTTATGCAGTTTTTTGTTCTTCAAGATAGACGGGGTTTTCCGTCCTGCGGCCTGCATCTACGGCTTGTGATGGACTGAGGTGCATGTGACTGTATGTACAGAAAGAGAGAGAGAAAGAGAGGGCAGGGATTTGGTGTCTGTGGGGATGGATGGGTATGTTTATGTGGGGAAGAGGATAGAGGGGGAGAGAGGGGAGAGAGGGGTGGAGAGGAGAAGAGGGGAAGGAAGGGGGGAAGGAGAGGAGAGGAGTGAATTCAGCGCGGTAGATGGTGTGTCTATGTAGACGGCGCTGGGGGAGGTGGGGGGATTGGGGCAGGATGTAGTACATATGTGTATGTGAAGTAAGCTGAGAACGCTCGCAGTGAATGAAAATGCCAATACATCGGTGTGGTATCTTCTAAGTCTAGTCCAGGTCAAGCCCAGTTCAGTCCGAGTCAAGTCCAATCAACTCCAGCCCAGCCCAGAGGTGGCATGGGTACCCCAGTACAGTATCTAGCGCTGTAGATAGATAGTCAGAAAGACAGATAGACAGAAAGACAGAAAGATAGAGTAGAGAAGGATAAAGCGGTGTACAAATGTATGCTCGTGACTGATTGGTCTTGTAAATTGTAAGATAGTGACGCAAGCCCCTGTCCCCCCTCTGCCTAAGCCTGGGAGGCAAAAAGGGGGGCTGTGCCGTTTGTACGGTCAACACCGTGACAAGTCCCGGCTAGTGATTTAACAACGGGGACCGCTCGTTGACACTTGATTCACAAAAAAAACACTTGGTTGACAATGCGGCACAGCACAGCACCGCTTTTTTCCCTCACAGGTTCTCTTTATAAAAAGCCGGTCGAGCTCTTTCTTTTTTTTTTGTCTCGGCGTGCGCCGAGAAAGATGGCTACCTATATATCATATATTATTTCTTGAGGCTGGCTGTTTGCCATGGCTGCGTCTGTCCTGGGGCTGTTCTTGCCAGGACATTACTCAGTGTATGTACCTGCCTGCTTTTGTCTTTCTGAGCATAGGAGCTGACGAGAGGAGATAGGGTGGGAATGTGTAGGGAGGAGTTCATGTATGTATGAGACACCGCTGTCCACAGATTCGAAGCTGAAGGAATTGAGAAGCTGTACAGGAGTCTCACTCGGGTTCAGAACAAGAGGTGTTACCTTGTAGCATTCCTGAGCGCCTCCTCCAGCAGGGCATTTGCTCTCTATACCTCCTCCTTCTCCTCCTCCACCTCTGGCACCAGCTCTCGAGCAGTCTCGACCGACATCGTTGCAGCGGTACCAGGCTCCCACCTTCTACTCGCGAGCTCTTGAAATTTAACTCGCGAGATAGTAGCAGCATTGCAGGAGCACGCCTGACGATGGTCAAAGAGACTGCTATGGTAGAAGAGCGACCGGTGAGGATTAGGCTTCATACGAGGAGCCGTCGACATGAGCTTCCGCCACCAGGTCGCTTTTCCCATTACGCCGTCGGAGGAGAGATCCAACATCGCAGACTACGGCTTCACCTCTAGCTACTGTCGAGGTAGTAGCAGTCGCGGACATGGTGGTAGTACTTCGAACTCCAACAGATGGGGCCTTCCATCTCTGAGAGTCATCGCAGTCGCGGGAGACATAGCCTTCTTCATAACCTCGTGGTGCCATTTGGCTGTTTTTCCGTGGAACCCTGCGCAAGCAGGACCGAAATCCGTTATCACAAGTCATTAGATCCTCCTGGGAATGGCATTTCACGGCAACGTTCCAGAATTCGCTCGCCTACTCGGAGTGTCGGATTAGAAGGCTTCCCAGCAACTATACAACATGCCCACTTTTCTAAACTTACCTCCTGAGTCACGAGTCAAAAATTACCGCCACTGCCTCATTGAGGGCAAAATACTCCGCTACCTGGGGCCAAAAGAGGAGGAACCGAACCCGTACCACCCCAACACCGCCACCCCCCTGTCCCGATGCAGGATCGAAGAAAAGCAGAATCTACACTGGACAAAGGAGATAGCCAAGAAAAAAACCGGGTTCAGACAGCTAGGATAGACCATCGCCAGAGCTCGTGCAATTTCAGCGCCAGGATTACATATTAAGATTGTGGATCACCAAGGTGGTGGCATATGCAGATATGGTGCAGCCATGATACAAGCTTGGGTACATTCAGCACGAGGTGTCGCTGCAGAAGCACGAACGGAAGGCGCAATATGGCTCTTCTGTGCAAAAGATCGAACACCATGGCTTCTTACATAAAAAAGGATGATCGGATCGACGAGACATACCGTTACACGTCCGAGCGGGTCTTGGGTGAAAGCTCGATCATCCATGCTGTGTCCCGATGCGGCCGTCTGCTTTCCGACCGCTGGATAGGATGGATACCAAGCTGATACTTGGAACTTGGTCTCTTGGGAGGCTGCATACAGCTTTGGAAGCAGCCAAGCTTCCTCCGGAGAACAGTGCTGGTGAAGGATCCATGAGTCGCTTCTCGGGAAATCGAAGCTCGAACACTATTACAAGGACCGGCCACACACACACAAAACTTGTCACCATCGGTATGTCCTTGGGTTTCGCCGTATTGAGCTTCTTCGAGATGTTTGGAGCTCTCCGTGGCCGTTACATGGAACGTCCACGCGGTGGCGGCATTCGGCCACCGCGACCACCGTGGATCTTCTCGTCAAGAGTTCCTTCGAGATGGTTGGTGTAAGGCCCTAGGATGGGCTGACACGATACTGGATTGGACTCTAAGAAGCTTCAACACTACGACCTGGGGATCTCGGTAACATTATACAGTCCTTTAGGAATTCGTACCAAAGAAACATACCCTCTGCAGAGAGAACGCCATGGGTGTCGAGCGAAGCTATTATGCATCGACAATCTACGCTCGGGTTGCAAAGCATTGGTGCCATCGACGGGCAACCCCGAGATCTCATTCTTTCAATCGAATCGATGGCCTTTGCACGTTGCATTTCCGGCACATTAAAAAAACCCCCCGTTTCGAAGAGCTGGTCTTAGCCGGCTGGACAGTACTGCACCTCTACGCGTTCTGGCCGAGACACTATGGACGATGCCAGCAGCTGCCGTCTTTATCGATCCCCCGAATGCTTGCATCTTTCAGATCGGCAGCCTCAGAACTGAATCTTCTTGGTGGTCCGCCCTCTACTTCATCTTCCTTATATACCACTGATGCTGTCGGTCTTGTGCTGATAAGGAAGGGCTTCGTCGATCTGAGCCGACAGAGCCGCAGGGTTGCGGCTGAGCGGACGAAGGCAGTACTTCCGCATTGGACATCCACGGTTGACGGGAGAGTTCGCACGAATTAAATATATATATACTCAGGACCAGCAGCTCTGTTGTCTCGTTGGTTGAGGAATGGAGAGGATGTTCTCCCGATTGGCGCCACGTGGATCGGATATTTCGGCACTCGCCCTCCGGTGACACTAACGCCGCTCACCACCTTCCCTCGCTCCCTTCGAGACACATGCCAAGCAGCAGCAGTTTCGGCAGATGTCGTTGGCAATGCCATCTTACGGATTGGGCTTGATCATTTGTTGAGACCAGGATGGACTGGGTTGCACAAGTCTTTGGATCTCATCGCTAGGACGATCCATCAGAAGAGGATTAGAGATGGTGAGCAGTGTAGCAAGAATGCATAGAGCGGAGTAACCATCATCTCCCGTCTCTGGGCTCGGAAAACACAATGCTGCATCTCCAATCATGGAGTCCGCGCTCCAAAACTCTGGCTGGATCGTAATGATGTCTCCATTGTGGTGTTCTGGTGCTGAGAGGCCGACCTCTTGAAGGCATAGGATTCGGTGGGAACTTGGAGGAACTCCTTCAATATATACGCGTTCTCAATACGCCTTCCGCTCTGGTTGCACTAGAGGAGAATTTTGTTCTACAAGAATAGAGCAACAGCAGCTTGCCACTGCGACATGACGATGCCTTTCGGAGGCCGGCACGACGGTATATAAATTACGCCCCTCACATGTGGTATGTGAGAGTAGAGATGATGTGGGCGGATGCAGCCGCACCAACATGACTATATAGGTATGTTACTCCCTTCGAGGCTTGTGAGGTCGCTTGTCATCCCATATTGTTCCAAAGCCGAAGCTCAAGTTTCAACACTATACTTGTTCTAGCTTCGAAGTCACTATTGAAGCATGAGCGCTATTGAAACTATTGCTTCTAAGAGTGACTGCTTCCGCTGCTACTGTTGGATCATCATCAATGAATGAAGGAATCGAGGCATATTCATTGATGAAGTTTGCCGCCCAACAATTCACTTTGGGGTGATCTTTTCCTCGTGGAAATCAAAGATTCACTCCGACTTCTGTGAACCTCACTTTCTTCTATTTAATTCCCCAATTTCTCACCTTTCTCCTACCAACTTCCTTTATCCATCGCTCATACTCCTCACTCTACCATACTATACTCATCTAAATACACAATAGCAACTACAACAACTTCTAACTTCTCACCAGTATGTCGAGCCCACTGAGCGAAGTCGATCGCGAGCTCCTCGGTGAGGTGCCATACGACAACGGAGCTGAAGCTACCATGGCTAAGGCGAACGGCGGACCTGGCCCTGGAGCTCACGAAGAGTACCACGGTGCCACATTCACCCCTCTCAACGGGACTGCAGCTACTTTGGCCAAGGCCACCACCAACGGCGACGAGGTCGAGACTGGCAAAGTGAGTCAACACATTTGTGCCCCACCTCACACTTTCCCCTACCTTCTACGATACTCTCTCTACCTCCCCTCAACATGCGAGGATGTCATATTCTGTACTGCAGATGATCCTCTCGAGTCTCTTTGCGCTCACTCACTCACTTATCTTATCTTCTTTTCTTTACGCGTTGCCGCAATGAGTTTCTGTGCACCTGCGTATCATGCGTTTGTCTCAAGTCACCTAAGATTTACGAACTTCAAGAACGCTTCAGCCCCTTACTTGTGTCCTTACCAAAGAGTTGCGAGTCTCAAGAGCCTTCCTGCTACTCCCAGAACATTGTTTCCTTCACGTGTCGAGATCTGCCAAACTCGAGAGCATGTGTCTGGGCACTTGAATCTGCTAGTTCCTCACTTGCTCAAGTCTCATCGTCACCTTCCCCATCAACACCATTCTATTTTTAAAGCTCCCCGGCTAATCAACCAAGGAGAACCAGGTCATCAACGCGGACACCACCAAGCCAGTACCAAAGACACCAAAGAAGCGTGGTGCTGCCGCTTCGGCCAATGATGACTCCACTCAGCCAACCAAGAAGCGCTCTCCCGTGAAGAAAGCTGCTGCTGCTATTAAAGCGGAAGCCAACACGAACGGAGAAGTTGCCGAGCCTGTCACTCCCAAAAAGCGCGCCTCGCCAAAGAAGAAGGAAAACGTGGAGGTCAATGTCAAGACCGAGGATGGAGAGGTCGATGGAGCGACTGAGGGCCCTGAGCCGGTCACTCCCAAGAAGGGAAAGCGCGCGACTGTCAAAGGCAAAGCTGTTAAGGCTGAGAATGGCACCAACGTCGATGATGAGTCGGCGGAGACCACTGACAAACCTGTATCACCAACCAAAGGCAACGGCGAGTCGGAGACAACTGCCAAGGAGACGCCTCGTAAGCGTCAAGCTCCGAAGAAAGAACTTGCGGCTCCCCGCGGCATCCCGGGCTCCTGGGAGGACGCCGACCATGCTGATAGGATGATGGTCTCGATGAAGGAGAGAGGAGATGGATGGGCCGAGATCCGCGCTGCGTGGAAAGATGTGACTGGCCAAGAGACGGCGTCCAGGTATGCTCTGTCAACAACATGATGCCGACCTCGACTAACACCGTCACCAGCACCCTCCCCAATCGCTACAATCGCATCAAGGTGAACATGATGCGCATGAAGGATGGCGATGTACGTTAACCTCCCCCTTACCTACTTACTCCCAATCACAACCCAGCTAACCACCGTCCAACCAAACAGGACCAGCACCTCCTCCTCGCAAAAAAGGAGATCGAAGACGCCTACGCCTCCACCTTCTGGACCAACATCGCCGCCAACATGGAGCGTCGCGGCGCCGACAAGTACCCGGCCGCCTTCCTCCAGAAGACCTTCAAAGAGCTCGAATCCGCCGGCAAGACGTTGATCAGTCTCGCCAACGGCACTGATGATGCCGACGGATCCAAGGGAGGTGATGATGATGCCGCTGTGAAAGAGGAGGATGCGGGTGATGGCGACGAGAAGGCTTAGGGTGTGCCGAACCGCCGGAGTCGTCCCCGCTCTTGAGGGAAGTTTTCTCGTACTGCTGCATGGTATGGGAAAAGAAGTCGAAAGGAAGGGTTGTTGATGATGAGGATGGATGTGAATGAGGGATGAATGATGCTGTGGTCCACGTTTCACGTTGTCTCCTTTTTCATTTCCTTTTTCTTTTTTTGTTCCGCCAGACTAGCAAGCTACGCTGGCTCTTCGGGCGGGGCATGGCATGCCATAGTATGCAATGCAAGGAAGGCACACAACACGAGATGAGACGAGATGGGGATATCCACGACCGCGCAACTACACACACACTTGTATCTGCCATTGTCGTACCTTCGATCAGGTCACAGTCAGATCTAGACTCGAAGAGAGGTGATGCAACAGGACAGGCAGATAGATTAAATACACCATCACCATCGTCTTCGTTCTTCAGCGTTCAAACTGGTTCTTTGTCGACGGTGACTCCTCTCAGACAGACCGTGATGGATAGATAGATCGCATAGATCGCATAGATCGCACACATGGTCATCGTACGCCGAAGGAGTGAAGAGGATGATAAACCCCTTTTAACCTGAATGTTACAGTGCCTTCGTGTGTTTTTCCCAGCGTGAAAGTTAAGATTGCATCGGAAGATGCGTGAGGCGGCACGAGAGCAGGGTTTGTGGGTCGTGCTCGTGCGATGGATTGATTGATTGATTGATTGATTGATTGATTGTATTGAGTGGATGGTATGCCTGTACAACGTGTTCGAAAACGAGAAAATAGGTAGTTGTATATGCTATCTGTCTGATCTATCCGACTTTTTCCTTTCCCCCATATCTGAAATCCAAATCCAACTCGCGAACGTCTCGGGTATATCGTGTACATAAAGGAACCCTGTCTATCCGCTCCAAGATTCGTACATACGTCCGCCTCACCAAAAGTTTCCCTATTAAGTCCCAGCTAGCCCGTAGCCCCTCCTCCTTCTTCTCCCCCTTCCCTACCCAAACCTCACTTCTTCCCCCCAGCCTTCTCCTCCCTCTTCGCCTTCGCCTCCAGCACCTTCCGCCTCACCTCCGCCGCCTTCTTCGCATTCTCCGTATTCGTCCGCGCCTTATCCGCCGGCGTCGGCGTCTTCGCCGCCTTTCCCTCCTCCCCCTTCCCCTCCCCACTCCCACCCGCACCCGCCTTCCCGTCCGCAATCTCCTCCTTCGCGAGCCCAATCTCGCCCCTTAGCCGGGCCTTCTTCTCCCCCGCGCTGAGGCCGAGGGAGGGCACGTCGAGCGCCTGCAGGCACTGGACGACGTCGGTGGCGCCCATGGTTTTGGTGTCGCGTTCGTGCTTGGGGAAGGTGCGGATGGGGCGGTCGGTGGCGAGGTCGTGGAGCGGGGTCAGGGGGATGTTGTTCTTGTTGGGGAGGGGGGAGAGGGAGAGGTGGGTGTTGAGGATGCGGGCGGTGGTGTTGTGTTCGCTGGCGGGAGGGTGGTTGTTAGTAGAGATTGCGGTGAAAGCAAGGGAAGAAGGGAGGGATGGAAGGAGGGAGCGGGGAGGGTGGATGCGAGGCATTGGGGCGAGGCGCAAAAGGGTGGAAGGGGAGGCGCATTACAACATACTTTGCTTTCATCCTGAGCTCGAGCGCATCGTATTTCTTCTGCAGCTCGGCATTGGCGGTTGTCAGGTTCTTGATCCGTTCCTCATGGTAGCCCTTTGCTTTTGCAAGGTCGGCGGTTTTGGTCTGAAGGTCTTTGACGCTGGCGGTCAGACTGTCCATGATATGGGATTCTTGGTAGGCGCGTGCCATTGTGAAGTAGCGATTGATGGGATTGGGTGGGATAATTGATTGAATGGGACGGAGAAGATGGAGAGAAGATGGAGAGAAGTCTTTGGAGCGCAAAGATGGTAAGAATAATAATGATGCAGTTCGGAGAAATAAATTCAGAGGCTGGGAGCATGTCATGCATCTGGGCTCTGTTCCTGGTTATCCAATAGATTAAATCCTTCTTGGCAGGGCAGGCTCAGGATGACGCAATGATCCTCGCTAAGATAGGAGTATCCTCCGCTCTTCGCAGCATCTCGTCTCCTGCTCCGCAAAGATACTTGATGAGTATCAAGGAGTCACATAAAGGTGCTCTGTGTCAGCAACTTCAATGAAAGCCACTGAGTGTGGTGGCTGCATGGAATTGTAACAGGACATTGCTGCCGAATTTTGGTGGATCTCAGTTGCAGTAGCTGCGTGCTGCGGAGACAGGACATTGCTGCCAAACTCGGGGGACGAAAGCAGAGTTGAATGTGGACTTCATTCGTGCTCGGTGAGGTAAGCACTGATGATAAGGTGCCA
Organism: Evernia prunastri; assembly: GCA_003184365.1. Classification (NCBI taxonomy): domain Eukaryota; kingdom Fungi; phylum Ascomycota; class Lecanoromycetes; order Lecanorales; family Parmeliaceae; genus Evernia; species Evernia prunastri. The sequence goes on from NKYR01000060.1 coordinate 220,924, forward strand.
GATGTCTGCAGTGAAAAAGGAAGCCTGGCTGAGGTTCATCAGATTATATGGATGGCTCGAGGTAAAGTACGTGGTTTCGATAGGATAGCTTAAAGTAACCGTGCAAAACCACTGCCTTAGGTACAGTCTAGCTCGTCCCTTAGGGAACAATGGGTTAAGTGCGAGGATGCAGGATTAATGCACCACGCGCAAGTAGCCAAATACCGATCAATTCCGAAAGCGAGCGGGGGTCATCTAATACACGCTGGCCAGAATGACTCAGAATCGCCAGAAATACAATCAAAAGGAGCTGCTCTCGTCCTTCAACTTGACTTCTACTGTACTTGATGCTTCTTTCCAAGTCACTTGCTACTTCCTACTCATTGCCGCTATTTTTGGCTACTTTCAAGCCAGTCCGGTTGCATAATGGCAGATGATATCCTCCCCGTCACCTCAGCGCGTTCATTTGGGCGGACCATGCGAGACACCTATTTCATGCTCGCTCCTACTTACACACCTTTGAACCATGGCTCCTTTGGAACTTACCCCAAGTCCGTCCAGAAGCGCTTGCACGAATGCCAGGCCTTGTCCGAAGCCCGGCCGGACAACTTCCAACGTTTTGACTTCCCCGTCATGCTCGATAAGTCTCGGGCCGCTATGGCTGCCTTCTTACAAGTTCCTATCGATGAGGTGGTCTTCGTACCGAATGCCACGACCGCCATCAACGTCGTCTTGCAGAATCTGAGGTTCGATAAGGGGGAGGTGATTCTGCATTTGAGCACGCTGTATGGCTCCGTAGCAAAGATGATAGAATACATCCACGAGACTAGAGGCATCGAGAGCGTCAACGTTGCCGTGGAGTATCCGATGGATGATGAGACGTTGGTCTCCAAATTCCGCACGGCTATTAAAGACGTCAAGTTTGGCAAACGGCGGAAAGTGGGAATAGCAATCTTTGATACCATCTCAAGCCTTCCAGGCGTCAGAGTCCCATGGGAGCGGTTGGTGGAGGTGTGCCGGGAGGAGAGCGTACTGAGTCTGGTGGATGGTGCTCATGGGGTTGGCCAAATCGATCTAGGTTTGTCCAAGGTGCAACCTGACTTCTTTACAAGCAATTGCCACAAGTGAGCTTGGCCTCTTCGCTCTCTGGAACGTAGACTCTGCTGATCAATGAGCTAGATGGCTATACGTACCTAGAGCATGTGCCGTTTTCCACGTTCCGAAAAGGAACCAGCATTTGATCCGCACAACTCTGCCGACATCCCACGGGTTTGTGCCTAAGCCGCGAGCTCTAGGCAACGAGATTGTGAACCCGCTCATGACAGACTCCTCGGGCAAAAGCCCGTTCGTCTTGCTCTTTGAGTACGTAGCAACCTTGGACGTCTGTCCATACCTTTGCATCGAAGAAGCTCTAAAGTTCAGGCGCGAAGTCTGCGGTGGAGAGGAAAATGTCATGAAATATTGCGAGGGGATTTCCAGTGAAGCTGGGGCACTAGCTGCCGCAATCCTGGGAACGGACGTCATGGAAAACGAGACGAAAACGCTCACGAAGTGCGCTTTCAGCAACGTGCGGCTGCCTTTGGAGGTGGGAGACGGGGAGGGGCAGATAGCAGAGAAGGATATGTATCGGGTCGCTGTGTGGATGACGATGATGCTCGTGAACGAGTCGGATGTGTACTCGCCGGTGTTCTTCCACGCGAAATGTTTTTGGACCCGGTTGAGCGGGCAGATCTACCTTGATATCTGTGATTTCGAGAAGGGAGCGAAAGCTTTGAAGGCGCTGTGTGAGCGTGCGAGGCGCGGAGAGTACTTGCAGCCAAAGGCGAGACTTTGAAATATGTTCGCCTATCCCACGGATTGGCAGGGCACAAAATTCAGGGGTTCAGCCTTACAGCCCCACTACCAAAAACCATCAAAACAACGCGTCTTCCAAATAGCCAAATA